>OX465550.1:9017500-9560958 GCA_950022955.1 Xestia ashworthii
TTTGAAACTTTGTGCGTGACAAGAAATTTTAGTGAGCAGGTGTTCAATGCGGTTTTGATTTCCTTCCTTATGATATGACAAAACAATCTGATTAAGAGTTTGTTTTTGAGTAATTTGTGTTAATCTACGTATTCTACGAAAACAGTATTAAATAGGTTGAAGCCGGTATTGGTAAATAATCGATTTGTTAATATGATGTTTTGAATAAACGATAGTAGTATTTGCTAGTGTCCTAAATACTTTACTGCTACAGTAAGCCACTCTTCGGGTTCAGACAAACTCCCACGTATCATGAAATGCAGGGCCTTAGCAGCATCTTTCTAAGTCCTAGTGTCTTGATAGTAGATGTCTTGGTATGTCTTAAAAGGTAAAACAGTAATAGCTCTTTCACTGTTTACTCAGTGCTCACAGCACAATACTTGGCTATGACAGTTTTTGCAGTACAAATGATTTGTTACCTAATGATGAACTGACGATTTCAATTACAGGATGACTCAATTTAGAAACATATTTATTTGATGATTATTGTTTCAAATGTGATAGTATCTGATTCACTTTGGCTCTGTATCACACATAAACAGAAGATATCAATGAAATGACTGAAACGGATGTTATAATCTCAGTTCTGACTGACTAACAAAGTTTTTTTTTTTTCATTTTCAGGCCGTAATGAAATCGAGACGTAATGGTTCGATTACCCATAGCGCTATGTGTTCTGACGCTCATCAGTTTAGCAAACGGAGCAGCAGATTTTGACGAAGACCTCGGTGACCTCTGTTACACTTGTGTGTGCAGTGCAGACAAATCCAATATTGATTGCTCACGAAGAGGATTGACTGATCTACCAGATGGATTTAGCAGTCAGGTATTCATTATTTTCCTTACTAAGTGTGTAGGTAAATTAAATTACAAAATGTTTGTATTTTCCGGAAGTGACCCAATACCACGTGATTCACATTATGTCGTTTATAACACAACGCTTGTAGGTATTCGCTGTAAAATTAAATGACTTCAGAGTTTATTTCAGCATTTCGTCTCAGGGATCTGTCAGTTAATTTGGTATTGCTGGTTCCATCTAGATTTAAAATTCTATAATAAATTGCATGTTAAACTGTCTTGAAGAATTACGCTGGAAAAATTCCATTAAAATAATTGAAATGGAATTTTTCTGGCGTTTTTTTTTTTGAATCGACCAGATCTATTGAAAATAATTATTATTTTCATAAAATAATTATTATTTTCAATAGATCTGGTCGATAATTTGAAACAAACCCTCAATTACTCATTGATACGATCTTATTATGATTCATCATTTCCCCGTTTGTCACATGGTAAAGTAATCGTTATAATTTGTTTATTTACAGGTGGCGAAGCTTAATCTTTCGAATAATGAAATTTCCACATTTCCTGGGAATTTGCGAAACTTCTACAATTTGGTCAGCTTGGACTTAAGTGGAAATCGTCTCAACGAACTGCCACAAGATGCACTGCGAAACCTCACGGCTCTTGAAGAGCTCAACTTATCCAGAAATAGTTTTGATTCATGGCTGAGCCTAAACCCCAACGAAGCGTTCCAGCCCGCAATAAACCTTAAGACATTAGACTTATCCTTCAATAAATTTAAAACAATGGGCAACTTGGCAAATCGAGAGCTGATCATAAGCCCCTCTATAGAAACATTGATACTGGAGCACTGTGAAATTGATTCCATACACGGAAGGTCGCCTTTAAGTGGTCTTACTAACGTCAAGTCGCTTAAATTAAACTCAAATCCTTTAGTTAGAATACTAAGTATTATGTCATCTTCGTTGAAGAGCCTCGACGTCAGCAACTGTGCTCTTGCCACCATAAATCACAACGAATTAATGTATTTGCCATCATTGATTCATTTAAAAATGTCTCACAACTATCGCTTAGAGCTGTCTGCATCCGCATACAATTTGTTTTCGGACTCTTTAAGATATTTAGACATATCATACTGCAATGTATTACAACCAAACCTTCAGGGTTTTCCTAATCTAAGAAGAGCAATCCTCAACCACAATATGATCAGATTTCTGAAGAGCAATGAGTTTGTCAATAACACTATGCTGGAGTATTTGGATTTATCTTACAATAATATCGGATCGCTGAAAAGTGATACATTCCGAGGACTGACATTGATAAAACATTTAGATTTATCTTGGAATGAAATAGCAACTATACCAGAAGAAACACTACTAGAAATGCCTTCGTTAACACAAATGAAATTATCTCGAAACTATCTCACGACTCTTGGTCATTTGAAATCTAGTTCTGTGACTGTTCTTGATATGAGTTCATGTGAAATAAGTAGCATTGGACCAGATTCTTTGGAAGGGCTGCAGAGTCTTATAGACCTAGACTTATCCAGAAATCTTTTATCACATATACCCGATAGTATATCATCTAACACGCTAAAGTTTTTAAACCTCAACTATAACAGACTAAGTTTCGTAAATAATTATACCTTTTTCATGCTTCCTCGACTTATAGGTTTAAGTGTTATTGGTAACAGATTTACTACAATCTGGAGAAGGTCTTATTTTGAGTCAAATCCATACCTAGAACGACTCGATTTAAGTGATAACATGTGGAGATGTGATTGTGTTGACGGAAACATGTATGATTTCTATGAATTTGTCACTCTAGAACCTAACAAAAAGGAAGAATCTTACAACCTCGTTTGCAATAGCCCGATTACATTGATTGGACAGTCATGGTTAGAAGCCTGTTATTTTGTTTGGAATCCCACCGAAAGAGTACCAAATCCAGACGGTTTAATATGGTTCATAACTGTAATGATAGTAGGGTTAACATTATGCCTTCTGTTAGTGAATTGTATAAGAAGGTCCATGCACCGTCGCTTAGCTGCTCTGCAAGCTGATAGAGAAAGACAAGTGGAAGAGGCAAGAGACAGGCTGAGGCAGCTAAGGATTCGTGCAGAACAAGAAGCTTTATGCAACACACCAGATCCCCGAGATCTGATTGCACCACCATCTTATGATGAAGCTCTCTCTATGCCCAAAGTGAGTGCATCCTGTCATTCTCTAAATGAAACTGGTACTACGGGTAAGACTAAGAGAAAACGGGGTCGAAGGAAAACCAAATCTAGCGGAGATTTACTGGAGGAAACTGAGAGAAACGGGGATCTTCCTGTGATGGAAGATGTAGAACTATCTGAAGCTTCAAATGATCGCCGGCGTCATAGACCGAGAAGACAAATAAGTAGATATGGCAGCCATGAGGTAGCAGAGCTGGAACAGTCACCCGGTGCACGACGCAGGCGTATGTCTGAGTACAATGCTGAATATGACTCCCCGAATGACGACACTACTACTGTTGAAGTTCAGGCAGAATTGGAAAGACCCTTGCGACCCCGAAATCGAAGATATTCCAATGATGACATCAGGGAAAGCGACTTTTAAAAGAGATTATCATTTTCAAATATACGTAGTAGTAATTTTGATCAATACGTCCTATATTTAGTGCTTATATTATTAATTAAGATAGTTTCTAAGAGTTTTATGTACCAACACAGTATGAGTAATAAACATGTTCTAACAAATGCATTTTTTTTGCTTATTAGAAGCCTTAAAAATAATGTAACAAAACTGCACTTATTGTATCTGGACAATATGCAACGTGTATATTACACCTACCTACAACGATCAACAAACAGACACGGATCCAGCCCTCAAAATAAGCAGTGGGACCCTTAAGACGCCTGCGGAGCATGCGTATTTCATACAAACGTAATACCAAAATAATTTGTAAATTAAACATATTCCTAAGGTAGTGTGTATTTATTTCGATTGAATTACAGAATATCTAGGTTCCCAAATATATACTTTGATTGGACACTGATTTTAACAAGAGTTATAAGAAAAATAAGTTTTCTATAGAAAATTTAAATTCCTCATATCTCGTCTTTGCATCACTATTCTCTCAAAAAACATATTTGGGAACATAGATATTCTGTAATTCAATCGAAATAAATACAGACTATACGCTTTTTAGGGGAATATAAAGTGTTTTTAGGTTAGGTTATATTAATCGATATTTCTCAGGAATGGTACAGTATCTTTTCATGAGAGTGGTACCACTGGGCAAGGGGGACCCCTCCTTCTCTCCACACCGCGTGAGTTGACTACCATCGCATGCATTTCACGAAAAATAATGCGTTTTATTGTAAGCAGTATGTTCATTTGACAATAATTCGAGACTTTACAATATCGCTAGAGATATTACAATACAACGTATTTGACAATTTTACGGTGACATACATATACATATAATAAAATCGTTGAGACCAAAAAATCTGTACATTGAAGACTAAAAAAAAACCGACCAGGGTGACTACTTATTTTAATAAGTAACTGAACATATTAAAACCATTTTTAAAATTTTTGTTTGTTTGTTTGACCGCGCATCACGGAAAACTGCTGGACGGATTTTGATGAAAACTTCACTAATCTATTTAAATAATATACACCGTTACTTGTATCTACAGAGGTCCACGCAGGTAAAACCGTGAGATGTCACACTAATAAATTAATAAGACTCCTGTAAAATGTTAGCCTGCTTCATCACGAAAATTACAAAAGTGTGTTTGTTGGAATGCATTCTATTCGATCGATTGTGGTGAATCATTTAATGCCAAATATCATTAATGAAAATGATCTCCCCGCTCTCCGAAAATTTGAATGTAAACTAGCGTTTTATATTTTTTAAATTTTATTTACGCCTTGTGTAGAACAATTAGGGTTGTGGGCAAGCCCATCGTGCCCACAACGGTGGATCCGTGCTTGCAACAAACCACATAAGCCATAGCCCACCACAACTGTTGCGCAAAGCGAACCCAAAACGGCCGCGTTAGTCGTGATAATATCGCTGGCTGTGCGCCATCGCCCTGGTAACAAGAACTCTGTATGTATCGCGATGGTGTAGTGATGGTGAAAGACCTTACCTTAAAACTTGATGTAAACGCCATCTGCTTACATTCTTCCGAACCAACTTTAAAATCATCGCCACAAAAACAATTCGTATAAATTTAAGCATTACCACATACCTTTTATTGTATCTATTACTATATAAATGATATTAATAATAGATACCATATATCTTATGATTATAGTTAGGCAGTCTCGTTTTATCATTACGTCCACAGTGATAACGTTGCTTCAAGACAGATGTCGCCACTGGTTGTAATGTAAACGTTGCCCAAAACTAGAAACTTCTTCTGTATCGTGACCCGGTACAACTACCTGGCTATACAAATATTTTATTTGTTCCGTGCGGGAATCGAACCCGCGTCACCTCAATAGAAGAATTATGTAGGTACAGTCGAGGACTTTGTCGAGCTTCATAGTCTCGGCGCTTTTCCGGTAGTCGCCACTGTTGATTCTGGCTTTCAGGAGTTACAGTGGTTTGGGCGTGTGTCGCTTGTCCCAAAATAAAAAAGTCGAGGACTTTAATTGATGAGCCACTTGCGGCCATTCGTATTTTAGCCGTGTAATACAAATCGGGTTTAGTCGTTAATATTCGTACTCGTGAATGTGTAAAAGTGAAAAATTGGAAAGGAGTGAAAGTGGCTTATCAATTAAAGCCCTCGACTCTACCTACGATTGCTTTGCAATTCTCAATTGTGCATTGAGGTAGTTTTGCTCTTTGACACATTTTTAAACGATTTTTATCAGGGACAGGGTCAAGATCATTAAAACAAAGGAAAACTTGATTCAACCATTTATATCTTAAAATAGTTTTGAAATAAAATACATTAATTTTATATTTGCTTACTGAACTATTTATTGTTCTGTTTTGTTCTATAGTCTCAAAAATTCTGATTTTCAATAAAAAATGTTGATACGTTTAACAGTGAAATATTCTTTATCATTATTTTAAATAAGGTCAGTAAAAGCATTAAGATACAGAGTAATTAATTTAAAAGCAGCGTCTTATTTTCATTATAAAATAATTCAAATACAAAGATCTACGAAATATACACTAATAGAATTTGAATTAGTTATATACATACATAGAAAATAGTTCAGATTACTTAAAATAAATGGTATCACATTCTTAAAATCTAAACTCAATAAAATTACTAAGGAACTTATGCTTAGCCAGACCATGAAAGAATGAATCTCTCCACAGAAAATGAGAAAACAATAACTAAACATAGCCAGTTGGACCTAACGTTGTTATACATAATTGTTTAGAATAAATATTCTCAGGGTAGAAAGTAAGTACACAACCATTGAAATATAACAATTCAAGAATTGTACCCCATCATACTATACACGTAGAAAACACGTAGGATAGACCTACCGAACAGAAACACAGGACACGATGTTTGTACAACAACATGTCTCGGTCGCCACTCGTATCATCGCACAGTTACGAAATGAATTTCATGTATTACTAACAAGACTTTTACAACTATCATGAACATGGCAACACTTTTTACACGTATAAAAATATTTTTATTCTTATTGCGCAATATATTTTTATAAATATATTATACCACTAACAATGTTAAAATAAAGGCACTGTCGACTACAAACACACTTTGGCAGCAAAAGTTCTAGACTTACACACAATCGAATGAATCGATTTCAATTCTTCACACTCGAGATTTGACCTAACTACACGCACAATATAATCACAGAATTTCGCCAATGGTGAAGTGTTTGCTGTTTGACACTGATATACACGAAGTATTATTGTCCTTTCAACTGAGGCCGGATTTCAAGTGGTCGGCTTGAGCGCGTCTGACGGAGTTATGATGATGTCTCCAGCGTTCGATCTACTTCTGGTGACTAGTACCGGTGTTTTGGGTTTAGGCGTCTCCGTCATCTTTATGCGTACTCGGCCCATGTCGGGCGAGTACACCGGAACGTATTCACGAGACGGTGACAAGAAATCAGAATCAGTATTTTGGTCCCCATTTATTAGTGGTTGAGATATATCGGAGTCACCAGTGCCGTTTAATTTAGGGGGAGTATCATCATCATTAATGGGTACAAAAATGTCTTCACTCGATAATGAATTGGTATCTTTTCTAGAATCTGGAGATGCAGGTTCGGAATCAAAAGACGTCTCATGTTGTTGTGGTTTATCATCTACTAAATTGTTATCTCTTGAACTGCTCTTATTTTGATTCGTATCTCTCGGACTATCAGTTCTTGGGCCATTATTATTGGTGTGGTTGACACCATTGTTAAGTTCTCCATTTTCACTTTTCTTTTGTGGTGTCTCGTGTGTTGGGACTAATTCGTATTTTCCATTTACTTTTTTGTCGACAGGAGCCTCTAAACCTGCCGGTTTTCCCAATAACGATTTATTCATGTCAACCATTTCTTTCGATGCCTTTTCCACATCTCTCTTTTGCTGTCGAAGAAGCGTTCTGTCTCTTCGTTTTCTCATCTGCCCTTTGATTATCGCAAATCCAATTAGTCCTACTAGTAATATAACAATAATCGCAATGCAAACATAAGTTCCAGTTTTGTGTGGTGCTGGGTTTTCACCGTCAGCAATTTGTCCGTGCACTTCAGATGCTTTCGTTACTCGAATTTGTTGAAACTCTGTGGTATCACGAGGTGTGGGCGAAGTTGGTTTTTCTGTCGAAACTTCTGGAGGAGGTTTTTCGTTAGTGCGCCAGTCATTTCCACCCTGGAATATAGGTGACATAGGTTCGAGTGGGGGATATTCGGTACTCGCTGTTTCATTATCATCTAGATCAAGTCTAGTAATTGGCCCTGTGTTTAATGGTACGAAGGGAGTAGTGGTTGTAAAGTCAGGATCACCAGATCCTTCGAACACTATAAGCGGATCTCCAGATCCTTCAATCGGATCTTCGGTGGTCTGTTCATTATCAGCAGTAAAACCTTCATCAGGATTTTCTTGCATTTTAGATTTCATAAATATGACCATTGTAGTGTGTTCGGCATCATCACCATCGCCAGAACCTTCTATCTGGCTATAAGGTGACGGTGAAGAGTTGTGTCCCACTTTCAAGAACTGTAGATGATCATCGTCTTCCACGGCAGCACTTCCTTGTATTACATTGCCATCATCCAAATCACTTTTAGCTACAAGGGGCATAGATTTTAGAGCAGTGGTTTCTTCTCCAATTTTCACGGCATCAAAAGGCTCGTCACCCATCATCATATCCATAAAGTTATTTTCAGTTTTAGGAACTTTGCAAATATCTTTTGATTTTAGTTCTAACCAGGATTTCCCTTTGAACTTTGCAGGTGAAGCACATTTGACATTATCTATGTAAACGTTTGCAATAAGCAAACGATCGCGTGCCAATAAGTTTTCACACGAACAGTCCAGAGGGTTTCGCTCCATTTCCAAATGCTCCAGACCGACCAAGTGTCCTATATCTGAAGGTACATCTCTCAATAAGTTGTTAGTTAAATCTAATGAACTAACGCTTGAAGGTAAATGAAGGAAGGAAAGCTTTTGTATCCTGTTATTGGCTAGATTAAGATGCACTAATTTCTTTGCATTATGGAAAAATTTGTTCAGCGTCTGGATGCCGTTTGTGGAGAGATCCAGCGTGACAACTTCTGTTAGCCGGTCGAGCTCATGGTTGAGCTTCGTGATGTTGTTGTGCGACAGATCGAGAATGTTGATGTTGTGATGTTTCTGGCGAAGAGTGAACTTGTACAAATCGGGTAGACTACTGCAGGTGGCACGGTGAAGGCCATCTCGTGTGGTGTTGCATACACATCCGTCGGGGCACACAGTTGCAAGGGTCGGTGCAAGCAGCACTGACAGCGCCAGGAAACACGCCGACACCCGAAGCCACGTCATCTTGACTTGAACACAGCACCTGGAATAAATAGAATAAAAAAAATTACTAAACTACCATCATAAATCAAGATAAAAGAGTCATTGATCATGTAATGGGCGTAGTTTTTCTTACTAACAATTGTGACGCTTAAATGACGTGCGGTAATTACGTCCATATGTTTTAACGTTAATCTGTTGTCATATAGTTTTAAATTTCAACCGCATTACAATGCAGTGTTCATGTTTTTTTATAAATATTTATCAATGCATTTCAAACAGAGATGAACTAAGTGATCTATGTAGCAGAGGTGTAACTGACTGGTAGGTAGGACGACCGGTCGGTCATCTTGTTATTATATAAATCACAACATCCCTCTCGCAAACTGTCATCTAAATATAGGACAGAATATGATACGACGAAACGGGCCCCTGCGGTCTATTACAGTCTCCACCTCTCCAATTATTGCAACTGCAGTTAGCCGGCAATTTGAATCTACGCGCTTCCTTTCATTGATAACGGCATCTGGAGTCTAGGCTACGTTTAAGGCGTCTTCGT
Source organism: Xestia ashworthii (assembly GCA_950022955.1). NCBI lineage: Eukaryota > Metazoa > Arthropoda > Insecta > Lepidoptera > Noctuidae > Xestia > Xestia ashworthii. The sequence continues at coordinate 9,026,880 of OX465550.1, forward strand.
CTAGTATGCTATAACTCTAGTACGATTTTAGTACTGGCTGCACTGCCCGGTTGCCTTCTACTGCACATTTATTTTTCTACGCATTCCTATCTCCTGCTTTATACATATTGCTATACTTAACCGAACCTAGCATTATACTAAGTAAGTTAGTATTGTTTACAGTTTGTATACGATAAACATCCTCGACCTTATTGATCTTAATTTTAGCATGTACGATATACCTACACGTGTGTTTGATGTGTTGTCTTAGATCTACTATTTTACTTTGAGCAACAATTATTATAATTTAAATTGTTTTAACCAACGTCAGCATGTCTGCAATCATTTGATTATCGATCGATAGTAGCAATTCAGGTTTTTGTATTGACAAACTTTACAAAACCAGTTTTCGGTTCCAGTTCTGCCTTACATAGTTCACCTTGCTATCCATATGATCAAATTTTCTAATCAGTATCAATTGGTAGAGAAATGGCCCTGTCAAGTTTACAAATTTTACAATGAGATCAACTTTGACATTGAATTCAAGTGTGGCAATACCAAAACGAATAACATCGATAGACATTATTTCCACCTTTCAAATTCGCTCTGTATTTCCAAGCACATCACCTAGAACCGTTAATGATTGCGTGCCTAATTTTAAATTCGTTCTATTTTGGTCCTAGTAATAACATCCTCGGTGCACTTGGCCGCTCGGAGAAGTGGTTCAATGTTACCCTGCCAGGAAGTAGACAGTTACCCAGTTGTGCAAATGTGATGCCAAACGACGGCGGGGGCGTAGTGTTTGGACCCACAGGGGGCTAAAATTGCGCAATAGAACACGAATATTTTTAGCATTCGTGGGGACTGAATTTTATTATATTTCAAGGTAACTTGCAGATTTGAATGTTGTCTGAATGGGTGAATTTATTTTTTGAACGGATGACCAAATGACAGGTATTTCCCACGCATAGCAATAAAAGATAAACTTCTACATTTTTGTGCATTTTGGTCATAGTAATGACTGAACTTCTTGAAATGTTTTTACAGACACGGGGAATCGCATTATAAAAAAAAAACCTTACATAGCTATGAGAGCCTATTTCAACAAATCACAACGAGCTTAACGGTAACTAGGAAATTATTCCTAAAAGCATATTGTTGCAAACATCATTAGAGGAGGTCGTCAGTTAAAAGTCTCAAAAAGTACAAAGGTACAAATGTTTCAATGAGGTTAATGACCTCCATCCAGTAAATGAGCCATGGAATTAACACTTTAAATGAGTTCAAAGTGCTAGCAAAATAATGACAACATTTAACTATTTTTTTTTTGTTTATTACAGGAAATATCATATAAAATAGTGCAAACAAATATTAATTACAAATCTTTAGCAGTGGCATATATAGTTTGCTAATGTCAATTAAAAATAGGAACACATAAGTTAGCAACAAAACACCAAAATCTTATATTACAGAGTGGTGTCGATTCTGTTGTGCACAAACTAACTTAATTTAGACTATTGCTATCTTTTACTAAAAGGCAGGACGAGAAAAGGACGGCTATAGCTATGCACTAAGTTAGAAATGTCAAACTAGTTTATGCCTTGCGTGAGTTGCGCTTCACCGTGTTTTTAGTCGACATGTTTTTACGTGCACCCTTCATTTGTATGGAAATTTTAGTTCGAATTAAATTTGACAGCTCTAAATTACGTCCGTCTCTTTCTCGTTTTATTGGTGAGAAAAAGATAGTAATAGCCTAAATTAAGTTTAGTTTGTGCACAACAGAATCGACACCATTGTGTAGATAGATATCGAAATATAAAAAAAAAAATACGCAGATGTGAATACAGAGAAGAAACTAGTTAATTTTGGAACGTATTCTATCACAAAATAATTTAAGATTAAATTATACGAACCAGCAAGACGAGAAACAGACAGTTTGCAAATGAAATTATGCAATAACCCTAAAAGGACAATCCAGACTTTATAACAAGTAAAACAGAAACCTACATACACAATGACTCTTAAAACAGGTCTGCGCGTGATATTAAAATTATGGAAATAACATATAAAGGGTTAAATACAATGATGAAAGGTCTGACTCACAAAGAAGGTCAGACACACCGGGCGACCGTGGGTCTGAAATATCTCACGTCTATCACAGCAGCTGATACAGGGTGCGATATTGAAGTCAGATTTACAATAATAAAAACAGCTTGAACTGAGAATAAAATTATGCGCATTTATTTCCGGCCTTTACAATCTTATAATGCAACATGGAGAGCAGTTTTTTATTGGAGTTTTTATTTATCCTGTTGAATTGATAGGTAGGAGTTTGCTTAGTAGAGAGATATTACAGGCTTAAGTAAATAAAATACGTTCAAGGAAAGTGTAAATCCTTATCGAAAATTATTCAGTTATCAGACACAGGCAAACCGCCAGAAATTATGTAAACTGTGGTCTTTATACCATCAGTATTAATTCAGTCCCCGGCAATTCTTTAAAAGCGCATTCAATGGAAATACATGGTCTCATAACATACGTTTAAACATGTACGACCTTTAATGTTTTATGCAACAAGCATGCAACTGTCAAAAATACATGAAACGGTAATGTGTGAACCGCCCTTAAAACTTCCGACGCCTCTTTTAAAGAGTTGCCAATTTATAAACCGCTTGTAAATTATTTTTATTGTTTTTGCCTTGGCAAGCGCATTCAGAGATTTATCACAGCCATTTTACTTAAAAGTGAGAAGTGCGTGTTTCAATAAACCTTGGTTTTATGTATGGCGAGTAAATATATTGTCTCGTTGAACATTTGCGTTTTAAATTTCAACAAAATTAAGCTATATGTGTTTTTCATTCCAGGTATTTTTTACTGTATACCCAAGTAGAATAAACAGTCAAATATTTACAAGTTAAAACTATAGCGAGGCTTAAAAAATCTCAATGCCAAAAAAAAAAGACTTTCTTCCGGAACGCATCGGCAAAATTTAACGACATCATTTTCTTACCGTTCGGCATTCCGTGTGACCGTACATAACGTAACAGGCACATCACGACATCTTGACAACCGAAACCGAAACGCTAATAAAGTCACCGATATCGGAATTACACCCAAATTCGGATCCGTTTGACTGGCAGCAGACATTTACATGAAGACACCATCAATCATTCTCTTATAAGAAGACTTAAGGTGACCACTGCCTTATAAAGCAATTGCTTTATCATACGGCCTTTCGTAATGAAATATTCAACATTGAAGTCCTGAAAATAGTTATTGTTTACCTTCTGTTGAGTAAACAGAAGGCAGATTGGTCCATGATTTATGAAACGACCTCATTGCATGTGTTTGTGCACTCATACATATGCAGTGATTCAGCCTTGCGACTGTAATGTAGGCAATATGCACTGTATTGTAGTTCTGCCCTACTTGGGACCGATCTGTTGCGTTGTCTCTTGATCTTGGTTTAAAATTATCATCATTCCATGCCCACTCTCTTAAGACAAACTGTTTTGCTTTAAGACTAAAGTGAACTTTAAAACTGTAATTACGGAAGGGCTATATCTAAGCGACGAAGATAATTCTTTACTGACGAAGAAATACTATATTCTGCTTCGAACAGTACCTTAGTTATTGCAATCGAGCATTATGTCATTAACAAACGAAAGCCTCATAGATAATATCGATGGGGAACAAATACAAACGGCTACTAAAATAATTTTCAAAAACTTTCTAACCATAGTCTAGCCGCTTAAGAAATTTATTTGACTTGAAGTTTGAGTCAATGATCTGGTTACTTTGTTTTTCGAAATTGTACGCGGAATTCGGCCGTAAGATCTTAGTTTCAATGAAAATATTGATTGATTGCAGTACCTACGGAGTCCTTACTTTCGAATCGGTCAGAACTCGCAAGAACCGTCTTGCGAGTTCTGACCGATTCGACAGTGAAACATGTTAAGTAGACCAACAACGCTTTGCGCTAATTTATAAAAAAAAAAAATTAGAGTTCTCGATTATAAACTATAATTTATCAGACGCAAAATATCTTATTAGGTAATTTGAGATTCTCGATTCTAAACTATAGTTTATCAGACGCAAAATATCTTTTTAGGTAATTTTTAAATAAAGTCCATGCTAAGAAATGGCTCCAAAATGATTAAACAAAATCCGTTGTCAAATATATGGTAAACGTCATAAGAAACATTCGTACTAGATGTGGACTGTACCAGTAAATTACAGAGATAAAGAAGATGGAAATAAATGCCTTCCCCAAAAGAAAGTGAGGCTCGGATTCCGCTACAGATAAGCGTAGGAAGAGGCTAACCGGTGATAAGTGATTGTTAAACGTCAAAACACCAATAAATCATGCAGATTTCAACCATTTGTTATGTGTGCTCACATCCTCATTCCTTTCTCACGTCACGTCACGTTGTAGGGGTACAGCTTCCAGTGAGAGAGAGTAATACCTATATTGCGAGAGATTTTTAGTGCATAGACACAAAAAAAATCTCTCTAAAAATTGTTCGTTCTATTTTTGTCTATAGCAAATAAGTGCAAATATCGTTTAAAGAGTAAACTACTATTATGAATGCGAAAGTTTTTGAGGATAATAAGGCAAAAACTGCCGAACGAATTTATATGAAATTTGGCGCACAGATAGTTTATAAACTTTTTATCCCAAAGAACGTAGGAGACTTACCAACTCTACGCAGGCGAAGCCGAGTGCATAACTTAGTAAAAGATATGGACGCATGGCAAAATGTATCGATTAAAAACATGTGGATGCTGACCTATCCCTATATCTGCACCGAACAAGTTCTGATATAGTACTGAAGGACATATTACGTGTAAATTTTGTTATGACTTCAATTAAAGTTCTTTAGAAAAACCCAAAAACGATCGACGCAATGTCAAAACAAATAGGAATCAAGTTTCCTTATCTCAAACATAAAAAAAAACAAAACACGACGTTCGATTATTCCAAGTTTAAAATAAAAGTCAAAGCAGCATGTGTAATTCCCGGAGATGATAGATAGCCAATATGGAGTGCAAACTGGAATTAATTACACGCTCTGGTCACTCATTGGCGCCTGTATTTTAATTAGGTATCGTGGAATTAAGATAGCTGGCTGCAAACTAGTTGGTAAATGATTGTTGTTGGCCAGAAAAGGTAACGGCCATTAAACTATCTTGGGGCCTGGGGCATAATGTCTTAGTTGCTAATTACTGCTGTAGAAAGACATACATACTCGTACTTGGGCATTTTTAGGATGTCAGACAACAATTTCATTTAGACATTTCTCGAATTTTATTTTGAGGAGGTTTATGCAACTGTACTTAAAATTTCTTGTTTTGTGGATAAAAATTGTCCGCATTTACATCTTAGCATAGCTTTGCATACAGCAATAGTTTGAGCCGCGAATAGTGAGTATTAGCCGGGGACTGAACCCGACACCGACTGCCCACTCGACTGCGAACATGGGAAAACTGGATCTGAAATATAAGTGCTTACCTACGTATGCACAGAACTGTGCCTACACATGCACAGCCCTTTTTTTTTTTTTAGTATGGGAAATCATCAAATGACTTCTCCCACTCTGGGCGGAGCGGGAGGGAGTGTCAGACTCTTACTGACTAAAACCCATCCATGTTCCTTCCTCGCCCTTTACGTTCCGGGGCCGCGGTATCTCTTTCGAACAGTCCCGCAACCCCGGCAGGCTTCGGCCCTTGCGGGCCCCTCTCTTCTGCTGACATCTCTTTGAGGCGCGCGTGGAACACGAACGCGCCGTCGACACGGCCTGTCGTCACTAGACGGACGGACTGCTAGCTAGCCCATAGCTAGCCGTCCACAGGCCCGCATCTACGGTGGCCGGTAGCCACCACGTAGCCCCCGACGCCCGGTGCGTCTCCCGCGGCGGCCGGGAAGAGAGGCTCTCTCCCTCTCTTGTTCCGCCACCTCCTTCGCCAGCATGACTGCTTCGCAGAAGGAGGTGACGGCTTCCCATTCCGTCTCGCTCCGGACCATGGATTGAACCAGGGCCGGACGCGAGAGGTCGCCGCCGCCGATCGCCGCTACGAGGACACGGCGGTGCTCCGCCCACGCAGGGCAGACTTCCACCGTGTGCTCCACCGTGTCCTCCGGTCGATCCTCACAGTGGAAACACCCAGGCGTTTCCTCCCGCCCGATTCGGTGCAGGTACCTCCCGAAACATCCGTGTCCGGTGAGGACCTGCGTCAGGCGGAAGGTGAGGGCGCCGTGGCGCCTCTCAAGCCACTCCTCAAAGAGGGGACTTACCGCCACTATCGTGGCGTGCCCTACATGCACAGCCCTGTGTATGAAACATCCAAGTAACATAATTATGTATATTTTAAATGACATGTGGCAATGGATTATACTCGAAATAACCACAGGGTAGTAAATATGGAGTTAGAAACCGGATTTTAATTTTCTTTTAAATTGGTTTTCTGCAAACTGACGTAGCGTCACGTTGATGAAAATGCGAAAATATTTTGCAAAATTCCGTCTTTTATAGTTACTGCATATTTTGTGTTGATAGAATACAGTGTGTCAGAAAATGCATATAAAAAGCAACAATAAGTTCAAGGTCTTGGACTCTCAGCGCGGTCATCAATCTTCCCGAAGAACAAATTTAATCACCACACCAGCTTTACTCATAAAACACGAAAGTTGTTAATAAAACCACGTTACATTAGGCGGCTTGAGTATTACATTATTGCTGTTTATGCCAGTCCGAATGTGAAATACTGGTTTAAATACAGGTCAGTATGAATGTACGAAATGCATATTGCATAAAACCACATCCTGCAACGTATACCAGCTGTGTATTAAGCAGTAAAATTTAAAGCTAAACATAGCTAGTATTTAGAAAAGGAGGAAGAGGATACGGATTTCTTAACAGTTGTATACTAACGTAGTGATTATCTCACCTTCACCTATAAATATTTAGTTTTTATGCACTTGAACCTCAATATATATTTACGTTAGTTACAACTCTATCCATTACAGTGGCGCGTGGGCCGACAGCCAATAAATTGTGAGATAAATGTACCGACGGTGCAGACTCGCGATTTCCCTACCATTACTATAAGCGTTCCAGGAAATAGATTGTATATCACCATGATTTGCAGGAATCTGCTGACGTCTTAGCAGTTCATTTTGAACTCCTTGCTTTCTTGTACCTTTAGAAAAAAAAAACAAAAGGACCTATGCGATAAACCTGAACATAGGTACGCAATATTTGAATTTGGAACCAGAAACAAAAAGGTTTAATAAGGGAAGATATGACTCAATTTATTGACCTCAATTTTTGTAATCCCCCATCAGGCAGTCGGCACATCGCAGTAAACAAAATGTTGCAGTGACTACCTACAACAAAAACAGGATAATTGCAAAACTCCACGAGCTCAATGCTAAAGAACCGTCGATTCACTAACTAGGGCATCGCATGTTTTCGCAATACGTGTCTGTATCACAATAGGCATCGCAGTTACATTTTTCAGGAGCATATTACTGTTCCATTGATCAGACAGTTTGTAAATAGTACGCGTTCGAAACAATGCTGTTTTGATGAGTTCTGTGAATCGCAAAGAAATCAAGTATTCAAGTTTTTAAAAACACGAACAATTTCATCTTTTACCGCGTAAAGGTAAGTTTGCATGGTTCTAAGGTAGTTAAGAATATGAGGAAACAACACCGCCACAATATGTGGCATAGTAACGGATGATCAAAGAGGTAGCAAATATCATAATACCGAAATTCCAGCGTAGCAAATACTACCGAATCGTTTCCTAAAAATAAGAGTTCCCTAATGGAGAACCTATGAAAATAGCATTTGATAGTTTCCAACAACTTAGTCTCGATACAAATAGATTCAATCTGCATTAAAACTATGCAAGAGCTAAGTCCAAAGACGAGTGCAATAATCCCTAGAGTTTCTTTGAAGCAATAAAACACCTAATCGGTCCTCCACTTTCCCGCATTAATGCCATCGTTTTTATGCGTTCGCGCATACTGTCGTAAAAGCCCGACTGTTCCCGAATGATCCCGATTGTTGCTGAGTTACCTCGCACCGGCAAAGTGTCATTACGAGAAATAGCCGATCATTTGCAATTCATAACTGAGAATCAAGTTCATGGTTGCGATTCTCACGTTGCTTCGCTTAGTTCAAATCGTAATTAATTCTTGTTATTTAAATTCGTAAATGAATATTCAAAATGATTATAAAATGATTGTGTCTACGATCTTTACAATGTCTTATAGGTATTAACAAATTTTATACCACCATCATCGTCATGCTATTGTCATTCTATTTGGAGTCGGCGCAACACGTTTTCTTCTTCCATTCTCCCCTGTTATACTGATGTATGACATCATTCCCTCGGCATCATTTCCTCTTTATTATCTTTTTTCACATCCATCCATCTTTTCTTTGGCCTCCCTCTCCCTCATTACCCATCAACACTCACGATCTTTTTATTTATTTATTCAGATTTTACACCAAAATTAACAAAAAATTAAGAATATTAATTGATGAAAAAAACAGCAGTGGCCCTGAATTATAATTTGGTGTAACTAGACCAATCTTCAGTGTGTCAATGCAGAGGAATGGCCCACGCAGTCTCAAAATAATAATTCAACCAGATTTTTATATTATAAAAAAATATTCATTTTCCAATTCAAATCGTAGATACATGACACGGTACGTATTTGTAGTAGAAGACGTCATAGACGTTCTAGATAACTACAAGCTCTAATTCGAAGAACTATATTTTGAAGAAAACTGTCTTATATCTGCTTTCCTTTTTCTCGCAGATCGGTTCCACTTGCCCGAGTGCTAGATTATTGTCAAGTCCCTCACACAGAGCGGAGGCATATGTCGTAGAAGTTGAATACCTAATAACAGCTTGATAAAATCTTATCTTATCTTAGATAAAAATGCTCAAGCATAATCATGCTTGAGCATTTTTATCTTCTTTTCTGGCTACTGTATGCTACTCCTGGATAGAGACACATACTACTCTGCAAGCTGTTTACTAGTATCTTGGAAAACCAGGGTAATACCAATAATAACTTAGTTTACAACCTTCCGCAAATCAGGTGTGTTTGCATCCATTCCTAAGCTCTTTACTGACAGTTCCGAGAAGGAACTTACCAAAGGAATAATATTTGATCAAACGATTTAAGAATTTTCTCCCACATTAGATTTCACCGTAGAACTTATAGATGTTTGATAGGAAAGTGCTATGAAACTAAGAACCAGGTGTCACCCGAGAAAGCCAATCCATTTACTGATCATAAGTATAGTTCACTGCGCGATCGATCAACTTTCATAAAGGACCCTTTCAGAATCAGGTAGAAGTAACAGGTAATCGTTTGTATAATAAATAATAATTTGCATGAAACTGTCGTGTTGGAAGTAAAACTTAAAATGATGTAAGTTAATGTAATGTAAACTTGTTGGTCGTGGCCCGGTCATTACCGCTTGGGCGAGCCTCATTACACTGATTGTACTTAACGATTACTTTACTAATTATTTCTTCGAACATGCTAATTGAAGTGTGAGCTCTAATTTAAATAAGTACACGAACAGTCAAATGTGTTTTGTGTTTTCGTTCACGATGAATAAATACTGCAGCTGTTTCTTTTATGAAAAAAACTGTTGTAAACAAATAATTAATAACACAAATATAAAAATAATCATGATCTGTTAATTCTACACCAATAGTATTTATAGTTAACGTCTCTCACCTCTACAAAGGTCCTACTTACGTCCTTACAAACAGTTCTACGACCGATCACAGCGAAGTACGAACTTTCGCAGAAATTCAAAGAGTATTTAAAAAACATACCGCTAATTCTAGAAGACAGGCCAGTTACAATGATTCAGTTCCATGAAACGAAGCACAAACTCACAGTAATACCGTAAACGAAGATGGAAAACAAGTGACTATCACGAATCTAAAGATAATAGAAGTCAACAAGCTGACGCAACTCCCTCACTCCACCACATTTGTAACAATATGCACGTTTCTGCTAACAACACCACTTATATCCAACAATCAGTTGATTTACACTGAGAAGATTTCACTGCATTTGAAGTGAAAAGTCACAATTTATTTGCGGTACAAGGTGAGGGAGACAATATTCTAACTGGACTGTCGCCAAGTGTGGTAAAGAGAATTACTAGAGAGCTAATTGTTTAAAACCACGTGCACCACCGTTAAATGATCAGTATTGAACTTAACTCAGTGTCCCAGTTATTGTTAAAACAATTAAGCCAAGGATTATCTTGATTATCGGTAATGGGATTTGAATTAGTGGATCCGTTTCATCGAGAACCCATTAGCTGTTAAAGTGGGTCATTAATTTATTTTTGCCTATCTACGTGATCACTGTAAGCCTTGATTGCAGCTAACTCAATTTCGATAACTTATTATTCAATGTTTTCTCAATACTCTTTCCTTTACTATCCGTTATTATCAAGTTCTTTTATGTTTTATTGTTTCATTGCAGTTTCTATGATCAACAAGTCGAAACTGGGTCAAAGAGTCTATTTCTCGTATGGTTTTCCTATCTGCGTGTTATCAATAAATCAAATTAAGGTCGATCTAGCAATTTGTAAAGTCACGGCTATTAATAGCGTTATCAATATGGAGCTGAAGACATTGACCCCGATTGAATTATCTCGTTGCGATCTGTATTCAATAAGGATCCTGTGGGCTGCAGTATATTATTGAATGATTTGTGTATGATATATTTTTAAACTTCACACTTAACGACTAGCAGATTGAGAATAAAAGGAAACATCTTGTCTTCCTAAGAAAATCTCGTAATGCCTGCTTACACACGTATGTACAATCGTGGGCAACTCGTATCGGTAGCATTACATCGAATGTCTCCGGAAATTGCCGAGAGCACGCGAACCTCATCAAGTCATCAATGACAAGAATAAACGCGGACACCATAATTTCTAACAGTCGTATCCCACAGTAATGAAAATGGACTGCGAACCAAGGTGTGAATGGTCATTACAGGGAATTTATAGCTCAACACTTTCTTCTATTTATGGAAACGTCTGTAAAATATTTAAAAAGCCGTTAGAGGAATTATCTTTTTCATTGTTGATGGAATAAGACATTTATGTGAGGCGAGGGATGCCAAAACAGAAATTTTATTAGCACTTAAGAAAATCTATGTTTTGTTTACAAAGAAAAGATATAATTTTGATGATGTTTATTTATGACTTTATTTTGCTGACAAACAAAGCAATATTAGTTACGGCCAATAAGTACTTTCTTATTGCACAGCTCCGAATGGTTAAGGCGCGTCACCGAGCAAAAGCCGTTTTTGTGCTTTTTTTGTAGCCAACTACTCTATAACCAAAAGAAATACCAAGTAATAACAAATACATTCAATTTCTACATAATTATTCTTAACTGCAAAATGGTAGTTTTTTTTTAAGTATCATAATATGTAATAAATCCATCCCCTCACAATGAAACGACAAAAATGAGAAAAAATATTTATAACATGCTTCTTCTCGTAAAGTTAACATTATTTTGATTTCCTTCTTAAACTAATGGATAGGCAACTTAATAATGAACATAATGCTAGTTTTTTTTTTTTCTTAAAGATGGAAATTTGATTTTATAAAGAATACAAACCACTAATTTCGCACTATTCGACCCGCAGTGACTGACGTAAAAACCACTTCGTAGTGCAAGCTGATCAGAACTGTATTCTAACAGTGATTCAAACGAAGTTTGAATCACCACAAATAGAGTTGCTAATTTCGCGTGGGGTAGCGCCTTAATAAATTGTTCATCAGTACAATTGATAAACCACCTCATCAACATAAAATCGCGCCAGTAATTCCCGAAGGTTAGGCAGAAGTTTACCTAAAGTAAACCCACATTACGCAAATTATGTTTAAATCTCATGTTATTAGGGGTGAGCGTATTGCCATCAACCGGGCACTAATCCAGACTCCTCTAGGCAGAACCCAATAATACTTTGCCCAATCCAGAAATCGAATCTAGGCCCTCATGTTAAGCAGTCGACTTTCAGTTTCATTATTAGGTAAACCCCACATAACACATTCACATCATAAAAAAAAAATAAAAAAATGAAGGCGCGACCTGGCCTTAACATTGCCCCACACACGTCACAAAATATTCCTCCGTGCTTGTGTACACCTGTCAATTTGCTAACACCCTCAACACCACTGACGTGTCTGACGTCACTGGCTGATCGAGTGCCACTCAATCAAGTACTGGCTTACTAGTACAAACTCGTACGTTCGAATGCGAATTCACTTTCATAAATCTTCGTGTTTGCTGAGAGTAATGCTCACACGCCCGGTTTGATCTTCGTACGTTTGCTTGTTTGTTAACAAATAAACAGACACGTCTTTAGCAATTGGTAAAAATAAAGGTATCTTTTTAGGGTTCCGTAGCCAAATGGCAAAAAACGGAACCCTTATAGTTTCGCCGTGTCTGTCTGTCTGTCTGTCTGTCTGTCTGTCTGTCTGTCTGTCCGCGGATAATCTCAGTGACCGTTAGCACCAGAAAGCTGAAATTTGGTACCAATATGTATATCAATCATGCCGACAAAGTGCAAAAATAAAAATTTAAAAAAACATTTTTATTAGGGTACCTCCCCCAGACGTAAAGTGGGGAGCGATTTTTTTTTTAATTTTGACCCTGACGTGTGATATATTGTTGGATAGGTATTTAAAAATGAATAGGGGTTTTTTAAAATCATTTTTTGATAATATTAATATTTTAGGAAATAATCGCTCCGAAAGTCAAAAACAATGTGTCCCCCCCCCCTCTAACTTTTGGACCATAAGTTTAAAAAATATGAAAAAAATCACAGAAGTAGACCTTTATATGAACTTTCTAGGAAAATTATTTTCAACTTGATGAGTTGAATAGTTTTTGAGTTATATAGCACTTTTTCAAAAAAACGCAAATGATAACTTTGTTTTTCATACAAATACTATGAAAAACAAAGTTATTTTTGCTGACGAAAAATGTTGGTATTTTTAATGGTCTGGGAAGCTACGGAACCCTACAGTGAGCGTGGCCCGACACGCTCTTGGCCGGTTTTTTTTAAATACCCTAAAAAGTCTTTCATTTTTTTTTTAAAAATTTATTTATTTATTTATTTATTTATTTTTTTGTGGTATTTCGCTTATCGATAACTTTAGATGGGTAGGGTGGTCTAAGACTGCGCACCTAAGGTAATAAAGGCTATAAAATAAAAATGAATGGTATTTAAGATACAAATTTTATTCATTATTGAACCTTAGTTATTAATCAACAATATTTTAAGGACGTTTACTCATGAGATCAGTCGTTTTTAAGTTATAAAAGTAAAATGTGAAAATGGGAATTGCGCACTCTTACACAACCGGGTGGGTAAGAATGCGCTGCATGTTCGGTAAGACTGCGCGGGTATGATAAGATTGCGCAGTAACCAACAAATGTTAATTTTCACAAAAATCACATATAAAATCGCCGTCACCCGAGTGAGCCGTGCATTGATCGTGCCACCACTCGTTGCAACCAACACATACAATCCAATCTTCAAAGATCGGTTCCTTATAAATTTCTCCACAACCGGGACATATATAATTTTCTTTTTTATTAGCACTAAGCTTTGGTTTAGGCTTTGATTTTTTAATGTTCTTTTTTGGTGTCTTTGGTTTTGGATTTCCATTGTTTTTACATCTGGTACTTGCAGTTGCCTCTAGCTTAATTTTTTTTACTGCAGGTTTTGCTTTTTCTACCTTTTGCCGTGAAAGTTCATTTTTGTATGGTGAACTACGATCGCTTATGTTTTCTGTTAACTGCACGCTTAACTTGAGACTTTGGCAATGAAAATATTTCGGATAAGGTAACAGTGCTTGCTGAGATGTACTAGGTTGCGCGCGCATTCTTATACACTCATGCCATGCGCAGTCTTACATGATGGGTTGATTTCATCAAACGATACTGGCATCGCCATCTATCCGAAATTACCATAACTAACGCGGCACACACTATCTCCCGGTTACATTAACTCTTCAAAAACAAATGTATAACTTTTTATTCACTTCAAATAAGTATGTGACACTGCATTCAAATTGAAGAAAAATTAGATCAAAACGTGATAAAAACTACAAACTTACCTGGGGTTGCGTATTTTCACAGTAATCCAATTATTTTTCTGGAACAACAACCGGTGCCTAAACACTTTAAAATAAGACTGAAGTTAGCAACGAACTTCACCCTGCTGTCGAGTTATGACGTGTGCGCAGTCTTATCGACCGCGCAGTCTTAGACCACCCTACCTACATCCCCAGTCTGCCATTATAGTTATCGATAAGCGATATACCACTTTCAAAGCTTGGCAATTTTGGCAGAAACTCACAAGTTTCTGCCAAAATTGACACCTACCAGTGTCATATATTTTTACAACCATAAAACAAAGTTTTTTCAAAACACAGGTTAGTAAAGATAAATAACATCCGGTGGGTATTGTTTTTGTAACTTCAACGTCATACGTACGTCAATTTACGTGTTTATTAATGAACCATTGACTGTCAATTTTGTAACACAAATGCGTTGTTACCGCGGAGTGGATTAGAATTGAATTATTATTATTTTCTATAAGACATCAGACGACACTTTAGACGTCTAGGTCAATATTCTACCAGTTTTAGCGTATTTCGGTCCAAAACGATGACTAAAGACGCATTTTTAAAACAGTACACGGTCGCAAAACTAGACATTTCGTGCAAAAATAATCTTCAAGATGCGTTATATTTATTTTAAAATTAAACGTCACAAATGTGCTTCATAATAATATAACAGTAAATGTTCAACATTTTTTTTATATTTTACTAGCTTACGCTTGTAGGATCGTTTTCCAGGTTGTAAACTAACAGGGATAGTTCACTGCACTTTTAGTCTGAAAGAGTATAATAAACATCCATCCATTTCCAGAAACTTTCGCATTTATAATAATAGTGTTACATATTATTCATAGAAATAAACGGTAGTGGGGCACAGCGGCGGCGGCGCCCGTCAGGATGTGCGTAAACAAGACTGTTTGCAAACCAAAATCCATATCAGAATTGCAAAAGTTTTTTCACTGTTATATTATGGCGTAAATACGGACAGTGATTTGATAGAAGTCAAGAGTAACGTGAAGGTAATGTATTACTTTGAAATATAATGCGGTATAATGAAATCAGAAAAAAACAGTCGGTTACTATGGTAAAATTCAATTTACCGTTCTCAGTGATATTTGAAACACTGAACAGAGTATGTGTATCTAAAGACATGACAAAAAAAATGTAATCCTATTTGTCAGTGCCGCGTTCAAGCCAAATAAGATAATTGCCTAGTTTAACACTAGAAAGCACGATGCTGTTCGGCTTATTAAACAAAAAATAAAATTATCTGTTTATTCTATGTATCTGTTCTTTTTGGGCGACCGTTGTGGTGTTGACATTAATAAGAACTTTTTATTATGCGTTTGAGATGGAATGGCTACCATAATAACCTTAACATTCGAAGTTCAAGGCCAAAAGGTTTTTCACTCGGTACCTTATTGAACTTAGATACCTTTATTAACCTGTGTAAACAACGTAGCAAAAAAGTCTACCCAAGCCTGACCTATGACGGAGCGAGACGGAATGGGAAGCCGTCACCTCCTTCTGCGTAGCAGTCATGCTAGCGAAGGAGGTGGCGGAACGAGAGAGGGAGAGAGCCTCCCTTCCCGGCCGCCGCGGGAGACGCACCGGGCGTCGGGGGCCACGTGGTGGCTACTGGCCACCGTAGATGTGGGCCTGTGGACGGTTAGCTATGGGCTAGCTAGCCGTCCGTCCGTCTAGTGACGACAGGCCGTGTCGACGGCGCGTTCGTGTTCCACGCGCGCCTCAAAGAGATGTCAGCATAAGGGGAGGGGCCCGCAAGGGCCGAATCCTGCTGGGGTTGCGGGCCTGTTCGATAGAGATACCGCGGCCCCGGAACATAAAGGGCGAGGAAGGAACATGGATGGGTTTTAGTCAGTAAAAGTCTGACACTCCCTCCCGCTCCGCCCAGAGTGGGAGAAGTCATTTGATGATTTCCCATCCTCGGAAAAAAAAAAGCCTGACCTATGACAACACAGAAACATTAATAAAAAAAACATCAATAGTCGATACAATTCAAACGTAAGACGTCACGTTCCTGTAAAACAGTTGTACACAATTTGAAATCGTAAACCTTGATGTTTTTGCTGTCAAATTACAGCTTATACAGAATTACATAGTAACGTACATCTCAAAGTTATAAAATAGGTAAAAAAACAGCGACATCATACGATTGATGTACACGAAAACAATTATTAAAAAGATAATAGGGTTGTATAATTGAAAAACTGAACTTTAAGATCGGACGTGAAATAAATACAAGATAAGCAGGTGTTTTTACTCTCGGCAAGATTTCGATTAAAAGCTGTGTCAATAAAAATGGCGGCGTGAAATGTCAGCTGCTTGTCATTTCGCCCTTTAAGATAACCCAAAAACATGCGTAAGATAACTGATTTGTGAGCACCGGGCTGGTCTTAGCTATGAAATAATCAGTAGTGACATAATCTACTGTAAGTTAGTAAGTTCATAATTATGTCACCTCTGACGGCCTTGGTCAGTCAGCCCGTTCTTAAGTTAAATTAGAATACAATGTGTAGCGTTGCCAGCCAACGTGGCAACGCTGACAGCCTTCTAGGCACTATTCCCGTTGACAGCAATGTGGGATGCCTGATGACAGCGATGTCGACGATGGTTTTTTTTCTTTTTATAAGTTAATATTTTATTTGGTTGAAAAACAAGTAGTTCAACTGAACCATTTGTAGTGAACTGAAAACAAAAACAAGAAGAAAAAATAGTTCACTGTTATTCTAGGTCACTATCACCAGGCTAGTTTTGATAACATCTACGTGAATACATTACACTGACCCAACAACTCGTTACACACAATGTTGGAGAGCTGGCTCCGAGCCAAGACATAGTTATATGAGACTAGGAGACGCCCCGTAGGCCCGTAGACTAGCAGTCAGTAGGCATGCTAGGAATATCGACTGGTATTTAAGACGAAACAATTAACCAACTAATGTTAGTTTTTAGAGGAAGTCAGATTTAGATTTTGCGTAGCACTAGCAGACGGTTATTTGAGTACTTTTTTTAGTTCAGTAAAAATTTATGTTGGTTCTTTCTTATTAGTTTCATTTTTTTTAATGGCGTCTCAGGTCCACCTATAAGGCTGGTTTCTGCTTGACTTTCCTGTGAGTGCCTAGACTGTAAGGTGGATGCTCCCGGGTAGCCCATAAAATTCAATCGAGTTACACGTGAACTTGGAGTGTTGTATTGATGATTTTGATGATTATAATTCTGTCACTACATACGTCTTACAGCAGCGAATCATATTTTAATCAACATACAACCTAGCCAACAAATTACAAAAAAAAAGAAAAAGGTGAAGAAAATTTGAATTTCGCAGGCTATTATGACGCTTTCACCATAAGGACACATTGTGTTTTTTTTGTATGTAACATACGGCAAAATAGAAGATCTCGGTGCTAAATAATAGCAGCCGCTCGGGTCGATCTTTAGGTTAAGACGTGCTTGCCTAGGTTGGTCTGTGGATGGGTCACCACCCATTACATACCGAGTTTCCTCCGTGCCTCGGAAAGCACGTTAAGCTGTTGGTCCCGGCTGTCAATTGTAGATCTTTGACAGTCGTTACAGGTAGTCAGTGGCCCAAAAAAATCTGACAACCAGTCATGCCAAGGGGTATCGTATTACTCAGTACTAACTGGGTTGTGGAGGTCAGAGAGGCAGTCGCTCCATGTAAAATTCTAGTATTCAGCTGCATCCGGTTAGACTGGAAGCCAACCATAACATAGTTGGGAAAAGGCTAGATCTAGCTTACGGCAAAATACATTTAAGGATTCAGAAACATTTCTTTTCGTGACAAACGCCTTTGAAGGTACTGGAAAACTAAGGGTTTACGTACTTAAGGACTTCCATAGACTTTAGTCACATGTCACGTTTCATCACTAAGTGCTAAATTTTGTCTGCGTCGCGGCGTAGCAGTTTCCTGGGCAATTATTTGTGAGCCTAGATAAAATTAATAAAGTATCAACTCTTATCATTTGCACGTGTGCTTACATAGTTTTGTTTCTAATATGTGTATTATATCGCTATACAAACATTTACCTGATTTACATAGTCTTACACTATTATCAGTATCAGAACAAATTACACCAAAACTACGTTATTACTTGCAATTAAACTTGCGTGGGTTGTAAAAATAAAACCTAAAAAAAAACCCGATTCATAATTTTTTTGTTGAAATGCGTCAAACTTCCATAAAGTTAAATAATAATATTATAACCGAAGATATACGCGCCATTTATTATTCTTCGAAACTTTGGGCAAAAAAATATGGCTTCATTCAGGTTTGGGTTACGTATTTTCTTCTACAAAAATAAATATTTAATAGAAGTGTGATTGTAAAGTTAAAATAACAGCTTTTTACTGAATGCATATGAAAATGAAAATAACAGTACCTACATAAAACAAATAAACAATTTTTATAATTTCTGTCTGTCTGTCCGTTTGTTACGGCTAATCTCCAAAACAAACAGGGAGAGTGCCACGTAAAAAAATATAATAAGTTCACGCGGACGAAGATTGCGGGAATAAGCTAGTATTTAAAAAAGAAGGTTCGTAATCAATGAAAAACTTGTAGTAAAACCTAGTGATTATTCATTCAATGGTTTAGGTAATTTGAATCAGCCCATTCATTGTAGAAGGCTAAAAACCAGCTGGGTGGAATGCATTACAATGGCGGTCATTCAAAAAAGGTGCAATAATCTCGATACACCTGCGTTTAGATTTCTAGAATGACTTTGGGTTTTCCATCGTGACGTGGTGGACAAACCAAGTCTTATACAAGGTATGCTTGTTTGTACAAGTATACGGCGCCATCTTAACGAATACTTGCTGTTGGATTTCCAACGGTCTGCTTAACACTGAAAATTGAAAATCCGACAGCATGCTTTTATTTTCAACTAGCTGACCCCAGCCAGCGACTTTGTCTGCGTCACATATGAGATTCAGTCGCTTACTTTTTTCCGACTTGTCATATTATAATATTCTAAAACCTTCCTCGAGAACCGTTCTATCCATTGCTGAAAACAGCATGAAAATCGGTGCAGTAGTTATTGAGTTTATCGCGAACACACAAACAGACACGCGGTGGAGGACCTTGTTTTATAATATGTAGTGACTAGTGTTACTGATAACGAACATAGGTACCTAATTGCAGTTTTCAGATGCTAATCAACTTTTAAAGAACGAAGCCCATTCATTATCACAGACAATAGCCCAAACATCACGCCCGTAACCCCGGAGGGATAGGCAGATGTCACCCACATTTGACCAGTTATGTTTACTTAAAAAGAAGTTCTAATATCAGAAACAAAGCATGACCTTTTTCTCAGTACTTCGGTACATACTTATTTATCTTACAAGATTGAGTTAAACCGTTTATTTTCCTCTTGAGCAAGCGTTTCTTTGAATTTGTTTGTTTTAGCGTTCTTTCCATACTGAGAATAGTATGGAGATTGATCTGAGGAGAATAGGAAACTTGTGAGCAATATATTATTCACCACTCGCTCACGAAAGAAGTGTCTTTCCTCTACTAAAACAGTGAGGAAAGTTGTTTTTTCCTCACTGTTTGAACAGTGAGGAAAGTAATGATCCCGTTCAGAAACTAACCTTACCTGATTTTTATGTTAAGTTTTAAAGATATTTTAAAAATAAATAATTTTATACTTAGAATAGAAATATTTATGAGTTAAGATTAATGTTTTTTATAAAAATTATCAAAATATTGTAAGTGTATAAGTTCAGAAACATTAAAAAAGTTTAATAAAATATTGAAAAAATTACGTCGTCAAATTTAGGATTATAATTTTTGAACGCACTCAAAGAAAGAAGCCTGTGAAAGAAGTACAAGTAAAATTTATTTACCTATGATGACTCAATACTTACTTGCTGGGAGTGGTGAAAAGTTTTGTATGCAACATGTGAGCAAGTTCATTTGCTATTCATTTTGTTGAGTCTTTCGCTTACTCAGGATTGAAATTTATAATCACTCGCTGCGCTCGTGATTCTATTTTTCAATCCTTCGTTTGCTTCGTTCGTTTTTCCTATGAGTTTTGATTTTGAGTCTTGACTCAAAATCAAAACTCATAGGAAAAACGAACTTTCCTCACATGTTGGATAAATAAAGTATGTAAAGTGTGTCACCGTGTGTACCAGCAGTACCAGTGGGATCTGAATTTATGCCCTATTGATGACAATAGGTTCCCCCCTTATTAAGTGGGAGTTACAGATAACAACATAAGCGAAATGTAGGTTTACTGGATACCTATAGGCTTTCTGACTAACTCTGGCGTGACGCCTGTATGTAAAAAAGATGCTGAAACACCTGCCTTAATAATTGCATGTGATTACCTTTATCTCTTTTTAATAATATGCTCAATTTGATATTATATTCAGTCAATGTCTGTGCTTAACATGGTGCACTAATGATACAGATGTTTGGATGGGTCCCAAATGGATGCACCTGGGGAAGACTCGTACGACAGGTGGGCAGCGGAGTGGTTTAGCATCACCTGAGACGAACACTTTATGTAAGTATTGCAGAAAATAAATAATACAATAAAACATTGAAAACTTAAGGGGCTACCTCACGCCAACGACCTTGAGCGAGTGGGAGAAGTTTAGCAATAGCGTATACCCGTGCATGAGAGTGGTCAGCGATACACTGCCGCCCGTCGCCCCGAGGAGCCCCGCACCAGGATTATTCGAAAAAACAACCCACCTTGATTTATCAAACACAATACGGATAAAAGCCGTATACTAATATAAAGGGCATTAAATCATCTTTGAGATGATCTAAGTTTCATGCAAATATATATAGTTTTTGCGTGATGATCGTTTTTTTGCCGCGTTAGACATTACTTCACAAATTAATTACACTAAGTTATAAAAATATTTCTTCACATTTTCACATATCAAATTATAAAAGAAATGGTCTAGTATAACATATATATTTCAAAGAAATTAAACTAGAATTTAAGACGTGATGATCAATTTAAAATGACTAAAAGTCATGTGTCTGCGCCTTAATTAGTAAGACAGGACTTCAAATGCCTGTTAATTAGGTTTCATTTCATCATCATCTCCATCATTGGTAGATTTGTCTACACACAGCTGAGTATGGTATGGACCCACTCCTTGTTGTGCTATGCTTGCCTGGTCTACGCGAATCAAACTCACGGCTTTTAAGTAGTTTAGAATTTTATTATGAAGCCGTAATCCAATACTTCTGGCTGTTGCAATTTTCAATACTTCATGGTCAATTAATTAACAATATCTAAACACTAACATAACACATAACCTAACAAGAAATCTATAAAAAATAACCAGTTTTTGCAAACCGCGGAAGTCCGAAACTACTAACCACAAAGTATGATGTAAATAGGTTATAAATGGTCAGATTCAAAACATTATATGCGGGTCATGCGTGTTATATTACAATTAAATATATTATTTTACGTGTCAGTGGTTTTGTGTCAAGAGGAAAAATCCTAAATAGTGACAGAACACGCTCAATGACTTGCATTTGATTTTTTTCTGTTTTTTGTTTGTGTTTTTTGCCCATTGACCAACAAAGAATGACAACAAGAGCCCAAAGAACAATATCTTTGTGGCGATTAGCTTGATTCGTAGGCACAGAAAAAAGAGAAAAATAGAAAAGATTCTAAGCTGGAACAAGTCATATTTAATTGCTAGAACTTGTTATATTCTTAACTGTACTAAGTAAATGACATATTGGTCCATAAAAGAACTATCAAGAGGTCGATTTGGGAATTTCATATGGCTTTTAAAGATGATTCATTGAAATTCCGAAATACTGGTATAGTGTTAAGTTTAAGAAAAATCTGTTGTTTGTTATTATGAGGAGCAGGAGGTACATACATCATAATAATATAAACAAACTTTAAGAATTCAAATATTATGCAAGTCAGTGTTTATGTTCTCTGTAACCATTTAAATAACTTTTATTTGATTGCGGTATTTGCAGCTCGCAGACAATGGCGAAATATTATATATGTACAAATAAAAAGCTTTTTTTAAACAATTGAAAAGACAGTCAGATGACTAAATTCCACGTGATGATAAGTAACTAAATGTGAGGTATTATTTAATTACATAAACTTTTATCTAATCACTGAAGGTCGAATTTCTTTTATCTTAATTATTCAAGGTTATCTGATATTACTTACATTTGCTAGCAAAATGACGGTGCTTGTGTAACATATCACATGTTTCACAAAATGATAATTATTTACTTTTTATTACGAATATGACGTCAAGCGCTGCCAACATTATAGTTCAACGTATCCGGCTCGAAGGACCAAAGTTATGGATGAGCGATGCGGTAGTTTAAACATCACGATTCATTTTTAAATTTCTGCATTTCTATTTTGTCAACCGCCTTTCAGAAACTGACCAGTGAAAACTGAAGGGTATATTGTGTTGCTAAGAAGAGTCAATTTGTTAGCCCGTACATGCGGTTTACCATAGCTAACAGAACCTTTGGAACCTATCGCTGCAAAGCCGCGATTATAGGACCATAATACCTGGATTAAAAGTATTAGCGCGTTCATTCCATTTAGGTACAATGAAAACATTGCAAAGATTCCTTAATTTTTTTTATTTTTTACATTTTGAAGGTAGCCACTAATCACAATCACTATTCATTACCTGCCTTATTTATATTATATGTATCAATTTATGGTGATGATTTAAAAGCGAAAGGGGAAACAAAGGTCTGATAAATTAAACAGACGCGTGGTTCAAAAGATGAATAACTAGGAGTAATATTCACCTGAAAAATGGACTGTATTGTATGACTAAAAATGCGAAGTTATTTTTTAAAGATGGCCTCAAAATATTATACGGAGATAATGGCTAGCTGACTGCTGAATGGAGCTGATATTTTCGTATTTTCGATCAGTGATTATACAGGAAAAGGGTAGGGCATTAGAAGGATTGCAAACACTTACGATTGTCCAGCTCTCACCGTTATTTTTGAGTTTCTTATGGCTGATCTTCTTCCGCGTGCACGCGGTCACAAATTACAAAAAATATTGTCCTTGAGGGTTGCTTGAGTGTCCACCACAGTAATTACACTTCACCGATATTACGACAATAGCGAGATCACTAGTTTAGAGTTAGATTTGGCCAACAAATTATTTAAAAATCGATTTTTTCTTCTAATGCGCGCGCGCCATTGCGATCGGACGTAAGGTTGCAAAGCGAAGTGAAGTGAGGTACGGGGAAAGGATTAGGGATGGGACATGTCACTGACTAAAAAATACGATGAAAATAGTAAGGTGCATCAAACAATATCGAACATCCCCCCCGCCTTGAAGGAACCCCTTCAATAGAGGTAGAACAAAGAGTTTAAACTACAAAGTAAAGCTAAAGTTAATGAGGCAAAATTAATACAAATTATTACTACAAACTAGGTAAACTTTATGTATGCTGGCTGAACGATTATTGATTTGGTAATGGACAAAGCTTTACGATCGGTCTTTTAAGTACACCGCTCTTGATCCTAACTTCAACAACGCGAGTTACTCCATCCCTTCCAGGGAACAACTTAGTGACGACACCAAGAGGCCACTGAAGAGGAGGTGCATTCTCCATGTTTAGTAACACTACTGTGCCGACCAAAACTGGATTAGCTGAGGTATTCCATTTCTCGCGACATTGAAGATTGTGGAGATACTCAGACTTGAAACGATTCCAGAATGACTGGACAAGAGAGTCTAGCAGCGAAAATCGAGTAAGCAAATTAGCTCGTTCATTGCTGAGGTCAGCCGCAGGTAATAAAGAAAGTGGTGCGAGCGAAAGAAAGTGCGCGGGCGTAAGAGCACTAGGTTCAGAAGGGTCGGAACTTAGCTGATAGAGAGGACGACTATTAAGAATAGCCTCAATTTGAATGAGGATTGTGTTCAATTCCTCATAAGTCAAAATCTGAGTCCCGATGACCTTAAATAAATGCGATTTGACGCATTTAATATTAGACTCCCAAATGCCCCCAAAGTGAGGCGCACTGGGTGGATTAAGTTTCCAAGCTATACGATTGTTTGTCAACTCGTGAGTAAAGGTCTTAAAGTATTCCTCAGAACGAAGAAATGTATTTAGCTCGCTAAGATAAGCCTTAGATGCAACAAAGTTAGTACCGTTGTCGCTGTAAATACATTGACAAGGACCACGACGAGATAGAAACCTTTTGAAAGCATCCAAAAATGATGCCGAACTAAGCGAAGAAGCAAGTTCTAGATGAACTGCCTTGGTAACTAGGCAAATAAAAAGGCACAGGTACGCCTTTTGGCTGCGTACACCGCGCTTACGAGAAAAAGTTACATTGAATGGCCCAGCAAAGTCTACACCAGTGTGTGAGAAGGCTTTGCTTTGCTCGACACGACATTCTGGAAGATCAGACATAACTGGAAATGTAGGTTTTGGATTGAGTCGAAAGCAAATATTACAACGATGAGTACGCATACGTACGATGCGACGAGCCGATAAAATCCAAAACTTTTGTCTAAGTATCGACAATAACAAATTGGGACCTGTGTGAAAGTGTTTAACATGGTAAGCGTCAACAATAAGTTCAATGATATGTCCATTTCGAGGCAAAAGAATTGGATGTTTTTGCGAGTAATCCAACGACGAATTAGCGAGGCGACCCCCTACACGCAATATCCCTTGATCTAAGAAGGGGGAAAGTTTGCGTAACGCATGAGAACATAATTTAGAATTTTTAATTTTGTCTATATCTTCGTAAAAATACGTGTGTTGTACAGCCTTCACGATAGTCAATTCTGCGAAGTCCAAGTCTGATGCGGTTATGCAATTATTGCGTGGGAGCTTTTTTATAAACCGAAGCATATAAACTACACATCTAAGAAATTTATCCCAGTTAGAGAACTTTAAACTTAGCGTTACAAGGATATGTTCAGGTTTATTTTTCGAAGCGAATACGGCTGACTTCTCCTCAGGCATTGGTGTAGAAGTATGAGAAAATTCCGAAACAGGCCAATCATCGATTGGAAGCGATGCCCACGGCGGACCAGTGAACCAAAGTTCATGTTGAGCTAATTGTGAAGGTAATAGTCCACGCGACAGACAATCCGCGGGGTTTTGAGAACCCGGGATGAAACGAAAATAGTGTGACGAGAAATAGGTATGGCACTGGGCTATTCTATTAGCTACGAATGTGTTAAACCGATGAGGAGAAGAATGTACCCAGCACAGAGCAACTTGTGAATCCGAAAAGGCATACACATCCTCGATAGGATGTCGCTTCGAAATAGTGTCATAAGCTACCCTTAGTAATTTAGCCATTAAAAGAATTCCACAAAGTTCAAGCCGAGCAAGTGTTACAGTTTTAATAGGAGCGACTTTAGATTTCGAACATAACAGCCGAACCATGGGTTTCTGATTATTATTCAAAACATAGGTGTAGACAACGCATCCATATGCCTTTTCGGATGCATCGGAAAACGCCAAGAGATAAAGCCGAGAATGCGAACCAACGCCCAAATGGCGGGAAAACGAAAGACTAGAGATTAATGGTAATTCCGAAATAAACTGATTCCACAAACGGAGAACAGCTTCTGGAGGTTGGTCATCCCAATCGAGTTTGAGAAGCCAAAGTTCCTTGATAAGCAATTTTGAATATAGAATAACAGGACCAACAAGACCAAGAATGTCATACAAGCGAGCTGTGACAGACAAAATCGCACGTTTAGTACCTTCGGGATTAGGTGGCGTGACAGTGAATTTAAACGAATCAGAAGATGGCAACCACTGAAGGCCGAGAATTTTGAATGATGTGTCCGTGTCGAAAGAGACTGATTCCGATTGGCGGTGAGTATCAGGAATAGTACCGAGCAAGTCAAGAGAATTACTCGTCCATTTCACTAGTTCGAAACCACCACGTTTCAGAAGCTGGATTAGATCGGATGCCATTCCGACCGCTTCCTTCAGGCTAGAAGCGGAGGAAGCTAGATCGTCCATGTACATGTCACTTTCTAACACGCTGCAAGCGAGAGGAAAACTATCACGCTCGTCATGAGCGAGTTGTCGCATAGTGCGCAATGCTAAAAACGGCGAAGAACGAAGGCCGAAGGTAACGCGATTAAATTGATAAGTTTCGATTGGAGCGTCATCCGAGAAACGATATAAGATTCTTTGATAAGAACGATGCGAAGGATGGACCTCGATGCAGAGGTACATTTGACGAACGTCAGCGAAAAAAGCGAATTCAAATACACGGACCTTTAAAAGTATCTGAAAAATATCATTTTGCAAATTGCAGCCCGTATGCAAAACGTCATTAAGTGACAAACCGGAGTCTGTTTTAGCACTAGCGTCGAGTACGATACGAAGTTTAGTCGTTGATTTATCTTGACGTATAACGGGATGGTGAGGCAAATAAAATCCTGACTCGAGACAATTCTCGGGCGGGACGAGCGACAAATATTTTTTATTGAGATATTCCGTGATAACGGCATTGTACTCCTCACGTAATCCAGGAGACCGCGCGAATTTACGTTCGAGAAACAAATATCTACGCTTTGCAGATATAAAAGAATTGCCAAGCTGATCGACATTTTCCTTAAAAGGCAGATTAACAGTATAACTTCCATCGACATTTCGAGTAGTAGTAGATGTATAAATATCTTCGCAAACCTGTTCTTCAGGGCTTATAAAGCTTGTAGAAGGCACTTCTTCTAATTGCCAAAATCTCTGAAGCGAATCATTTATTTGCTCATGTGTAAAAGCGCAGAATGAAAGAGTTGACTGAGGTGAAATTATGGTGGGTGCATTTCCCATTAAAATATATCCCAAACTAGTTTCGATTGCTGTAGGCAAATTATTACCAGGACTAATTTTATTAAATAACAAAATGTTGCAATATGAATTGACACCCAAAAGCATGTCAATTTGTCCGGGTGAATGATATTCATCATCGGCAAGCGGTAAATTATCTAAGTAATGAAGTGCGTTCACATCAATAAAAGCGTCTGGTAGCTGTGACGTAATTTTGTCAACTACAAGTGACTGCGAGCTATACTGTGTCCTAGCGTCAAAACGAGATGTAAACAGAACCTTGGTCAAGCCCAATATACGTTGAGATGCACCACCGATGCCTTGAACTTCAACAAACCGATTTTTATTCGAAACAAATAACGATAGACGTTTACAACACGAAGCTGTGATATAATCACTCTGCGATCCGGAATCAATTAAACATCGTACGAAATGCACACGATTATGTTTATCTAAAACCTTTATTTTTGCGGTACTCAACAAAGTAGTTAAACACCTGTTATCGAAAAAGTCACGAGCAACACCACAAACAGACGTACTATTGTCATTCGATGGCGAACCAGATTCCACTCCGCTTACGTTTAAGGTGCGGTCAACCTGTTGAGAGGTAGCGGGAGCGGAGGCGACAGCGGGCAAATTAGATACATTATTTTGCGAACCAGATGAACCAAAATGCAAGATTGAATGATGTTTCGACCTACAATGACGACAAACACTTTTTGAAGGACACGATAAAACCTTGTGCCCGTGATTTAAACAATTAATGCACAACGAATTAGATTTCACAAAATTAAATCTCTCCTGAGGGGTCATCTTTGTAAAATCAGAACAAAAGTATAGTTTATCATGTTTGTCTGACTTACACATAATACAATTATCGGCTTTCTGAGCGACAAAAGCTTTTGTGGATTTCGGTTTTGAATTAGACAAGTTTTTAGTTTGGCCCTCTTGTTGAGGCTTGGAAATAATAGGACTAGAGCGTACTATTTTATCTTGTTCTTTAACGAATTCAATTAAATCATCATAACAGGGCATGACTTTCTTGCGATTGCTCATTTCGAATAACTTAACTGTCTCGGAGTCTAACCTTTGCAATGCGAGATGTAACAAAATAAAGTCCGTAAGATTTCCCAAATCTACCTGCTTGAGCGCCCTAACTGCGGTATCAAATGTATTTATAAATGACTCTAAACCGGTTGTAGATTTAGCAGATATCGGTTTAAATTCTAATAGTTGATTTAAATATGACGCGGCAAGAAAACGCGGATCATCATACTTATCCACGAGCGAGTTCCATAATATTTTATAATTCTCTGGTGTAGGTGGTATCCCTGCACACAAAGACGCGGCGCTGCCAGTCAGCTTACTAACAAGAAAATGAATGCGCTCCGAGTCAGACAGTTGCGTGTTATCATGAACTACGCGCTTAAACTGATTATAAAATAGCGACCAATTACGAATATCACCATCAAAGGAAACTAAATCGATACGAGGTAATTTTGGAAAATTATTTTTGTGCGTTTCTTTTGTTTCAGATTTTTCTATTTTAAGTAAATTAACGACACGTTGAACCCGACAGTATAATTCCTCAAAAGAAATCCAAGATTGGTAACTTATAGTAGCATTAGGATCCACTTTAATAGAACACGTATTGAAGGCGTCTAATACGCTTTGAAATTCACTACGTAAACTTTGAAGATTTGCGACATTATTTAAAAATGACTCCCTACAAGTTTCATCATTCATATCCTGTTTTGATAACTCGAATATATTCTGCATACGTTCGAAATGTGCATTACGTTTAGCTTGTAATAAGGCTAATTTATTTTTATTGTCGTCGTTCGACATGATTCTAAACAATAAGTAAAAAAATGCGAATGTGTAAACTAAAAAGGTGACGTAAGTATAGAAATGCGTTATAATTGTGTCTTGCCGTATAAGTTAATGAAATGAGTAAACAATTTACCTATTTCCAATGCGAGCGTAACCAAAGTAAACGACAACGATAAGTAGGTACCTATGCGACAACAACGAATGGGCGTTTGTATGCAAACCACAAATAAGTAGGCTTACTCAATTACGAACAACGAGATGCTCCCGAATAGAGCTCCTGAATACAACCTTAACGACTTATAGGTATGTACCAGGACGAATAATATTATGTATGAGTAAACACTAATGTACTTACTTACATTACGAATGAACGAACGAAATGAAATTAAACGACGTTCAAGACACAATTAGATATATATGCAAACGAAAGATATAGATAATTATCGAATACCTATACGAATACTCGTAGCGGCACAGAAGCCACAGAGCAGCTATGTTTAAATACCTACCTACGTACCTATATCGGCGCGCGCTTGCGACTACGAACAATGAACGAACTAAGTAGATAAATTATTATGAGTAGGTAGTTGACCAATAAGTGTACTCAGAACACCGACTAAATATATTTTTCTAATAAATGTGTGTAATAGTACGATATTGAACACGAAAATATGTAGGTAATAATCAGTTACGAATAATAAGCTCAGCCAGCACAACACTGAATACCTACTGTAGTAATAGAATTCAACAGAATATTTGATTGAGTACCTACGTATTTTTTCGGGATTGTTCGAAATTCGAATTTTAAATTAAGAACTAGTATTATCCGGTTCGATTGGACCAAAAAATATGGTGATGATTTAAAAGCGAAAGGGGAAACAAAGGTCTGATAAATTAAACAGACGCGTGGTTCAAAAGATGAATAACTAGGAGTAATATTCACCTGAAAAATGGACTGTATTGTATGACTAAAAATGCGAAGTTATTTTTTAAAGATGGCCTCAAAATATTATACGGAGATAATGGCTAGCTGACTGCTGAATGGAGCTGATATTTTCGTATTTTCGATCAGTGATTATACAGGAAAAGGGTAGGGCATTAGAAGGATTGCAAACACTTACGATTGTCCAGCTCTCACCGTTATTTTTGAGTTTCTTATGGCTGATCTTCTTCCGCGTGCACGCGGTCACAAATTACAAAAAATATTGTCCTTGAGGGTTGCTTGAGTGTCCACCACAGTAATTACACTTCACCGATATTACGACAATAGCGAGATCACTAGTTTAGAGTTAGATTTGGCCAACAAATTATTTAAAAATCGATTTTTTCTTCTAATGCGCGCGCGCCATTGCGATCGGACGTAAGGTTGCAAAGCGAAGTGAAGTGAGGTACGGGGAAAGGATTAGGGATGGGACATGTCACTGACTAAAAAATACGATGAAAATAGTAAGGTGCATCAAACAATATCGAACAATTTACAACCACAAAACCAAAACCGTGTTAAAAAATGCAGTCTGCAGAAATAAATTTACATAATAATTTCACGTTTTTTGTATGATTTTTTGTTAAAATATTAGTACACGTTGTCAAAGCAGGTTAATGTCACTTGAAGAATTCAAGCGCGGATGTGAAAAACAAGTTTTTGTACAATGATATGTAGGCACGCGGGTAGTTGAACGTGCAAGATAGGATGTTCATTTGAGTAGTTAAGTACCGAATGTACTAGTAAGTACATCTGTGACGTCAATCTGGTAAAACTTTGTCATTTTTCTGTTAATCCTTTTTTTTTGTACAGACGCCAACTCATCAAGTTACCACAAACTGTCAAATTTAGGTGTCATCAGGTTAGGTTCAAAATCGAATGAGAAAATTTGTCCGTTTGTAGAAACTTGATGCACTGGCGACTGTCTAATACAGTTAGTTAGCAGCTTGGTGACATTAGCAAATTAATAATACAGCTACTACCAATTTATTGTCAAACAGTTAAACACTTTTACAACCATTTTTCTTGATGAACACTTTACTTTAGACACGTAATGTAACAATTACCAATAATTACACATTTTCTGCGAAATCAATTTATTTTATTCATAACAAATCCAATCAACAGTCTACAGTAATAAATTTCGAAGAAACTTCACGATTTGACATTACCTTGTGACCGATATCAGAGCAATTGAACCTAACTGACCCCGTTCAACTGATAAGTTATGAATAAACGGCTTGTTATGAAAAATCACAGCTATTTTAATTACTGCGTAAACCAGAGATATGTCTTTCAAGTAACCATACTGATATACACACACAGACACACACAAACACACACCCACACACACACATAACACTAACAGTTTTACAAATTAACCTATTTCTGCTTAGATGCTTTAAAATATCTAAAAAAAGAAACGAATTATTTGATTAAAGTGTCTTGAACTTTGCTTATATTATTTTCATTTTAAGATAATTAGAAGTCTCAAATTTTAATCTCTGAGTAAAATTAAACAAACCGCATATTTACAATACGATATCATACGATAGTCGTGTTAATTTAACATTCGTGTGATTTTGTGTTTTATCAAAACAAATTTTTGTTAAATAACCCACGTATTTTGTGTTAACTGACTACTTACTTTAGTTTTATTAACAGCTTTTATATCGCTTCTTATTTTGGCAAAATCGACATTTTACAATCTACAGAAGAATCTAATACACATATACAGCACAATACAGATACACATACAAAAATGGAAGAAAATCATGAAACCGATAAACATGAGGAAAGAGGCACAATAGCAACAGAAACAACAGAATTAAAAAGTAACAGGAAAGTGATTCGTCGATTACTATGTACTTACTAATGCACGCACGACCCATAATTCTACTACATACGGGTATAATGTGTTCTTAGTCAGAAAAAGTGTAAGTGAACGTGACATGGAAAACACCTTCACTGCGCATTGTGTTAATGGAGTAGTAACTAAAACTGATGTACCGATGAATGCCCTGAAATTTGAAGTTACGAGTACTTTTTCTTGTTCTTGTAATTCTAAAGTTAATTGGACGCTTTACAACAAGGACTATACGGAAAAAGTTTATAGATTTGGTCAGGGTAGCGACTACACACTGCATAGTGTCACCTCCAAAAAGGGAAAGAACAGATAGTCCATGAAGTTTGTAAGAAGCGCAATGATTAAAAGCTAGTGAATTCAGAGATGATGCCAAATCGAAGATAGACGACAGCAAACAAGGTGCGACCCCAACTAAGTAGGAATAAGGGTAGGAAGATAATCATACTACATACATCCAAGGGTCAAGCACAGCAAGCTTATCGGCTTACAAAAGCAAGCCCATAGGGATGACTGGTTATAATTATAACTAAACGGTTGCCCGACACTTCTCAATTTAATATGCAGATAGTAATCTGAATCTCTAATTAATAGTAATCACACAACACCGGTAGTCAGGCAGCACTTCCAGGAAAACATCCTCATCAAACTGGACTCATATTTTCTCTTCGTTTTAAATTGAACGGAAAATCTAGTCTCTTAAAATTGCGAATGTGCGAATAAAATACAAACTGCAACTGAGTAAAAATATTCTAGAATGTTTGCACGATTTAAGAAAAAGTTTGACACAATTCGAAGAGACCAATTGACGACAATCGATGGAAAAAGCATGCGCTGCAAAAAAATCTAAAGCGAGGCACATTAAGTAGAGCACATTTCTTGTACGCTCCAAACATACTATAACGAAATTCGATAATACCAGTATACCGTTCCACAAAGTTTAAAGCTCTGAAGGTAGTGTTTTTTGCGCAAACATTCCTGGAAGGGAGTTTGGAATTTTGGCCTCCGAAAGTACTGTTATCTACATTAGATAAGATTCGTTAATCTGTATGACGCTATCGAGTATTAAGAATATATTTTTAAGTATCGGAGTGTACAAAAACTAGAAGTGAATCGTTTATCTAACTTACGTCACACTTTTTATGGTCATTATCGTAAAATTAATTTGACCTGACTCACTGTTGTTTACTAGAATTACCACTATTGACACTGAGATGAAGGCAATGTGCAATGTTCAGAGAAACCCGTATTTCATGTTGCAAGCAAGTTTGTTTTCCGAATAACTTGTCAAGTCATCACGATAATCACGATTATGTATAATCTTAGATGAACCCTCTGACTCTCTTAATATTTCTCCTAACAGCAATGTATATTAAAATTCGTGAAACTCGTGACATGATAGTGTCCTAACTTTAAAAAAAAAAAACAAGATAGGAATATAGTTTTCAGGGAAATCATGAACCGCGTTGAAAATTCAACATTGAGTAAAAACTTAACTTCGTACGTTCTTACGAATAATTCTCTCAGATGAACATACTGAGTTCATCTGAGAGAATTATTCCTTGTAAATTAAGTAAGATAATATCTTGAAATAGGGATGTGCAGGCGAGGTTATCATGCTAACAGTAGTATATTTATTATCCTATCGATAGTAAATTTTACATGATGTCATATTGGGACTCAAGTTACAGGCTTTTGCAACGTTTCGTAAGGAAACACCGGTGTGCAAATGTTTGAATATGCGATGTGCGTCCATAAATGTAGTGTGTGAGGCAATCGGAATTAAAAAGTGGTAATAGCGATATGAATGATGGCATTGCAGTTCAATAACAATTGCTGTAATGAAGCAGGAGCTCAAGAGATATGAGAGATATGTGGCAAGATTCAGCAGATGAACCGGTATCTTTAAAACCAAAGATCAACATAAAGGAGAAAAGTATTACCTGAAATGTAGTGCATTTAATACCAGAAAGGGTGAAACTGGAGTAACAATAAAAGTTAAGACCCAACTGCATTCAATTCACTTTAATAGTCATCAATTGAAGACCGATTACGAAAGTATCTACACTTTAATTAAACCCAATTGCCCCATGTTGATAATTGAATCCTGATGTGACAATAACAATGGAAAACAATACTTATATAATACATTAAAGACACGTGTAAATCACAAGTATAAAAAACCTTAAGTTGAAGGTAATTACGAAATTCAGATTCTCTTTCTTAACCTTACCAAATAATGAAATAATTCGAAAAAGAAAAAAAGCAATATTACTAATGCTATAGAAATATTAAGGAATATAAATAGGGATATAGATAAGCAATAAAACGTGACAACGTGCAAATAGATAAATTATGACTATTTATTTAACTACTACTAGTAATTACAAATTGCAAAGGAACTTTAGACTCAGTTGACCCCGGATTGTGAACTATAAACTATTGAAGTTGTATCAAACAAGCCGTCAATGACAAGTCATAGTTATTTTTAAACAATAATGCCTATTGGTTGGTGTGTATTACTATACATATTTAAATAGATATTCATACGACAAATAAGCTTGTCGGTGCGCTTTGTTTAATCCTTTAAATTGATCTTATCGACATTGGAATAACCCAAATATAAAACGACATTTATAAAAATGTATACCTGCCGTATAAATGAAAGGAGAGAGTTAATTAAAACAAGACAGTAATTTAAATTTTAAGGAGATTGCCATCGAAGTGGACCAGTTTCTTATTTACATCTGTTAACATTTTGAAAAATCTATAAATTAAAACGCTAAGAGTAAATGCAACACCGTTTCACAGAACAGATAGTAATCTCGAAGTTTTAAAGACAAGCTATCAATCACAAGTATTGGGGCATATTTATTGTGTTTAAATCTACATCTGAACCAAGTTCGCTGTTTTCAGAACATTGACTGATATTACAACTAAATAACTATTTATATTAGCTCACCTTTATAATAAAGACGTCATCAGTGTTGAAACATCCCACGTCTTGCACTCCTGCAACAAGAAAACAAAATATAAAATTGCGCGCCAACATGATGAATATTTTTTATCTTGTACTGTAAATAGCAGTTTTATTGGCAGAAATATTGAAGTAATAATAAACACAGCTGTCTATGGTGGAATATTTGCACGAGATATATCAAAGAAGCCGCATCAACGGGTCCATTCAATGGACCCCGATACAAAGGTGAGCCCCCGAACAGATGTTACGGCGCCTGAGGCAACTATTATTATCACGTTCTGCAGGTAAAATATCATACGATCTTTATGAGATATCTTTCTGATTCAGAGAGCAACGGTCGCGTCCCTCACGCGACCGTACCGTACCGCGACCGAATACAATTCTGCAGAAATACATATGTCATGTATAAAATTGGTGAAGTCAATTTTCTTTATGCAAATAAATCAAAAACCACTCACTTTATTACTTTAACTATTTAAATGTTTATGCACCGAAGCATCAATAAATATGCGGTGTAATTAAAACAAGAGATTTGATTAAAACGGTGTCCATTAAATTTTGGATATCCTTAAATGCTAGTGAGAGCGTCAAATTAATATTGAAAGGAGCAGGTGATTTTGTTAAGCACGAAATACTCGTATGAATATAATTTTAAGTATAATTTAATGCAATTGATTTAGAATTGCTCCAAAAAAATCAGCTGTAGAAACCAAATAATGCAGTTTTAAAATATCATGTGCTTGCCATCGTACCTCCCCATTTAGGTTTCAATAACAGGTCATAGGTTATCTAAGATCGGACCAACTTCATAGCTTACACACGATACGGTCGCGGGGTACCGCAGGGAGCAAGCTTGGGCCCATAATTAACAACGTTTATCTTTCGTGGGAACTATACACCAATTTCTATTGTCTCTTTCTTTATTTAATAGAGGACACTGCTTCTTTTTCGATAAATACCATAGTGTCCTTAAAGGATTAGATAGCCCAAGTTTAACACTTTTGGCTAAATAAGATATTTGTGCTTTTATCGGGTTTGGGTGATTCCTTACCTTTGTGGGGTCTCTTTCCGGTTTTGAACCGGACCTAGTATTATCATGCATCTATTTTTAGAATATTCATTTACATATTTCCAAAGAAAATAAAACAAAGTGTGGTTTACATTTAGTCATGCTTTGACGTACAACTTTATGAGTCACGATGCTACACTAGGACCCAAAATGTTAGTCTTGGCAAAATTAAATGATCACTTACTATCTATTCTAAAAAACCCACTAACATCTCCATTATAAGAACCAGTTTGCATAACACGGTGACGTAAATCAATAAGGTAAAGTTCACGTCATAATACCGTCGTATTAATGTGACAAGGTTACACTGATAAAAACTGACTTTGATTTGACTCGACGTGATATAGATAAATATTTTTAGTACCATACTCATGTTATGTTGTACTCGGACATTACTTCTTGTTACTACAGTTGAGATTTTAAAGTAGAACTGTCAATTGAAAATTTCAATGGCCGAAATTGTATTCATCATTGTAATTTCAAATGGCAATTTAGACGATACAAACTACACTAATTTGTAAGTTCGATTAATTTCAACTCTATTTTCACATGTTTTTTTATTAATCTACGTCTATTACAATGACCTTACCGTGTCAACTTAGCTGATTATATTATCCTCAAGTAACTATCTATTAGGAGCGCTGACTTCACCTGTGTCAAAGCAAACTACGATGACATAATTCATTAGTTGTAAAATGCTTATAAACTTGATTATAGTTTGAAACTTACACTATCAAAATATAAGCCAGTAATCCATGTTTTAGAAACCATAAATTAAAAAATCTAATTAGATCACATAAATAACTTTCCCCGTGGGCACGTTTGTTACAAGTAATGAAGATAATATTAATAAGTACACTTAACACAGCGTGTACGAAAGCAAATTACCCATCTACCTATGAATTATAATACCATCTGGCTTTGTCGGTAGTTAAAATAACGGTGAATACGAACCGCTGCAAATACCGTACGGGACATAAACCAAAAGAGGCTTTGAGCTGCAATGGCCTCTTATTGCTAAAATTCGGACATCGTTAAGATGAACTCTACGTTACAAAGCGTGTATTAATTATGTTTACTTATGCTAACATATGTGTCCTCATTGCCTAGATATCTACAAGCATCAGTGTTTATCTATTCAAAGGCAACATATCCGATTTCTGTAAACGTATCATGTACAGCCTTGAAACATTATGATAAGACTAAAATGACAATGACAAAAACGGCATCATCCGTTTCGTGACCACAGTTATTTCCCGTTTTACATTACCGTTATAATGCAAGTCTGTACCAAATTGGCAACCTAGACGCCGTGTAACAAGCTGAACGAAATACGAAGAAGAAGTATGTACCCGTTTGGTTTCAACAATGTATTTATACAAATATTACCAAGAAGAAACTTAACTATTACCAGCTTCAAGGGTAACTAGTTTGTTTGTTATGCAAGCAAAAAGGGAATATGAATGAACCTTCCTAACAGAAAAAAACTTGCTTTTAACGCAACGCAATACAGAATAAAAAATAAATAAACTAACTAATAATAACCTTCGACGAGTACCAATACCGGTTAATCCGGAGAGTTTCATACAACAGAGATGAATCAGTAACGCTAATAGTTCTCAGAAGATTTTACATGTCACAGTAGAATGATAAGAACAATCGACGATAGTGTTGGTCAATGGCAGAAATATCCTCGAGGTGAAAGTAGACAACTTGCAAATAATAAGTGTGTGGGTCGTATTTGCGAAACGGATCATACAAACGTCAAACAGAAACTAATTAATGTAACACCAATGATTAATGCCAACATGATTTCACTTAGCATTTGGTAATGAATGGCGACTGTAGACATGGTCAATGGTACATATATTCGTTCTAACAATGATGCATACAAAGATCCATTAGGAACTGTCGATATTTGAATAAGTAACGAGTTTGACAACATATCACGTACAAATGCAAATTTTAATGCACTGAACAAATACAAAAATATGTAAATTGTAACCAAATATAATACAGATCCAGTATCAAAGGCAGACAACGATAAAAATAAGTATTAAAATGTAACCAATAGGCCATGATGCGGTTTGATATAATCTACTTAAGAATTAACTTGCAAATGAATATTGATGAAGAAACTACTGCAGTTCATCAACAGGAAGTCGATAATAACAGTTTTTGCAAGTTTTCTATTGATATTATGGCTCATTGCAACTGGTGTGATTGCTACAAAAAAGGAATATTATTATTCATTAGCTTTGTAATCAGGAATTTATAAACAAGATAATATTTATAAGCATTAATGCGGTAAAAAGCATGCTGAACATTGCTTTGTTGAACGTGCATAATGCGGAACATAATATTGATATAAAAAAAGCCTAGACGAGAGCTCATTATTAGTTCTTTAAAGTTCTCAGAGGGACGTGAGTTTTACAAAATTAGACACATTTGCGGTGTCTGTAGCCATGCATTAGTGCGTAAATTGCACTAGACTACGTGTAATCCCATCGGCTGCTCATTAGTCGGCTCGTAACTTGCTGGAGGCCGTCGTGGGAATCTGTGCTAAGTAACATCATCTGTCGATGACTCGGCCCATCCTCTGTAACGCTCCATTAATAAAATAGAAGCTAAACGAAACTTGGTTCATTTATTTTCCAAAGGATCACTAAACTGTCACGGCGACTGAAGCTCTCAGTTTGGTTCGAGATATATTTTAAGGACCGAAACTAAATAGTTTACGTATTTGCTTTTAACCTTTACGACTTGTTCTCCCCTAATGGCTAACAATAGATGTAGCATTCCACCTTAATCTCGTATTGTCAACTATTCTAATAAAATATGGGATTCATTTACAATAAACAACGAAAAATTATAAATTGGGGATCTAGATCAAGATTCCGATCCGACCGATATGCACAAGATATAAAAATGCATAGAGAATTGGAATTCTCTTGGCATTTTTAACTATAAAACGTTTTTAATACTTTATTTTATTCCAAATTACTATGGACACTATGTTACCAAAGAAATAAAGTCAGTATCAGATAGTAGATACCAATGTAAATGTGAGCTAGTAACTAGTGGAAAGCTGATAAAGATGTTTACCCACACAAGGTCAGTGGGGTGACACGACCTCGCTGTTGACATACTAAGCACAAATAAAATATCGTGCTAAATATAAGAATTCCTAAATTAAAGATCAAGTAATGCCGCAGACGTTGGGGACGAACTGATGACTGATGATATACATAGAAGCAGAGCTACCTAAAGTAACTCCTTTATCAACAGCTAGTCATGTTGCGGTAGTTGCAGAAGTTTACCAATTGAACGATATTAATTTTAGTACTAGCGAATGCTAGTTCAGGAAGACGGTTAAATTTATAAATGATAACATTCAGGCTATGAAACACGTTACCTCTCACGTGGCTATCTTAGGTTATGATATTATCACTGCAACGCCGAATATAGGTGAAAATAAAATAGGTAACTTAGGTGACGTCAGTAACCTTACTACATATTCCTTATCTACTCCGATAAGTCATGTTCTTTACTCCAGGATCTTACAGACCAACGGCACAAATGTTTTTGTCAAACGTATTTATTTGCAAACGCTTGGTCAAATCCGTAAACATGAGGTGCAAAGTGACGATTATTTCCTGTTTAAATAAAAAGTGAATAAAAAAAACCAATGACAAGATCAGTGCAAACAATAAAAAAGTCTTGGCAGCTTAGGTCATTTTCACAGAATGTATTGCGTTAAAAATCAGGGGCGTTTCTGTAGGTGTGTTTGCTGATTCACTACTTTTGGTCTCAGTGACGAGGTGTATACTTAATGATTTGGCAAGAACCCAAGTTTCTAAATTTGGTCATATTTATCATATTGTTCTGAGCGAATTTCATGTGTTACTTTTTGCAAAATTTCCCCCTGTGGTACACCAATGATCATGATATCATTCATGCAAATGAGGCTGTCACGAATCACTTTCGATTATATAACACGAGTAACATCATTGACAGTCGTACACATTTCTGAGACAGCATCCTGTTGTATCTCCGTCACATGTATTTGTAATTATTTTGTTCGGTGTCACTAATGACACAATAAAAGAAATCGTTCGATATGAAGAAGTAACAAATAAACAGATTTCTTTCAACACGCATAATCTAGACTTGATTGATGAACATTTGAGAAAATATTTATAATACTCAAACGGAATCATAATGCTCATGCCAAAACATAATTCTATTCATTTTACTTCAAACATGGAGAACGTTCCAAAACAAAATAAAAAAGTTTAAAGAACTCTAATGAGGCGTCGTAACCTCGCAAACTTGTATAATTGTGGAGAAGCACGCGGACAAAAAAGGGTCGTAGGTAAGGCAATGGAAGGGGATGGGGACGGCCACAAAAGAGACCTCAGTATCGGAGGTCTTGTAAACAGAATGTAAAGGAAACGGTTTTTTGTCGGGGAGATTCGGGCGTCGTCGGTCGTCGGCGAGTCCGGCGCGGGCGCAGGTAGGAATTTAAGAATTTCTCGAGCAGTGCTCGCTCGTACGGATATTATCTTGGTTACTTACGAATACAAACGTTGCTATCGCCGAGCCAACTGTTTGCACAAATATGGACGGCCTTCCAGCCTGCATACGTGACTGTGTTACGTGGCACATAAAACTGTATTGCCTTTTCTTGCCTTTTTATCTAGAAACCATCTTTTCTTGAGTAGTTTCCGAGATTTTTGTACTCGTAAACATCCGGACCACTAACTCGCCGTTTTCGGAATTACGATGAACTGCAAGATGTAATCTTGATGCGTTAAACTTTTTCTCAGGAGTAAATGGCAAGGATAGTCTTTATCGTAAATCTTTGCAAATGACTACATACCTTGCTTGGTGAAATGATTCTTTTTTAAATTAATTTACATTTACATTCTTGTCTAAATTCTCAGCAGTCAAATTTCCAGAGTGGCATAGTAAATCATATTACTTAGATAATATCAAGCTAGTCTAAACGGCTGTTTAAAACATTCAGTAGTTTCAGATACCAAACAGGTTTACGCGGTAGACATCATCTGTCCATCTGAATTGTGAGTGGTTGTCCTTGGCTAGAGGTCAGCGGACATACAAAATTCACAGTAAGCTAGTCCCCTATTGGTCCCACACTGTATTTAAAGTGACGTTACATTGTACCAGACCTTGAATACGTTAAGGACCAGACAGGTCAACTGAATTCATGTGTACCCCTCTTTAATATTAATCGTGTGGAGAACACACTTTTTCATATGTTTTGTTGTTTGGCGTCACTTTTATGTTCGCTTTTTTTTCGTTTTTGTTTTGTTTCTCTCTATTAATATTGATGTGCTTTTTAGATTCTCTTTTGACGATTAGAATTTTAAATTCATAGATGATCGATAACGTCAATAGATTCGTCGTCGATAGATTTAATTTCAACGTTTACATTATTTTCCTTATTATGGTTAGATCATCGTTTAACATCAATTTGACTATCTAAGAGGTACTTAGATAGTCAAATAGTCTTACGTTACGAAAAGGTCTTCGTAACGTAATATGCAGAAAGAAAAAATGTCTTGAAATGACAGTGAAACAAGATAATATCTGCATTAAGATTAGCATCTTACTTAGTAGTTAATATATTTTAATTGCATTTCAACTTTGTATGCTTGCTAGGTAACTTGAAACTTGCCAAGGGTAATAGTAAATTATGTTCTATCTTCAAAGATCAACGTGTCATAGTGCATTGCATGGGTAGGTGGGAGTTGGGAGCTATTGTTCTGAACTGGAACTTTCATTTTGTCATGTGTTAATACATCTGTTGTTGTCATTGTCATTATCGTCTGCATGTGAATTCGACGAAAGTTTTAATGAGCGATTTTGGAAACCATATGTTAAGTTATTTATTCTTTTATCTTAATTGCTTACTGGTGCATGATGAAGTAATGTATCATTGCCTTTATGATAGGGAAGAATCCGAAACTGGACCGATCTAGCCGTCATCAAATGATTATACTTAATGAATTTTAAGCTAATTAGCTGTCAGATACAACCATTTTGTGTGGCGATGAGTCGACTAAATGCAGGAAGCCGGACATTTGTAAACTTTAAATAAACCAACACATTAATCACGGGTACGTATTCCTCGGCCTCAGCCTGCACATAACAATTAGATGAAGCCACATTTATATTGGAACAATTGAGTGTACAACTGGACAATTATGCCAATCACGCGTCGATTCGCCAATGCATTTGCGATGCAAAACAATACCGGGTACATCGCTACAATCTAATCGGATTCCATTTAAATCATTTTGAAGAATTCATAATAGAAGGAAGTACGCAATGTCGTCCATAATTTAACGTTCTATGTTGTCGTTAGACACGTCAACTTGCACACCTGTTTGACGCAAATTATTGTGGCAGGATTCGTCCTACTAACATAATTTCTGTCAATGCCAATGCGCCCGTAAAGATAATGTTGCAATTTAGTAACTTCCCGCAGAAAAATTACTATACCAGCCACTATTTATTGTAAATTATAATAAAAGGTACAATATTGTTTTTCTAGTAAAGCCAGTGAAGCTATCCGATGCACGACAAATCGAATTCCCGCATAAAATCAATCCCGCTCAGTAAAACATGGTGTAGCCCGTCTAGGACACGTTTCCGTATCGAATGGAACACGTTTAGCTAAAGTTTGGTTCAGGTCTTTGAACTCAGAAGTATGGAACTATAAAGTTCTAAAGTTCACGACATCAAACTGCGGTTTAGAACTTTATATTATGCAACGAATGATTCCAAATATTTGCTTCTAATCCTAATAATACATTTATTATCTTCCGTATTCCGGCATTTCTCGACAGTCTGTCGAGTTGGAAGATACGGTGATGTTTACAATGCGCCGACGAATTTGGACGCCGTTTGTCCCACTTCTCGCCTCAACTATACATAGCTATATCTAACTGATATCGCTAACCTGGGCATGGAATTATTCCTCGCTATTTGCAGAGATAAGTCATCTAGTGAGTGGTGAAGGTAATGGTAGTCGTGGGCTCGGTAGCTGATGGTAAATAAGCGGTATGAGACGAGAGTAATGGCGCAGATCCCTCTCTGTCGCGCGGCCCTTTTCATCCGCCTAATTAGTCGAAACGAGAATGACTTTTATATTTTTCGTTGACTGACACACTGATCTCGAAAGAATTTGCACGGATTTTTTGCAGTTTCACATTCCTGAAATTCGACCTAAAGAGGCTTATAAATCACAGCCAAGTGTTATCAAAATATGCCGTAGATTTTACAGATAATAACGCCACGGTTGTACTTGAAAGTTTCATATCTAAATTGATACGAAAACGGTGCGAATCGATTAAACAAATACAAACACATTTGAAACTTTAACTTGATACGCCTTACTAAACAGAAATTACAGTTATATGAGACTTAGTAGACATTAATTCGCACAATTATTACCAGTTAGTAACTCAGGAGTAATTTGAGTAATTACGGTGTAGAAATGGTTATTGTGAAATCAACATGTCTGTAAATTATATTAGAATATTTTTAACCACACAAGTTGTTGGTAGGCATTTGTATTACATTTTTAAATATTATGAAGTCTGAATGTGTTTTCATCTCTAGAGAAGGGGCAATCATTCCCATAGTATTTCGTATATCTAATCTACGACGGATTTCAAAAGAACTTGAAAAGTTTTCTGCTATTTTTATCGCTTATAAATTATCTAGGCCTTCAGGTTTTCATTTAGAAGAAGGTTGTATTCGTATTCTACTGTCAGCTAAAGAAGTAACTGTGAAGCTTAAAAATATTTATCTTATTCTTTAGAAAAGTAAACAAATGCAGTGCCTATGACAGCTTTCATAATTGATATATCTTATGACAACGTCTTTTCCTTGTGTCGAAATAAGCCCCAAATTCTAATACCCCTACAAAACTATTCAGAGTGCGGTGTGAATTAGGTTATAAAACCTAAGGAAGTAGCACAAACTTTTACGTTTGTTTGTTCAAAACAAAATCGTAATAAAATTTTATGTTGCCTTCTGAAGAAAGTAAATATAGTGGTTGGAAGACAGTTTTGTAATAGTACGCTAGTGACTTGATGTGATGACGTCATTATAAAAATGTATAATAGGCGCAATTTTAAAAGTTACAAAGCTGTTGCCAACCTTTTTTAGTTCGCCAATTTGAATCGGACTTTGTTAACAATTTCAAGGGTTTTAATTTTTTTGCACGTATACCCTATCCTTTTTTTTTAAATAAAAGTATCCTTAATTACTCTTTTTAGGGTTCCGTAGCCAAATGGCAAAAAACGGAACCCTTATAGTTTCGCCATGTCTGTCTGTCTGTCTGTCCGCGGATAATCTCAGTGACCGTTAGCACCAGAAAGCTGAAATTTGGTACCAATATGTATATCAATCATGCCGACAAAGTGCAAAAATAAAAATTTAAAAAAACATTTTTATTAGGGTACCTCCCCCAGACGTAAAGTGGGGAGCGATTTTTTTTTTAATTTTGACCCTGACGTGTGATATATTGTTGGATAGGTATTTAAAAATGAATAGGGGTTTTCTAAAATCATTTTTTGATAATATTAATATTTTAGGAAATAATCGCTCCGAAAGTCAAAAACAATGTGTCCCCCCCCCCTCTAACTTTTGAACCATAAGTTTAAAAAATATGAAAAAAATCACAGAAGTAGACCTTTATATGAACTTTCTAGGAAAATTATTTTCAACTTGATGAGTTGAATAGTTTTTGAGTTATATAGCACTTTTTCAAAAAAACGCAAATGATAACTTTGTTTTTCATACAAATACTATGAAAAAAAAAGTTATTTTTGCTG
The DNA here is from genome assembly GCA_950022955.1 of Xestia ashworthii. NCBI lineage: Eukaryota > Metazoa > Arthropoda > Insecta > Lepidoptera > Noctuidae > Xestia > Xestia ashworthii. Next base: position 9,071,498 of record OX465550.1, read on the forward strand.
ACGAAAAATGTTGGTATTTTTAATGGTCTGGGAAGCTACGGAACCCTACAGTGAGCGTGGCCCGACACGCTCTTGGCCGGTTTTTTAATATTAGCTATCTGCCGTACAGCTCCCGTCAAAATCGGTCAAGCCGTTTCAGAGATTTGCCGGAACAAACAGACAGACAAAAAAGAAAAAAAAAGAAGTTTTTTTTGGTATAAGTACTTTCGTATGCATTCAGTAAAAAGTTGTTATTTTGAAATGACAAACAAACAGTTCAATTTTATGTATTCGTATAATAATGACGGTGTTTTGTATACTTCGGGTGTCGTTCAAATTACAAGGTTTATGTAATCAGGTTACGTAAGAGTCGGTCATGCGTGTCGTTGCACTGAAATTGTCTGAATATTAGCAATGGCTACTGAAGCGACACCGTTTCAGTTACAGCTGTGTAAGTGATTTCTTTAATGTACTGGAGTAACTGGTTTTTGTGATAAAGAATGTTTTTTAGTGCTAAAACAGCAATGAGACCATGTTTTTCCCTTTAAAAACAAGGTGACGTTGACGTGGTTTAAATAGTGAAATTGAGTTATGTATTTCTTATGTACTTTACTATAATTTTCTTAATATTGGTTACTTTTTTACTAGGCAACGTGCAACGCCTAAGAGAATGCTCAAATAAATTAATATTGCAGGACATTACACACAGCGCCATCTAGTGCCACGCTAAGCAACGGGGATTGTAACTTGAACACCAGATAGTTGATTTATATCTACTACATAAATACCTTTTGTTTGTAAATACACACTTATGCATACAGACATCCATGACTCTGAAACAAATGTTTCTGTGATGAGCATGCAGGCATCACACAAACATTTGCTTCTACCGGAATTCGAACACGGGACCCTAGGGACGTAAGGCAGCTAATACCGCTTCGCCATTCGGGTCGTCGAAATAAAAGGACTATAAGAAAACAGGCGTTAAATTATATCAAGTCTGCAGTACTTAGTATCTAGAAAGACCGCAAATAAATAAGAACTAAATAGAATTTTCATATTTTAAATATGCTAACATTTAAACGACACATTTTATATCCACGTTCCGTATCTTTCATTGCGCCTATAAAACTCACGCATTAAAGACCTCTCGTGCGTTGTAAGTAAATGTCGATTGTCGATGCAAACACTAAACGTCTCGATATCTAATCGAATGACCATACTTTAATCGATTCTATGTTTATTGCAGTTTCCAATTCGATTCTCGATATTGGAAAGCGAGAATCGGTATGATTGGAGAGCTGTTGCTGTGGGTGGAGGGACCAGGGACCTGTATTGTCGTGCCCAAGTTCTAGGGCTTAGAAATATACCGCATAGGGCCAATGACCAACCAACAAACTTTATCTAGAGTTAGTAATTGAATATTTTCAGTGAGTTTGTTTCTGTTCAGAAGAAAAAATGTTCTACGAGTACATAGAGTACAGGTGGTTGCATGTCAATGCTGACCTGATGTAGTAGCAGTAAGTGTCCATAGAGGACACCAGCAGCAACCGTACCTTTCGAAAAAAAGTGCAACTTGGGTATTCGAAAAGTGGGACTATTGTGCATTCAGAAGTAATCATCATCATTTCAGCCGAAAGACGTCCAGTACTGAACATAGACCTCCCCAAAGTGTCGCCACATTGACCATTCCCCGTGCGAGTCGCATCCAGCATCAGATTCCCGCAACCTTCGCCAGGTCATCGGTCAACTTAGCGGGAGTTCAGAAGTAAAACTTACAAGTATTTTTATTGATCACTTTTTTACATGCTCTGTGGAAAACGGTAAATGTTCATCGTTACCTATATTCACATTAATCAAAGATTACATTCACAGTATTCACAACAAAAAAAATCTTAACGAACCACGTTGTTGTAAAATGAACAATACTACAAGCAAACGAATACAGAAATTGTCATTTTGGCAAATGTCTAGAGCTAAAGAGCCAACTGGTTACGGGTCTATAGTTTGTTTGTGTGTTTGCTGGCAATCAGTACTGCTCACCCACGTATGGCGTAGGCGTTATGTCCCTTACAAGATAGGCCCTACGAACATATTTAACTGTCCTGAGGCGAAGCACTTGATATTATTTACGGGACACGCATGATTGTAAGTGGCGGGAGACCCGTATAAATTGTATGAGTGGTTTTTATTTGTATAGATTATTTGCGGATCTAAGAGGTAAGTTTGTGAGATTAGATGTAGGGGGTTATCTTTGAAAATACTTTTCAAATTCTTTCACTAATGGTAAGCTACATTATACCAGTGTCATGAACAATGATTCCCGAACATAGCACAAGCCAAACCGGGAGCAAAAGCTAGTCTGTTAGCACCCACACTACATGGTATTAGGTCGGAAGCTTTCATCATCAGCATCATCATCAGCCTATAATGTTCCCACTGCTGGGACACGGCCTCTTCTCAATGAGAGGGAATGGGCTATAATCTACCACTCGTGCCCAGTGCGGGTTGGTAGATGTCACATGTCTTCGAATTTTTGGTTCTAGGACATGCCGGTTTCCTCACGATGTTTTCCTTCACCGTCAGAAGCTTTACAGTTTACAATTTGAGACTGTTCGAAAAAGCTGTAAGTACTCATTTTATTCAAGTGTACACCAATCAATAGAGTGTCTCCCAAACACGGGACAAGTTCATTTGACAAATTGTAAAACACATTAATTTAACACAAATTACGAGTATGTTGTATTCGTAGAAGAGCTGTCAAAGTTTCTATCAAGGAGGCTGAGCCGTGTAATATACTAGTCACTGACACAACCATGCTGTCAATCATTTACTTACTATGACACATAAGAACGCCCACATATTACTATCAACAACGTATCGTTGACTTATCACATGTCGTGGCTACTACAGACAACTGGGAAGGAGATGCAGTTTACACGTGCTTATTTAGCTTCTAATTTATCTCGGTTGTATTACTATGAGTCTTCGACAGGAGGGGAGGACATTCACCGTTGCTTCAGCGGATCGACAGAATATTTTGAATGATTTTTATCTATTATTGCCTTGATTTGGTAGAAATAGGTTATTGGTGATAAGTGATAACCATATGTTACAAGGCATACTTTCCTAGATTAAATAAATTAAATAGGTGGACTCTTGTTTTGTGTATAATTAAATCATAGTAGAGGTAGAGGTGAACTTTTGTTTTGTGTATAATTAAATCATTAGACACAAAACAACAGTTTTGTTTTCCTCCATTTCTATAGACATTGTGTGCTTGCTATTAGCAATAAAGTCTTAAATGACAACAATTCTACCAACAATGCAGATGCGTTTTAAGACTCAATTTTTCATACACAATTATTGTTACTTAAACTGTCATTACACGCATGAACTAAACCGTTAATTAGAACACTAAAACGCTGTATAATTATACTAATTGACTGATGATTGTAAATAACTACACGATCTTTTCTGACCAATAGCTGCGATCGAACAATATCGCCTTCAACGAGTACCAAGATCAAGAACTATTAAAAGAGTGAGGATTACTACCTCGTTAGTAAAGTGGTCCCAGTTTTCCGTAAAGAATTTCTCAGTAGCACACACGGAGTCTGAATTAGAGCCCCGTTGATGGCAAATGTGCCCGCCCCTATTGAACTTTTTTAACTGACGAAATGCGAGTTGACTAATTCTGGATATTTCTTCATTCATTTATTTCTTTCTTTCTTATTCTTTCATTAATTTATTTCAGACATTTATTTTTCATAAAGAAATTTACATTTCACTTACATGAGAAGAAATTTAAAAGTACATATAAACAAATCATTGTCCTTCGACACTCGGACTTACAAATTAACTCGACGATATTTTTATTGCAAATTACACATTTAGGTTCGTGGGTAGGTACTCCCAAAAATCTGACACTATGCCGTTATGCGTAATTACCCTGCCTTGACATAAAGAGTGCGGTCCTGCTGTCACAATGCAGATATATCAGTCAGTAGTACAACTTTTAATTACTTACCTACTTATGACAATGTCAATACTTCTGTCTCACACTTTGGGTATTATGGGTGAGATGTTATGTTATGTTATACATATTATATGTAATGTTATATATCTGCTAACAAGATCGCCTTCAACGGGTAGCAAGATCAAGTACTAGTAAACTATTACATAAAGAGAATAAACAAACTGAAATAGCTCGCGGTTCTCCACGCAATAACTAGCTACCAGAGCAATATAACTTCTTTCAACACTAGTAAGTTCGTGAGTATTGTTTATACATGTGCCGAATTGTTGTTATTTAACACAGTATAAACAAGGTTAAGATGATTAACTTATAGGTACTTGCATTACCGGGAAGAACCTGCCCGATGCAAGTTTTCACTAACACCAACAGACACTTGTATGAGGGTTTTTCGACTCTCTACGCTGAGTGTAGTGTTGAAAATCCAATAGCTCCCTTTTATTTAAGCATCCCTTTAGGTAACTCCTAGTAAGTGTAAACGAGTTAGAATGTTTCTACAAACTACGAATATGTTTACAAGAAGGTTATCGAACGAGTAAATATGGACGCGCGCGCGTGTTGAAATATCCTTGACAATAACCCAAAATTATAGGCAGTGCATGAAGTCTACGCTAATTTGGGAACAGTTCTTGAACTGTTCGAAGAATGAGTGAATGAATGGAAACGAAATGCAAGCTGTGGAGTAAGATTCAGCCGCAAATCGATAAGTAACACAGTGTACACCAAAAAGGAGTCAACTGAATTATTATAAATTATCAATTAGAAGAATATAAGAAAAATTTAAAGTAACGTTCTGTTCTTTCTGTCTATCCCCATGGGAAGAAAGCGTGATTGTCAATTTTGTACGAAAAAACAAACAAACACACAAACAAACAAACACTTCACCTCCAATCCAATTTTCTATGCCTTATATCTACTTATGTCAATATTTAAGTAAACAACACGTATGAGCAATCATTCTATCTACATAAATAAATAAATTACACACTCCTTCGACACTCACAATATGAAGCACTTCAAATAAAGTATAAAAAATGCAACATATTCCACCCCGCTCTTCTTTGATCTACCACAAAAAATTAGATTCAATAGACCTCCCCAAACCGATCCTATAAACATCCAATTTTATTTTACGACCGACCATTAGGCGACACAGATAAATACATAAATAAAACATGGCAATAAAAATAATGTCAAGCAGCCCTCACAACCCTTCCTGGTAACATCGTAAAAGGGATGTATCTATGTTACCGAATAACTCGTTAAGTAACAATGTCGAAACGACGCGATTGATTATACCCGCATTTTGGGTAACCGACATTACCCACCAATTGTGTTATTGATAAACGCCTGTAAGTTTCGTTTAGTAAAAGAAAAACAAAGTATTATGAACAGTTAGGAACCAATTACATGTTTTTTTGTAGAATCTGCGTCGAAATAACAAAAACAAGCAATCAATCGTAATATTTCTTTCAATATCTTGATCAGAATAAAATTGCAGTACACATCCAATGTTTTACGACTCCATACATCCTAATTACATCCTTGATATTGCGGCTTAACAAGAAAATATTGCACTGTATTTTACGTCACGATTTGTACCTGACCCGCCTACCCGTCTTGCCATAGCCTTATTGAGAAAATCAACGTTCTAAGCGTGTTTGTCTACTTAAAGCGCATATTTCTACTATCTGCGCGAATATATTACTGTTTCTGGTAGGTAACGGTTTAAAAAATATCGTACGATTTACGTGTTCACACACATTTTATGCATGCTTATGTAAAACGGAGTCTTTAAGCGTCTAGAAGTCTGGTTTTTATGTCGAAACTATTATATCAACTTCGAACCAAATAGGATACAGATATGAAACGTTATTCATTCGAAGAAATCATAAAAGACAAATAAAAAAGAAAAGGTAACCACTTTCCTCCGATGTTTATTGACATAATCAAGAGTCAATACATCGGTATGTCTGCCTGATTAATCCCCTCGACAGATTCATCGTCATCGGATGACGATATTCATCTAACGAAGCGATCAATTACTGCGTTTCTTACATTCTTGCACAGAAATAGTTTATAATAAAAAGCTGTAATTATTGTTATTTTAAGACAGAATAGTTTACTATAGGCTATCTACAAACGTTGACGTTAAATGCGTGGATCAACCTTCACAATGTCTTATCGGTTATCGCAGTAAGCTCTTGATTTTTCATTACTTTTATTACGCATATGTGATACTTATATCACATGAGTTGCTCCAAAAAGAAATACATGCCTAAGTGAACACGTTTTGTTAACACAGCTGTTTTATTGCTACAGCTGTCAAAATTTGCATTGTACAAAGAACTCGTTCAAGTTATTTAATTGCAAATTGAATGCACACGTGTCCGTATTTGCAATTTCCTTGAATTAAAAAGTAGCAGACGACCTTTTATAACACTTGTATTAACAACGTTTAACATGACGTCATATGTCACTGATCCATCTCGAAGTTTAAACTAAAAAGATAGCCATCGCACCTTATAACGAAGTAGACAAGAATTCTCACTAGTTTTGGTCGGCAGCTAAAACTTGTCACGTCTGCGCGCCGCCTTAAACGACGCGGAAGGAGTTTCTTCCCTACATGGCCACGACTGGGAGGCTAGAAACAGGTCCCCTGGAACGATAATAGTGGTCGTAATAAGCTGAAATAGCCGTGTGCGTGATAGCCGCTAACATTAGGGGGTCCGACAACCACTTACGATCCCGCCTGGCAGCTATGTATGAGTGGAATATTTTCGCGTTTGACTTATTGTTTTCTAAATTGAGACTTAAATACGAGTACATAGGCAGTTTATTCGAAGTATCTTATAAAATTGATTTATAAATAGACTGGAACGTCTACTGCGTAACTAAATACCCAAAAGTATGAATAAAAACCGGTACGTAAACTAATTCTGTATCCTAGATTGAATAATCAGTCACGCGACCTACCTATTATAATCACGGGCAAAACATCATAATTACATGCCACACACGGCTCCGTAATATAACAAACATGGGTTCTGCCTGACCCGTTACCCTTTTGGTTAATTATAATCTCGAATGATTTCCTGCAACATTTTCAAAGGAAACTATAAAACTTAACATTTATACGGAATCTTAGGACAAATTAAACTCATTTTACATCGACACTTCAAAGGATTGATTCTTTCAATTACTTGCCTTGGTTCGAACGACTGACGTTAAAGTGAGTTTAAAAAAAAACTAGAACAGGGAAGTCTTACAGTGAAATCTAATTTTAAACTTAAATGATGTAATTAATTTACTTAAATTGCACTAGCACTTCGCTTGTGACTTCTTCCGAAAAAAATGTACACGGCTAATATGCATAATAATAAATATAATGTCATAGCCTGTAGCACCCACAAATTATAATGTAGCTCTTTGCCAGTGAAAGAATTTTCAGAATAGGATTATTAGTTTTGGAGATTACCCCCTACATACAAACAAAAAAAAATCATTGCGAAAAAAACTCGCATTCAGGTGTCACATTGACTTTGATCTTACGCTATCAACAGTCATAATAGTTGACGGAATTCATACTACCTCTTAATTACTACTATTTTCCTATTACAAACAAGCTTGCCGCGTAGGAAATATTCAAGTTATTCTAGACCTTATAATATTCATGGTAAGGCTGTAATTTAATACATGTTTTCTGCCTTTATATCAGTCTATGATAAATCGCAGATTTTAACAGACACTCGAACAGTTTAATATCGCTTTAAGGCGCCGAATCTATAGAAAATGGGGCCAAATATAGTCGTCATTAACACTTATTGACTATAAAATTGATAAATGATAAGGCTGCGCCTGCGACGGACGTTTGGTCATAGTTAACAGTTGAGTTATTAGTTTCGAAAGTGGGGACCAGAAGTGTCTGGCAGCTGAAGTGCTCTTTGTTCAATCTTTTTTGTGGCCACTCGACTGTCTTCATTAAACTATGAAAGAATTCTTTGTCAGATACCCTGGGAAAGTTTTCGAAATTCTAGATAATTTTTGTATGTTCTGAATCAATCATGTGTACTCAAATGTGTGATTTGTTGATACAAAAATCAATATTTGTCGCCGAAAGATAGCGTTATCGTAGATAGTGATGTCACAACAGCATAGCGTTTGTTGTACTTGTAGATAATTTTGGCACATTCAAATCATTTGGAGTTGCATAATGTGGGCCTAGAGATATCTTGTGTCTGTTTTAGTATTTGCAGATATTTAACGTGCACTTCTGTACGACATACCAAGATTGTATTGTTTGATATTTGGTTAAATAAGACCGCAAGTTTAATTCTATATGTATTTTTGTCATGCGGTGTTTTTATGCCGAATAAAACGGCAATAGCCTTACTACCTATAACGTTTCCACGTCTAGAAATTTACGTTCGCTAATCAACTCATCACACACAAGATCCATTATATTGTAGTAGAGAGCATAGAGCAGTGAACCTAAATTCTTGCTACAGTGCGCCAAATGGTGTGGACCGACACAAGGCAATTTACACTTCAAACGTTTACACAGTAAAGATAAGGTTCGCTTTATCAGCGAACTGTCAACAGATATCTGTTCGTGTACATTAATCATATTCTTAATTAGTTTGTCGTTCTCATGAATATAATGAGACATCAATTGAATCAATTACAAGTAGTCAAAGGTGCACAGTGGCTCCGTTTATCGCGAAACGTGATTTGCGATATGGAGAAAGATAAACCAAGAAATATGATTAATTTTTATGTACCATTATTTGTAATTTTGCAACATTACTGAAAAATATTAAAAGCTGGTCAAGGCTCGTGGATTCGACCTTGGAACCTTAATTAAAATCTCCTAGTTGATTGACAGATACGATCTCAATTAGCACGTTCCTTTTCATGTGCTGACGGTATCAAACTGGTAGGTTTTGGAGATGAAAGCCTGTCAAAAGCCTTCCTTTCTCAAACATCCGTAAAAAATCCTCCAGACAATTCGAAGAAAGTAAAAGGTACTTATAGAATAGTATTATGAGGTATAAAACCAATAATTTGAAAACTTTCGACATCCACCAACCTGGCACTGGGTATCCGGAAAATTATGGTTCACTCCCTCTCACAAGGAGTAGACCTGGATACAGGCTGATTATACCTATGTTAAAGGGTATTACACTGACTGTTTCAGCTGCAGAATCATCGCTTGGTAACCCATCAAAATTTCTGATTTATTGACCAAACATGCATCCCATGAACGGTTTACCAGAACCTTACGTCAGTAGCTAGGTAAATTGAGCTATTATCGTCACCGCAGTCACCAGAGGCTTGCGCCAACGCATTCAGTATGCCTAATAAGGGAGTGACGTCGGTACACAATTTCATGTTTTGATTCGCATTCCTCGCTGTTCTAGTACCTGACGTTCGTGTATGACGTAGCTGACATAACGCAATGGACTCACATCGCAAACGTTACTTATTTTAATTTAATTTTCAGAAACATGAAACAGACAATAATGTCTGTTTATATAAACACAAGCCGCCATCACTGTGTACTTACCTACTCACACAGAACTTTACAAACAATAGAGATATTCCTTTGTTTTCTGTTGGCGAGATACACGGAACAACGCATCGACCAGTTTATTTAAAATGATGGCAACACTACTTAGAATACTCCACAATAGTCTGGCAACAATTACAATAGCTTCTACGACGCCCAATCGTCGCATAATGGTCTATGGTATATGACTCTATGACCCATTAAAGCAGCCACACCTTCACTAGAGATGTCCTATTTACGCACCTTAGTGAATAAGCCCATACAAAATCAGTCACGCGTAGCATACACGGTACAGCACTAATTTATCTGACAAATCGCTTTTGTCGTACATTGCTGGTGACATTTCAATTTGGATCTTCAAAGCTTGACATGGTAGGTAATGTATGGGAATCCAATTAAATGCGTCGTTTGTTTCGTTTGAAATTGGATAATTATTTTGAAACTAGCTGGTGACTGTTGAGTGCATGACTGCGAACGTAGTTAGCTATTAAATGAAATTACAGTGAGGATGTCGTTTAAGTTATTTTGGGACGTTTTTCTGCAGTAGCCGTTACAAGGTTTCCTAATGAAGCCAAATTTTTTGACCTCAAGACGAATAAACATCAATGTCATGATTACATAGGTTAAAATTGTTACGATGCAGCAAATCTAAACAATGAGCTAAGCTAACAATGAATTTAAGATATAGCACGTTGCAAACATTAATAAAATCTTGGTTTATGTCATGTTAATTCTTGAACATTGTTAACTTGAATATGTCTTGGGATCGAAGGTTGGGATTTAATGCCATGACGATAAGCTATTCAGATACGCAAATAATAAATTATGGTCAAAATAAAAGTAATATAAATAAAAATATTTTATATTATGGATAATTTTTCACCGCTTTGGGTCAAGAAATGACGACCAATGGAAATAAATGTATGGGAGAACAATATACGCTGCCCTTACCGCAAATAAATTAGGAAAAGAGCAAATATGAACGATTTTCCACCGCCATTTAATCACATCAATACCTATTTAATAAGTACAACCTAATGTCATCACTAGCGAATTCTAGTGAACTAAATAATGGGGACTTAAACAATGGCCCAATAATAGAACTCACTTATGCTACGTTAATCAGATTAGATACGCCTGTTACTACAATTTCGAAATTAAACATTGCACCATACAGAATACAATTTACACTAATTATAATTTCCTGTAGGTTTGTGTAAGATAACCCGAATGATTCTATTTTCTATTGCGATCCAGGAATAATTAATAACTTCAATACGAGTAACCTTGACTACTATCTGCATTCTGTAATTTGTATATGATTGTATCTTACTCAATGTTTATTTTCTCTGGTGAATTTTGTAGTTTTTACAATATGAACGTGTGGAGGTATACTATCTTGAATTATTGTAAGTAATCCTTTTTGCTAGTAATTGATGGATCAGAGTGTTTGAATTGCAGAAGCTAATGTCTACAAAACGACTGTTAGAAAATTTTACCAGATAACAAGACTACCAAGAGTCCAAGAAGTATCCTATACGTTAAGTGTTCTTTACACTCTTCCTTACCCACTAGTTCTTTTAATATTTTCTAATTGTCATCAGTAATTATAGCTGGTTCTTCTTCATTCACAGTTCTCAAACATTTAATAGTAACGATGTTATTAAAGTTGCTAGACTGTTAATGTCTAGTAGAAATACACCATTTTGACTTTCAACAGTTCCAACGGTAAGTATCTATAAAACAATCTATGCTTTCTTGGTAGGCTGGTAAACAATAACTGCATTTATATAGCAAAAGAAAGTTCATGTCAAAACTTTCGCTACTAATTTCTGTTTCCCAACAGAAACACTAAATTCCTACGTTTTCTAAAATACGACAGAGTATCAGCTTGTTAGCCAGACGGTTCCCCATTAAATTATTTCAAACGTTATAAGCACATAGTTAACAGAATCACAGCATAATAACTTCAACCGTTATCACAAGACTGATAAAATGTATAAATAAGTACAATCACGCTTACATCTCATGTTATAATCATACCGTTTAAGTGAAGCTGATGAAATTATTAAGAACATCACATATTCACATACTAACTTCTGTCCATGTTAAAGTTTCTATTCCTAACATAAATCTTAGGATAAGTATGACTCGGCAATAATGTATATTTGTATCAGTGAACAATGCACGAGTAATTTCGGAGATTACATCCGAAGTCACCAAGTTTACCTCTTTATGTTAGTTATGTAAGTATAGATAAGATACAACAGGAGGTATGTAAATCGTGTTATAATAATAATTGTAAGTGAATATTTACTCATAACTACTGGTACAAAACGATGTATAGGTTTACAGTCCAAGCCACTGTTGTGCGACCAGACCACTGGGGACGCGAGATAACAATACCGGTCCATATTAATATCTTTACATACTCCTCGATACACCAGTGTATACCAGTGACCTGTGGGACACTCGATACTATAACCAGGCCACATTTCAAACGAATTTCGATCTACTTATCTAGCTAACAGATTGCAATCTGCATTACCTGACATTGTTCATCGCATGAAGACCTAATGACACCATTTTTTTATACGGCGCAAGCGCAGCCGTTGATACAGATTCGCGAACCAAATTATATCGAGCTGGGGGTGAAAGTAGCCGTGCTTTCACTGTATTCAGCGTTCAGATAAAATATTTTTTAACTCGGGACACTACAAGATCAGATGATACGCCTTGTAAAAGCCCTAACCGGTGTTTAAAATTAATACATAAAACTTACTTGTCACAAATGTACCACCCACTTACAATAAATTATCATTTGTAATGTAATAACGGTGTTTAAACTAAGAAATGTGTTTGCTCCACATCAACTAATATAAATTGGCAGTGACAAAATTAAACGCTTAGTATTCGTCAGCTTGCGGAGATAAAAATGATGGATGGAAGACGAGTTTGCTGCTGTACCATAATTTGATGCATATTTGTACAGATTATTTTTAGTATTGGAATATCCAACATTATGCAGATACCGCTAAATGTTAACCAAACTGAGGGTAGCAACCATCTATCGCACATAATCGTGGAAATAGTATTAAATAATTCGTTAGTCACGTTTCTCTACAAACGTCATTTATTCACACGAATTCAACAAGTGTTAAATGTGTAAATACACAATTAAATTTTAAATGTCCTTCGTTTACGACTATTTGAACTCTAAATTATACCTTATGCAACACGTCACAAGTACAGTTTTGCATTCTCAATAAAATCTATGTTCAGAATGTGAAATTATCATTTCCGATGATAAAAATAATGTCGGTGTTGCGGTGCGATGCGAATCAACTCGTAGGAAAGCCTGACTAAATATTTTGACATAATCATAGATTCGATACAAATATCTAGCTACTCATAACATAATAATATGTGGTATTTTTGATAGGCCAAAACTGAGCATATCAATTTCCATCTCAAAGAAAGTCAACACGAAATCGAAAGCCATTTAGGATACAGATAGTCCGAAGACGAAAAGCCATTAATGTCAAGATTACCCCAATTAAATACTAGAAATCTATCACTGAGAACATTTAGAAATTGATAAAGATGAAACAGCTTCTAATCTAGCTGCAGCGACTCTCACAAATGACCCTAGATCTGAGCACATTAGCGGCATTGCTATCGAATATTCAGCGAATACGGGAGGCATGTCAGGACTTATAGGAGTTATAGGTACAGTTTGCCATCCGGCTATTATCATGGCCGCATCGGCGAGTGAAAAGCAATGGCACTCACCTACGACAGCCAGATACGTTAACTTCGTGCATGGCCATATACGACTAATTCGAAATTGCTTGCTTTGATACGGTTAAGTGGAAATCTCATTTTGTTGAGTGCAGCTTCTTCGCTAACCGTTTGTGTATCTAAGCGATTTGATGGAGGATTTTATGTTTGACCTTTTTGGTTATTAAATTAGTACTTTTTTGTGCCAAGAATACGATTCTCTTCAAGAATTTATCTATCATTAAAAGAAGGTATTTCGACTAATGCTCCTCAAATGGTGTAATATTTGTCACAGTAAAGCATTTGTTCTGGTATTTACTAATTCTTTTGCAACATCATATTTACAATTTTAATGTGGTAGTGCCAATTAAGGTTACGCAATAATTCTTAACTGCAAATACCTACTGACGAAGTTAAACGGACAATAGCCAGTTTTTTTTTAATCATACGGATAAAAAACGACGTATCGGCAAATATAATAACAGTCAAGAATCATCGCCAACTCTGCAATCATGGCGATTCAAAATTTTATTACCGGTAATTTGACTTTCCGTTCCGAATTGACGCTTGTATATATTTTTTTATCGTTTGTACGTACCTATAGATTAGAATAAAGATTCTGCGTGACTGAGATCTTCAAAGCCGATTGAATTTACACGTTTTAGAAAAAGACGACTTCATCGAAATTGGAGCAGAACAATTGTATCGCAAACCGCAAAATGTACCGAAGCCACATTTGCTCTGTGATCCCTGTATGTGCGGTGCGTATGCGTCATAATTACTCTCTAAAGGCCTTGTCTGATAACATTGGAGTGATGGACTGCGTCCTCTATTGGATGTAGGCGCGAGATAAATGCGTTCACTCGACATGTGCAACAATTACTGTGTTCTACAATACAACAACGATACATCGCGACACCAGGGGCCTCGTTTCTTGTGAAACTGCACAGATGTTCAGTACAAGCTTTGTCTTATTTTCAAGTCAAACAGACGTAAAGTCAACGTCCATTCTCTGGTTTCCGGTGACGATAATAATTTTCGCGTGTGAGTACACATTTGTTGAAATATTATGACTTGAATTTTGTATTATGCAAATATTTTTCCAATCGGAGGAGTCAATTCCAAAATCTTCGCGAGAATGGTTCAGTTCAATTGTATAGATCGTGGTTTTGGCTGTGATTTTCCCAAGTACGAAGATTATAATGTAGTTACGACGGCACTGCACCGACCAACCTTGAGTCTTCAAATTGACTCAAGCGTATGATTCATTCTAGGAGCAACGCATCACTACCTCCATCTTGTGTATGACATTAAAGTAAACAAGACTAGAAGATCACTACTACCAAGATGTCTTAAAGGTAGCAAATTTGTCTACAAGAAGTCGTTACAAGAACCACTATGCAACTGCAACAACTCCTAAAGGAATCCTGTAACCTTTAAATCCCAACAGGCGACTCAAAAGTCATTCTTACTCCACAACCGTTCGCACCTGGCCATCAGCTGTTCACAAGCACCAGTCCACCTATAAAATACAGCAGAGAGAAGGGTGGTCCTAATTCAAGTAAAGACCGTTGCGAATGTCTTAATGCATGTAGGTAGTTTGAGGAAATGAAGCGGTTGGGTTACTCATTGCTGGTGGTCGGGAGGTTAACCGTAACCGTTCGGTAATCACGCTTGTATTACGGAGATAGTGGGCACGTAAATTGCACTGTGGCATCAACAGGTTATGATGATAGAAAAAAAAAACTTGTTTTTTTAAGGAAAAATACTTTTTATGTTTGATCAAGTTATATCATTAGCTAACGATAATGTTGTAGGTAATTAAATATTTCAACAACGACAGTAATTAATTTTGCAAAAAAATAAAATTATTACTGTTTTTATGACGCAAAGAACAATGTTATTTTGCTCAATTATTATTAACTTTGGTAATCACACAAGAAACAAGAAATAACCTTCGGTAAATTACATGTTAACGTAAAGCAAACAACTACAAGATTTGAAAAAAGAAAATCTCAATCAGAATGACACAAAATAAATTACAACAGTGCACAGTGGTTAATTAGATCAAAATTGAAGCATAAATTCAATTACTTTTTATGTGCACTTAGGTAATTGCACACTTGATATTTAAAAGGGACACGTAATCATTCTCGATAAATAATACAGGAAGCCGAACAAGCGATGTAGTAGTTTTTCTACGAGTAAGTTGTGACTCTGACCGCTAAACTCAAACTGGAAACGACAAAAACACAACAACACCAAAAAAAAAGAAATAAGAAACTATTGTTTAAACTGCCAGTTTTAATTATGTATGCCTAGAATTTAAGATACAGTTAGTTAGGAATTTACTAAGAGAAGGTAGTTGAACCGAAAGCGAGGAAATCGTAAAACACAATCATAAAACGTGGAAAGTACTAGCTAGGTGGTACTTTCCTATTACTTATATTGGTAGATATTTATTACCCACTGCGATTCTCGATAAGATATCCATTCAGCGGTGTTACATTGATATGGAGATACTATTAATCGGTAGTTATTTCAAACGTTATAATTATACCCCGAAGCAATTTTCGATGTACACACGCTAAATTGATTTATCCCTAACCAATAACCAAACCCGTTTTCAAGATTCACGTAAAGCAATAAAATTGAGAAAAGATAAGTAGGAAACGCACGATAGGCTGAACCTTGGACACGTGTGAAGTTTGTGCTCATCAAATGACACACAAAATTGGATAAACTACACAAACTGACGTAAGAACGATTAATTAATTACCAACCTAAGTAAGTTACACTTAAAATATCACCCGACTAACTCCTATTCAATACAATTTAAATCAAATGTACGCAGGTAGGTAGTTGCTAAACAATTAACGACTCGCAAATTTATTTAATCAGGTATTCCAATTCCACATGATGAGTTTATTCAACAAGTTTTTGTTAAAACAAACGTAAAGAAATGTTTAGAAATACTTACCAAAGATATCGTGCAAATTACAAACTATTTGTATCGTTTACTTCGATTCGTTGTCGTATGCACGTTGCAATTCAAGTCCTCGCCAGAGTTTTTCCGGATCACTCAATTCCGCTCACTGTTGCACTGTCACTTTTCGAGCACGGCCGGCTTTTTTTTAAGTTATCACGCCAAAGTGTGTGCCTCCGTTGGAACGGTGCGTGGTGTCGATTCGATGGATCGGTGCGGACTGGCTGCTGGCTGTCGCACGCGGGCCGCCGACTCCGAAACTCGACTCGAGCTCACTAGACACAGAATAGGGGCATGCTGTGCATAATCGCCACTGTGCATCGATATGATCCAACGTTATTCGGGTTTGTTAAAAAGTATGCACTTAAATTTGGATTAATCAGTGCCACAATAAAGTAGTAGTTTTTTTTATGAGCAAATTGCAACAAGCAACCAGCAAAATTTGCGGTTTTTCTACAAATTATCTCGGTCTAGCAATTTAAAGTATGATACGCGTAATTTTGACAAACAACACCGTAGCAAAAACCACTGAAAGCATTGACCGCAACATCGCGTGAATATAATTGAGTCTGACTACTCGGTAACATAGAATATAGCGTTCATCATCTAGTGATTATATGCACACTGGCACACATGACGGTGCTGGATTAACACTGTGTCTAATTGTGGGAAAACGCAGCGTGCTCGGTTCAAGATCGTACGACATCGACAATCGCGCCACCTCTGCTATTCGCGCCTTTTACTAAACACATTTTTTTTTCTCGTGCAGATGCAATAACTTTTTGGAATAAGACCGTTGTTTCAAGAACGTGTCTTTATGCGTATTTATCATTTTTATTGTGAGAATGGTTATATACAACGTCAACAGTTATCAGCATTGTCTAACAACGTAAACACGTAGTCGAGTAATTGATGTCATATTCGATAAATTAGGTTATCCGTATCTATGTGTGTAAAGAAAGTGCTTTTATCTTTTCCAAAGAAACTCAGTGTTCTGTTTAAGGATCTTAGTTTTTTTAGTAACTTCATTCTAATGAGAACCGTGGGCCTGGCATGAACGCGCGGTGTAAAGAATAATATAAACATATGTGTAGTTTGAAGACATCATTCATAAACAATATAAAACTGTGTCTGATATTTACTTATAAGAGTAAAATTAAAAATAATTGATTCTATTATAATAATTGTATTTAATTGATTGATATGTTATGTCTAAGTGTAAATTTAAAAATCATAAATTCAATAAAATTGTACCGATATTTGCACGCCATGAGAAATGGCAGACATGTCGCGAGCCACTCTTATTTAAGATCTTGCATGCATGTATTATTTTATTTTAATTCTGTATGTAAACACATGTTTGAGCTAATAAAATTTCTTATTATTCTAAAAAAAAAAACAAATCTTGCATGCCAAGTCATGTTGTAGTATTTTCGATTCAAATATTATAATGTAGTCTTACGTTACGTTTAACGTGGAAACCATAAAGTATATATTTTTAAGAAATGTTTAAAACAATGTCGTTATTAATTATATAAAGAATAAAGGAACAATAATTAAATAAATTTGTATGTACTTTTAAAGACCTCTTAGCCAAGATAGCCAGGCAGCTATCTAATTGCCCCGGAGACAGTTTATCAATGTTCTAGACTTAATTGTTTGTAGCAGTTATTGTTGATTAAATTTCCCAACTCTTGTTTTAAAATAAATGTGTTCTAAGAAACAATCACTATCGCAAAAGAATGTTTTCAAAATATTAAACGGGTATTTTTACTGAGTAAAATGTAAGTAAGCAACGCATTTGACATTGACATAATCAGGTAAGGTAAAAGGATAAATGAAATATAAACAATGTTGTTTGTTAAGATATTCTTGAACTGACTGAAGCGGTAATAGACAAACCAGCCCCTAACGAAACAGAATTAAAACAATTGTCACAAATGAACTTAAACTTTGTGAAAGTGCAGGATAAATGGGGGGGGGGGGCTCCTACATCACTTCAGGGGATTCAACATACTTTCTATACTACTGTATTGTACAACGGGCTGGTGTCCGCAACTCCACGTCAAAGCGCGTATTTTGCGTGTAATTAGGGTTGCCAACTATACTGTTTTAAACAGTATTATACTGTTTTTAACTAAATTATACTTTTTACTGTTGAACAAAAATAAATTATACCAAAATACATTTTTCAGCATCAAAATTCAAACACATTATCATTTGTGTTATACTTAGAAGCTCACACAAATTTCGCCACCTCGGCATTTACTGAAAGAGTTTACATGGTAATGAATGGCTAAGTGGCGGGAGGATAGAAATAGATCTTATAGATCGACTATAAATTTAATAAAAATGAGCTCCTCATTTATTTTAATTTCTGTTATAATTGTGGTGAGGCGTATGAAGTTTTTAAAAAAGATTGTAAATTAAAAAGTTGTGCGAGAAGCTCTAAAAAATATGTATTTAAAACAATAAATAAATAAAATACTGTTAATTTTTCTAAAATACTGTTTAACATTCTTCATAAACCTGAATAATTATATACTTTATTTCTTGTAAAAAAAAGTTGACAACCCTAGCTATAATCCACAACGTGGGCCCAGTGCGGGTTGGTAGATGTAACATGTCTTCGAATTTTTGGTTCTAGAACATGCAGGATTCCTCACGATGTTTTCCTTCACTGTTTTTGAGAGCAGGGATGATGAAATAAATTACACTAAGTAATGCGCCCTGCCTCACCTGCCTGGGTTCGAACCCACGACTTACTTGTTCGTAAGTCGGGGCCGCCACCACTGGGCCACCGCTGCTCCCTACTTCTATACTAATGTATTTAAAAGAGGAAAGATTTGAATTTTTGTATGTAACGAATAAACTTAAGAACTACTGGACCGATTTGAAATATATCCTGAAGAATATATTTTTCTTGTTTTGTTTACTACAGTGAAGCACATACTTTCAGGCATTATAAAACTCGCGTTTAGCTCTTGTACTCGCCTTAAATACAACACTGAGAATTGCTACAGGAACAATATACGCAAAGCCATACATCAAGAATCCTGATCACAAGGCGCTTTCAAATTAAAGGTCGTAGCACACGTATCAACTCGGAAAGGGATCGTCACCGTATCAACTCGAGCCGTTCAGTATTATTTGTATGAAACTCCTTACTGCAACGCACACTAATCGGAATCGTAACGTAATCGCCCCGGCAGGCAGTCTCGACAGACATAACGACAAAATCGCTAACTTTCGATAGCTGATTACTACCGAATAAATGCGGTTGCAATAATTATGCCTACGAGAAACGCATCTAGGATGTAGAGACTTACATTACTGGCAAGCATCATTATTGCAACCGAATTTATTCGTCAGTAATCAACGATCGAAAGTTAGCGATTTTGTCGTTATCTATGTCGAGACTGCCAGCCCTGGCCTTGGGACAAGCTCACGAACCGCGGTGCGGTGCGTGGTCGACTTGCAGTCCCCGCGCTTACGGTTCTCCGTACCCTTGCTTACGTCTCTTCGTCCACTCCGTGCGCTACACTTAACGTCCGGATTCAAAATGATTGAACTAGTGCCGCCTACCCGTCAGCAAGCGGTCGGCGAGCCGTAAGCGCGGCGTCGCCGTCGCCTAGCTGTAGCCGAGTTGACGTGCCGGAGCTTATGATCCGCTTACGTTACGTGGTTACGTTTCATGGATGCCTGTTTGAAGCCAAGGGGAAAGGCGAGGCGGGACGATCCCAATCCGAGTTGATACGTGTGCTACGTCCGACCCTGAGAATTTTAGACGTTTCGTGTCGCGCCGCTGCAGCGGCGCGACACGAAACGCAGTGCTTCGGCGCCGCAGCGCGCTGCGGCGCCGAAGCACTGCGTTTGTCGCGCGGTGCCGGTACCGCAGCGCATATCGACGCCGCACAGTTGTTTGTATGAAAACAAACGAACGTCCGTACGCAGTACGACAAACGCACTGCTTCGGCGCCGCAGCGGCGCGACACGAAACGTCAAAATTGAAAGCGCCCATAGATACATCAGGAATCCAAACCAGACATGGTCAATAGGAATAATAGGATCAAACCTGTTTAAAGCTTTCACGGTTTATAACTAAACTCAAAATGTCACATATATACGGGATATCATCCGTGATAACTATTAATGTTGAGCTCCCGGTATTTCGACGAATAAAATAATTACGAAAGATATCCCATAATTGACATTTTAAGTTTAGAATCAAACCTATCTAGTCATTCTCTTGGCGTCATTCATTGCAAAAGTAAAAATAAATAACAACCAGACTAGTATTCAGCAACGGACATTAAGTTGTAATGCCGATGTCGCCCGATGTAATAAAAATAGCAATTCAACAACAAAATATACTATGCAAACAAAAATATTTCTTGCTTTAATTCAAAGCTTGTGGTTGGCTAGACTGAATTCAAAATAAGTGGCGAGACATCTATAAATTGATGATTTCGCAAATTCATGCAAATAAAACTTTTTGCTTCAGCATTTTTGTATTTCAACATGTCATCAGTATTACGAAGTGTTCCGAGTTCTGATTAGGCAATTATAGTCGACATATATTTTATTGGTCATTGCATAATGAAGCCTTGTTTTAAGTTATCAGACTGGTAATATTAATTATTGGCAATTAGCCACTTTTGGTTGATAATAACATTTCTTTTGGTCTGATTAATAAATAAATAAGTAATAATAAATATCGCTGGACATTACACACAGTGCCATCTAGTGCCACACTAAGCAACGAGGCTTGTGTCGTGGACCTCAAATAGTTGATATATTACGTAGATACTTTTTTGTTTGTATACTTTATAGGTACATATAAACATTCATGACTCGGAAACAAATGTCCATGCTCATCACACAAACATTTGCTCCCAACGGGATTCGAAGCCGGGAGCTAAGAACGTAAGGCAGCCTCACTAGCACTGCGCTATTTGTGCCGACAAAAAAATGTAGTCTGAATGAGACCTGTGTTTAGATTCCTACGGCATTTTGAACGTCACTTAGTTTACAGTTCAAACAAACGATTTGTTGCTGGGAAATTTATTTCTATGGATGCAAAGACAATCATGGAAACTATTGGGAACATAGGGTAAGTGCTCCAGTGAATGAACACTTAAGCAATCTTCCAACTTCAAAAAAATATTTCAGTGTGTTGCGTATAAGGGATACGGTCCAAAGCTATATTTTGGTATTAGGAATGTATTCAAAAACACTTTTTGTGTTGATTTTACGAAATAATCTGTATACTTTCTTAGATATTTAGCAATAAAATGAAAAAGACCCTAAAACCCCAGTGAATGAACGAAAATTTCTAGTAAATGAACTAAAGAAAAGCCAGTAAATGAACACAATTTTTGTTTAATTAATCATAAGAAAAAATCTAATTATTACACTAAATGCAGTCCAATAATCAACTAAATAAGACGAGCATAATTCTCTGCGTCTTAACATATATTTTTTTATTTTTTTACAAAGTAAAAGTTTTAAAATTAGCCTCCTCCAAGTGTCGCCACATTGACCTGTCCCGTGCGACTCGCACCCAGCGGATTCCCGCAACCTTTACCAGGTTATCGATCCACCTAGTGGGAGGTTTTCCAACGCAACGTCTTCCGATTTGCGGTCGCCACTCCAGAACTTTTCGGCCCTATCGGCCATCCGTTCGGCGAGCAATGTGCCCTGCTCACTGCCACTTTAGTTTGACAATTCTTCGGGCTACGTCGATAACCTTGGTTCCCTTGCTTGCTCGGATGTCTTCATTTCTGATTTGATAACGCAAGGAAACTTCGAGATAGCCCTCTCCATTGCCCTTTGTGAGCGACCACGTTTCGGTCCCGTATGTAATCACTGGCAACACACACCGGAGAGCTTTGGTCTGAGACACTATAGTAAGTTGGACGAGAAGATACCGCGCAACCTCCCGAACGCTGCCCAGCCAAGTTGTATTCGACGATCGACCTCTTTTTCGAAGTAAGTTAGAATTAGTTCCGGGTACACATAATCGTCTACAACTTCGAGTGTAGTGTCTCCTAGGTGTTACGTGGGCATTGAACATGACATGGTTTTGTCCGTATTCATTTTGATCATCACCCACTCTTTCGGAAGCTCTACTGAGATCATCGAGTGTTGCACTGAGATCCTCCATGGTCTCAGCCATGACCACTCTATCGTCGCCAAACCGAAGCTGAGTGATGTACTCGCCATTGACGTTGATGCCTAGCCTTCTCCAGTCCAGAAACTTAAAGACATCCTCGAGTGCAGCGGTGAACAGTTTCGGAGATCCGACGTCTCCCTGTCTCACACTTCGCGGCAGAAGAATAGGTTCCGAGGCTTGGTCTTGAAGTTGGACTGACATGTTGGCGTTTCTGTACAAACACTTCAACACCTCGATGAGTACCGGTAGGCGATTTGGTACCGTTGGAGAGATTGCAGTATTGCAGTACAGCCCAAGTCTCGATCGAATCGAAGGCTTTCTCGTAGTCCACTAACGCTACACAGAGAGGCCGGTTATACTCTTTGGTCTTCTGTATAACCTGGCGCGCCGTCTGTATGTGGTCCACGGTGCTAGAGCCTTTTCGGAAATCAGCTTGTTCGAGAGACTGAAAATGGTCAAACCTTGGAAGTGAGATGAGCCTATAATTCTTTAACTTTTTTCTTGAAGAAGAGTACCACAGCCCAAATCCGCTCTGCCTAATGCCTGTGGCGTTTCCCCCTCGAGTATGACGGGTAAACAGCTTCCGAAGGGCCTTCAGTACCGGTTTTGCACCCGCCTTCAGGAGTTCGGCCGTAATTCCGTCATCTCCCGGTGCTTTGTAGTTTTTAAGCTGTTTCAGAGCCATCTTTTTCTCGTACAGGCTGACGTCCGGGATGTCTTCGGTTATTCGGTATAGTGTCGGGTCAGTCTAGCTCTTGGGTCGTTTGCTAGATCTACAGAAGGTTTACTGGTTGACGTGTACAACTGCCCATAGATGCTCTCGATCTCCGTCACAAGCTTCGGTTTGGCGGATAAGATCCAGCCATCGTCGGTCTTCAGTTTAGTGAGCTGGCTCTGCCCTATCGGGCACAGCCAGCCAGATCTCTTGTAAATACCTTAGACCCTTTATTCCGTTTATTCGCCTCTTTAATATACTCGATATTAAAGCGGTGGAGGTCGTTCTTCAAGGATTTAGAGATCCATTAAATGCTATGAAAAATATTTAGTTTTAATACCGCTAGACAAAAATATCCAGGTCTGAAAGCAGGACACAAATCCCACCGTCATGCATATGCATGTGCATATGCATGACGGTGGGATTTGTGTCCTGTTAATACCGCTAGACAAAAATATCCAGGTCTGAAAGCAGGACACAAATCCCACCGTCATGCATATGCATGTGCATATGCATGACGGTGGGATTTGTGTCCTGCTTTCAGACCTGGATATTTTTGTCTAGCGGTATTAAAACTAAATATTTTTCATAGCATTTAATGGATCTGGACACAAATCCCACCGTCATGCATATGCACATGCATATGCATGACGGTGGGATTTGTGTCCTGCTTTCAGACCTGGATATTTTTGTCTAGCGGTATTAAAACTAAATATTTTTCATAGCATTTAATGCCATGGATTTCCGCAAAGTAACGCCTGACTCCATAACTTATTTTAGAGATCCATCTTAAGGGACAATAATAGATAAAACAGAAAAAATAACATTGTAATAATCTAATCTAGGATTTAAAATCATGAAATCTAGCTCAAAATATTGTGTTCATTTATTGGTTACATCTTATTGACGAAAGCTAATATTTGAACATGATAAAAAATGTTAGTTCATTCACTAGATTTTATGAACCAATGAATGAACATACCTGTCCCAATACTGGCCTAAAGATCAGAAATCTATTTTGAAAACTACTCTCAATACATGAATCTTATGGCATAAGAATAAATTACTTATTTCAATAAAAACATGAAAATGACGTTTGTCCAGTGAATGAACGGTCATTCATTTACTGGATCTCAAACGATCTTTAGTTCCAATGCTGGGACACCTAATAATTTACTTAAAACTTGCTAAAATTGCAGTAATATCGATTTAAGACTAATAGCATAACTATTCTTTACTCAAATTAATAAATAACTTATGTTACATACTTAAATTACGGCTATAATCTGTTAACAAAGAAGTTGCGCTTTACCCGAGTCCTAAATTCTTGCCCGAACAAATACACTGTTACAACAAACTGCAAACTTTAAACGCTTGACATTTTAAAACGAACAGTGATATAAGAAATGAATGTAGCCACTATGATGGCAAAAGGATTTACAATTATGAAAAAAAATACTAGGTTATGTAGAAATATCCTTATTTCTTATTTTTTGGAAAAAAGTCCGTTTTGTTCATTCACTGGGGTGTGTTCATTCACTGGAGCACTTACCCTACTTATCCGACATACAAAGACTCCTTCTTCTTCTACACGTGTTGCTGGCATTCTCTATTGAGTTGGCCCCGAACTTGGTTAACACGTGTTTGGTGCCATCAGTAGGGTCCATCAATTCCCGTAGCGTGCTATCAGGATTATTTATCAACTCTATTAGATTCATTTTGGAAACTTTTTATAGTTTTACACGACCCTTGCAGTAGTTTGATTTCCGTTCGCCCGTCTTACCGTCCAGATTGGTCCACAATCATTTGGTTATGGTTGTAATTAAACACTCATCAGGCAAACTTCTTATGTAAGTAATATAATTTCTACGTATATAATAGATACATAGTTTCCATACTTACCAACTGTGACAGTTCTTCCTAAGATGACCTGAATTCGGCTAACCGAATTTGTTGCCTGAAGAACTAACATAAAGGGAACATCGAGTCCGAAATTGCTTGCGCGACCCAGTCTCCCAGAAAATATCCTCATGTTTTCTGTTAGACTGGGTCGCTACTCGCTCGCAATTAGATTGAATATGACGCTTATATTATACATTCGTCTGAAGGGAGTAAGGGAGTATGTTTGCGAGCAAACAAAACAAAACACACAAAACATTTATTTATTTATCTATTTATTATTTATTTATTTAACAATTTATGTACACACTTATTACAGAAAAGAATAAAGGAACAGAAAATAGTACAAAGGTGATGCTTATTTCTAGTGAAATCTCTTCCAGCATACCTGCGAAAGGAGATACTAAATAAAGAGATATAAACATAGTGTGTAAAAGAAGGAGAGAAAATGGAATACATAAAACAGATTAAATATCTTAAATATATACAAAATAACAATACATACATACTCATACATACTAAAATAATACTATAAAACAATAAAAAAAAACGAATTGTAAATACTTATGCAATTATGACGAAATGGATAGGTAATGTTCTTTCACTCTTCTCTTGAAAACTGCAACCGTTTGGCAGTCCCTAATGTCAGGCGGAAGTGAATTCCACAACCGAATTGCGTGGACAGTGAAGGAGTAGGAGTAGAATTCGGTAGAGTGTGGAGGAGATTTGAGGAGTTTCTCATGATAACTTGTTCGTGAACAGACATTTATATAAAAAAAACAGCACACAAAACAGCTATTTACTGAATTCGTAGGAAGTCAGTAAAAATGTTTTTTTTTTGCTATAAGTAATAACAGAAACATTTTTCTAAATTTTTGTTTGTCTGTCTGTTTCTTCCAGCTAATCTCGAAAACGGTTGGGCCGATTTTGTCGGGACTTTTACTTACATAGGTTTTTATTTTAGAAAAAGATAAGAAAAGAGAAAAAGATAAGAAAATAAAGAGAATTAGGGTTTCGCAAAAAAAAAACCCTACATATTGTATAAATATGTTTTCATAATTTCACGCCAACGAAGATCGCGGGGCACAGGTAGTTAGACGTATAAAAAATAAATAGGGGCTGTTTAGATAGAATTGGTTGTTGAAAAAAAAACACCCACTTACAATTAAACTTATTTATTAATGAAATTCACTTAATGATCTCTTAAGAGATAGCCGCTTGGCTTTACGAGTGCAAATTTATTTAATTATAGTTCCTTTTGAAACCGACTTCAAAAAGGAGGAGGTTTTCAATTCGTCGGAATCTTTTTTTATTTATTTTTATTTTATGATACTCTTTATCCCAGTAGTATGCTCCCATTTGACAAAATATCAAACTCCACATGGACGAAACCGCATGCATTGGCTACTCGCAGTTAATTTATATGTATAAAAAAACTTTTTTGCAAAAAATATAACCGACTTCACACAAAAAAGTGAAAAATAACTTTAGCTTCAGAAGTCGGTGACCTGTGTTTGATTGATTTAGTTTTTTTGTCACCGACTTCTGAAGCTAAAGTTATTTTTCACTTTTTTGTGTGAAGTCGGTTATATTTTTTGCAAAAAGTTTTTATTTTTCACTTTTTAGTGGTTGACAGGTGCTTACCCTTTCACAGCGTATCGGTGTGATTTTTGTTATGAACTGGTGTAAACAATAGACAGACGTGAGTCTTCAGCGATCCCAGTACATTTGCTATCATATTTTATTAAGGAGTTCAGTTTTGCCTATCTTCCGAAGTCACCAGATCTTTATCAAATCGAAATGGGATCACTCCGAGATTGTACTCTGCCTAAAACTACCCAAACCGCTTCATGTGTGCCTATAAAGTTAAGGAGTTACCTCTATTTCTCCGGGATCCCATTGAATGGAACTTTACACGTCTAACTGTCGAAATCTGGGTGTATTGTATACTTCTGCGTACTCCCTCAGAGCATACAGGTGTGATGTTACGTCATGATGTTGCATAAACAATAAACAACCAAGCGATTGCAGCAATTACTGCAGCTTTGCCGTGTATTTTTGAAGAGTTCCATTTATATCTCCGAAGATCAGCGTCAGATATTAACCAAATTGACATGGAACCACACGGAAAGCACCAGCTTTCAAATAAAAGAAGAATCATCAAAATCGGTTCACCCAGTCGAAAGTTCTGACGTAACAAACATTGTCGAAATCTGGGTATATTGTACACATCTGCGTACCCCCTCAGAGCATACAGGCGTGATGTTACGTCATGATGTAGTATAAACAATGAACCTACAAGCGGATGCAGCAATCACTGCAGATTTGCCGTCTATTTTTGAAGAGTTCCATTGTATATCTCCGAAGATCAGCATCAGATCTTCAACACATTAAAATGGGACCCAACGGGAAGCACCAGCTTTCAAATAAAAAAAGAATCATCAAAATCGGTTCACCCAGTCGAAAGTTCTGAGGTAACAAACACAAAAAAAAAAATACAGACGAATTGAGAACCTCCTCTTTTTAGAAGTCGGTTGAAAAGAACACAAATTTTGTAATTTTTTTTATAAAAAAGTTGAAGTCATTGGGAGAGGCCTTTGCCCAGCAGTGGGATGAAATAGACTAACAGTAACAGTAAGCTAGATTTGAAGACTGGTTGCAGCGAAAGTTAAAAAATGCACTTTAAAATACGATGAACATAAATAAAACAAAAAAAATATTTAAAGCTGCTTTCGGACTACGCTTTAACATAATAGCATAATACACTGTTTTAGACTTTCACGGTTTTTCACTACACTTAAAGTACTTACGGGATTATATCCGTGATTTTGTTTCGGTTAAACAAACCCGCATACCTCTTCAGTATTCCCGCGATCATGATGCTTGCAACAGCGTCGAAATATCGGGTGCTCGAAAAACCGAAACAAAATCACGGATATAATCCCGTAAGTACTTTAAGTGTAATAGCATAATAGTATATCGCTCATAGCACAACAATATCGCGCACCGCCCTCTTCCTCCTCCCTCGCCCTCGGCCGTACCGCAAGACTCTCCCAATATCGCGGTCAACTGAGCTTGCTATATACTATAAGTATAAATGCTTGCGATAACATCTCGTAATGTGATTGCTATATATACAGTATAACATTAGGTCCTGCGTTGCTATACTATATAGCAGAATAGTATAGCGTAGTCTGAAAGCAGCTTGAAAGCAGTTTTAGTCCTTCGTCCGAAGAAATAAGATTTTATGCCTCCTAAGTGTGGTTAGGCGGTAAGACGATTTGTGTTTCTCACTTGCTACGTAAATACGTTCTAACGGGAAGAATGAAAGAGTATCACTTATGAAGTTAAAATAAAACAGTTAAAAACTTTCTATTGCTTGGTCTTTTGCTTTTGGTTTATTCCTATTGGCCGAAAAAGGTTCGTCAAACATCTGTGATCATTGACAGAGCCTGACAGATTTTTTTTAATACAAAATACTATGTAAAAAGCTCGCATATTTTTTGGTCTTTGTAGGGTTCTGTGGGAGAGTAGGTGTCTTCAATGAACCGAGGTTTTTGTAATACTTTTTTTCTTAAGTCAATGGTTGATGAGATATTTACCTACTTCTAAAGCCGTAAAAATTGTGTAGTCGTCTACGCCTCCTAACTTTTAAAGTAGGTAAGTGTTAAAGTCTGAAAAAATGTGGGTTTGCATAAAGTAAAAAGAACTTTCAATGAAAATTGGTTTGAATGAGATTTGATCTTTATAGTTTTTGAGATATACGTCGAAAGTCCCATATCTCAAAAGAATTTACGTAAAAACGTAAAACTGCAGCAGTAACTTTGTTTTTGCTTTAAATTCTATGAAAACCAATTTAGTTTTACTGTTGAGTGTAAGTTGACTTATGAATGATCGTTAATTATGTTTTTTAATATTGGTTGGTGCTACGGAACCCTTTGTGTGTGAGTCCAACTCGCACTTGACCGTTTTTTTATGTTTTAACACTATTGGTCCGCATAAAAAGGGTTAAGTAGTAAACAGATGTGGTCAAGGTTGTCGTGTGCAAGGGATTTCTATAATATAAGCTTTCATTTTGGCGACCACATGTTGTGCTAAATTAGCAACTCTATTTGTGGTGGTTCAAACTTCGTCTGAAATGCTGTTAGAATAAATTTCTAATCAGCCTGCATTACAAAGCGGTTGTTACGTCAGTCACAGCGGGCCGAATAGTGCGAAATGAGTGGTTTCGATCGATTTACAAGAAATCTATTGATTGGGTTATAAAAATAAAAGACTATCATGCTAATATGTTGCTTGTAGAATTATTTGCCAAAAAATCAGAATGATCGCATGTATTTTAGTATGATATTTACTCGCCTCGTAACTTGCCTTGTTGTTGTTGTTGACTTGTGTGTATTGGTCTAAAATCTTGCAAATGAATTTCAAACCATTATTTTTCTGCACATTTTGCACCCACTTTTGGTTCTAGTGACGCTAGAATCGAATCACGAAAAAACTCCTCAACGGATGCGACACGGACACGAAACTTTGTATATGCGTTAAATAAAAATAAAAAACATTTAAAATAAACACATTAGGTATTTATCATATAAAAAAAGAGCAGTAGACGCTTTTGTCAAGTGTACATTGAGGAAAACGCAATCATCATAAACGATGTCGCTCAGGAAAGAGGGTAGGACATAAAATATACGTACTCCTAACTTGTTTGCTCGGGAACATTCGGTAAAGGTGACCGGGAAAATTGCGGAATGTTCAATACCAAAAACGGACACATGATATTTTTTCTTTTAGCCGGTCCGGGTTCATTGATTCAATAATATTTCAAAAATGGAAAAAATGTAGTAAAAAAAAAGAATGTACTATCTAGCAAAATTACATGTTTGATTTTTAAAGAAGCCACCTGACAAAAACATAGATGTCATCTTTATTAATAAAAACTTTTTTGCAAAAAATAAAACCGACTTCACACAAAAAAGTGAAAAATAACTTTAGCTTCTGAAGTCGGTGACCTTTGTTTGATTGATTTAATTTTTTTGTCACCGACTTCAGAAGCTAAAGTTATTTTTCACTTTTTTGTGTGAAGTCGGTTTTATTTTTTGCAAAAAAGTTTTTATTTTTCACTTTTTAGTGGTTCACAATATGTGCATACCCTTTCACAGCGTACCAGCGTGATTTTTTGTTATGAACTGGTGTAAACAATAGACAGACATGAGATTTCAGCAATCCCAGTAAGAGACACACATTTGCTACATTTAATGAGGAGTTCCGTTGCCTTTCTCCGAAGTTCTTCATCAGATCTTTACCAAATTTAAATGGGATCACTCCGAGAAACTACTCTTTCAAAAACTACCCAAATCGCTTCTGGTGTGCCTATAAAATTTGAAGAGTTCTCTCTATTTCTCCAGGATCCCATTATCAGGATCCTGACTTGATGATTATGGGACCCTTTCAAACAATTAAAAAACAAATTCGGTCCAGTCATCTGCGAGTAATCGGGGAACATTGAATTGAGAACCTTCTCCTTTTTGAAGTCGGTTAATAACGACGTTATGGTACGTGACTCAAATATCCGGATAGCCTTTAAAAGATTTGGCCGAGAATCGGTAATTTGCTTCTAAGAATTGAAGAGTTCCGTTTCTTTGTCATGGATCCCATAATCAGAACCTAACCAAATTCTCATCAAACTACCCTTGAAGTGCCCTTGCCAATAAAATAAAAAAAAACTTATCCCCCATAAATGGAACTTAATACACCTAACTGTCGAAATCTGGGAATATTGTACACATCTGCGTACCCCCTCAGAGCATACAGGCGTGATGTTACGTCATGATGTTGTATAAACAATAAACATTCAAGCGATTGCAGCAGTTACTGCAGATTTGCCGTGTATATTTGAAGAGTTCCATTGTATATCTCCGAAGATCCGGATCAGATCTTCAGCAAATTAAAAAGATAACCACACGGGAAGCACCAGCTTTCAAATTAAAAAAGAATCATCAAAATCGGTTCACCCAGTCGAAAGTACTGAGGTAACAAACACTGTCGAAATCTGGGTGTATTGTACACATCTGCGTACCCCCTCAGAGCATACAGGCGTGATATTACGTCATGATGTTGTATAAACAATAAACCTACAAGCGATAATAGCAATCACTGCAGATTTGCCGTACATTTTGGAAGAGTTCCATTGTATATCTCCGAAGACCAGCATCAGATCTTCAGCAAATTAAAATGGGACCACATGGGAAGCACCAGCTTTCAAATAAAAAAAGAATCATCAAAATCGGTTCACGCAGTCGAAAGTTATGAGGTAACAAACACAAAAAAAAAAAAAAAAAAAAAAAAAAAAAAAAAAAAACATACAGACGAATTGATAACCTCCTCTTTTTGGAAGTCGGTTGAAAAGAGAAACGGTTCCTAATACTTTACTTTTAAAAAACTAAACAAGCAAAATATCTTTTTTCGTTTTTGGAAACTGATATTTTTAAAAGCTTCATCATCACTAAATCATCAATATAAAATGCAAATAAAGTCATTAAGAATCACCCATTACAAATATGGGCATTTTAAATTGTAATTAGAGAAATTTCAAACCTTAATTACTGGTAACGAATATAAATAGATAATTAACCGTTAGGTTACCAGTAAAGGACAAACAGGCTCTTAACAAATAATCAGTGAGCTTTTAAAGTCGCCTTGGCTCTGCGGCATTTTATTGGTCAGACTAAAGTAATCCCGCGATCCCGTGGCGCCACAGCATAATGTACGACTATTAAAAACGTGTTAAAAGAACCGTATGTATTCGTATTTAGTTAGGAGTTCTCGAGAATTCTATAAAACATGCTTTATTTTAGGTGTAACTTTATAACAACCGTTTAGGTAAGTTTGACTAATTTAGTATAGGTTTTTTTTGCTAGAAACCGAAATTCGAAAAAGCCTTTATTTTTGTTCTATTTGGACATTTTGGACATCACTTAGTCAAAATCAAAATCAAAGCTTTCAAGGAGGCCAGTTACAGGCACTTTTGAGTTTGTTATCGAATTGTCGAAACAAAGATAATAAAAACTTTTTTGCAAAAAATAAAACCGACTTCACACAAAAAAGTGAAAAATAACTTTAGCTTCTGAAGTCGGTAACCTTTGTTTGATTGATTTAATTTTTTTGTCACCGACTTCAGAAGCAAAAGTTATTTTTCACTTTTTTGTGTGAAGTCGGTTTTATTTTTTGCAAAAAAGTTTTTATGTTTCACTTTTTAGTGGTTCACAATAAATGTGCATACCCTTTCACAGCGTACCAGCGTGATTTTTTGTTATGAACTGGTGTAAACAATAGACAGACATGAGATTTCAGCAATCCCAGTAAGAGACACACATTTAATGAGGAGTTCCGTTGCCTTTCTCCGAAGTTCTTCATCAGATCTTTACCAAATTTAAATGGGATCACTCCGAGAAACTACTCTTTCAAAAACTACCCAAATCGCTTCTGGTGTGCCTATAAAATTTGAAGAGTTCTCTTTATTTCTCCAGGATCCCATTATCAGGATCCTAACTTGATGATTATGGGACCTTCTGGGAAGTATACCCTTTCAAACAATTAAAATTCGGTCCAGTCATCTTCGAGTAATCGGGGAACATTGCATTGAGAACCTCCTCCTTTTTGAAGTCGGTTAATAACGACGTTATGGTACGTGACTCAAATATCCGGATAGCCTTTAAAAGATTTGGCCGAGAATCGGTAATTTGCTTCTAAGAATTGAAGAGTTCCGTTCCTTTGTCATGGATCCCATAATCAGAACCTAACCAAATTCTCATCAAACTAACCTTGAAGTGCCCTTGCCAATAAAATAAAAAAAAACTTATCCCCAATAAATGGAACTTAATACACCTAACTGTCGAAATCTGGGAATATTGTACACATCTGCGTACCCCCTCAGAGCATACAGGCGTGATGTTACGTCATGATGTTGTATAAACAATAAACAACCAAGCGATGGCAGCAGTTACTGCAGATTTGCCGTGTATATTTGAAGAGTTCCATTGTATATCTCCGAAGATCCGGATCAGATCTTCAGCAAATTAAAATATAACC
The DNA here is from genome assembly GCA_950022955.1 of Xestia ashworthii. Taxonomy (NCBI): domain Eukaryota; kingdom Metazoa; phylum Arthropoda; class Insecta; order Lepidoptera; family Noctuidae; genus Xestia; species Xestia ashworthii. Next base: position 9,104,728 of record OX465550.1, read on the forward strand.
ACACGGGAAGCACGAGCTTTCAAATTAAAAAAGAATCATCAAAATCGGTTCACCCAGTCGAAAGTACTGAGGTAACAAACACTGTCGAAATCTGGGTGTATTGTACACATCTGCGTACCCCCTCAGAGCATACAGGCGTGATATTACGTCATGATGTTGTATAAACAATAAACCTACAAACGATAATAGCAATCACTGCAGATTTGCCGTACATTTTTGAAGAGTTCCATTGTATATCTCCGAAGACCAGCATCAGATCTTCAGCAAATTAAAATGGGACCACATGGGAAGCACCAGATTTCAAATAAAAAAAGAATCATCAAAATCGGTTCACGCAGTCGAAAGTTATGAGGTAACAAACACAAAAAAAAAAAAAAAAAAAAAAAAAACATACAGACGAATTGCTAACCTCCTCTTTTTGGAAGTCGGTTGAAAATTAAATGTAGCAGTAGTCCCAGCCGCAAGACATAAAAACTGTGAAAGTACTGTAGTTGCCCATTCCCTAGCGTAAATCAAAATCAATCAAAAGTGTAAACCTAATGTAATAGTACATTGTGATACAAGGGGCTAAAATGGCCCATTATAGACGAGGTAGTAAATAGCAACCGAGTTATAATGGGATTTTAGCGCCGTGTGTTACACCGTACTTTTCACTACGATTGCGAGAAAATAAAATAACCATATTTAATAAGATAGTTTATTTTATTAAAAATGAAATGTACAATTTGTACTGTTGTTCTAATGAGATGTTTTTTCCCGGCAACATAATCTCAGTTCTCTGTAAAGACGAATATAATATTGTGTCGTCTGTAGGGTAAACGTAGGAGATAAAAAGGAATCCTACTTACAATTCAAATAAATAATACAGAAAATATCTTAAAATTTCGCGCCAGAACCTTTTTTTATTTCTTCTGTAGCTGGAATGCAACGCACACATCCTGCCAAAGAGTTCGGCGTTCGGCGCGTTTGGTTCCATTTTTAAACTAAAATGTTTTTTTTTTATGGAACAGTAATACTTAAGTCAATTCTTTATGAATTATGAGTAAAGACTTTGCGTTTTCGAACACCGACGACGAAATTTAAAAAAAAAAAAGCTTATTTTCCCTAGGGCTATAATGAGCAATTTTACGGCCCCTCTGGTACGCTATTATGACGGTCTTTTCGAGCAAGAGGAGTGAAAAACATTTTTTTACTTCTCATGCTCTAAAAGTACGCCATTATAGCCCTACGAAGCGGGATTAAAGTGACCGTTTATTCCCTAGGGAGTAAAACGTAATTTAAAAATGGAACGATCTTTTACTCTGAAACATGGTCACAAAACAGTACCTAACTTTTTTTTTTTTAATGGATCAAAGGTATTATTTAAATTTCGAATTGGCTTGCAAACAGAAAGCGGTTTATTGAAAAAAAAAACAAATGAACTCTTCAACGCGAGAAAAATTATTGTTGTTTGTGTGCATCGTTGATTTTGAAAAGTACTATAATAATATGTGCAATACCTCTGTTGCTAGCCGCTGCAGTAATGTAGGTACCTACTAATTATCTGTGGAGTGTGGATGATCTTCATTGCGACCATGTTGAGAGTTTGTGTTGTGTTTTAAATTGTTAATCTGTGACTGACCTGATAGAAGAAAAAACTACCCGCTCAGTTCAGAATTTTTGTCGAGTGTAAATTTGTTCGGTTTTAAATTACTATTTTTCTCGCACTCGAAGTGAAAAGTACAGTTTGCACCTCGAGACTAAACGCCAATTTAATATACCCTCGCTTTCGTTGCCTCCCTCGCAAGCTCGGGAGTCAAACCACCTCGGGTATATAATGGCTTCGTTTAGTCCCTCGTTATAAAATATACTATTAGGCACTTATATCAGAAATTGCCTCGAGAACCAGTCTATCCATTGGTGAAACCAGCATGAAAATCGGTATAGTAGTTTTTGAGCTTATCGCAAACAGAAGACGCGGAAGAGGACTTTGTTACTTTGTTTTATATAGGTAGTAATAGTGAAGCGTAGCGTACACTGCGTAGCAAACATTACCTACGCAAAAAAATAAAGTGACATTTCCAAAAACTTATTCCCCGAACCATGATAAGTAAATATTGAATGGTAAGCGAAAAAAAAAAGTTTACATAACTTAAAAGTTATCTTTTCCTCCTATCTTACAAAAGACTACGCGTACCGCAAATGTTATCTTTTTCCACGTCACTTTACTTATTTTGTACAAATATTTCTCAATTTGCGTCATCACAATACCTGCAAAAACTGTTTGTGTATTATTCATTTTTAAATCCATTTCAGAGATTACAAATTTCCGGTAGATATCGATGGTATATAATAGGCTTGTTAACTGAAAAAATATAATTAGATTATCAAAAAATATTTGAACCGTATTTTTTCTTTTGTCACATAAAACAAAATTGACGAAGATACGAAGCTTTTAAAATTCCCAATACGTCACTGTTCGGTATGATTCTTAGTGAGTATTGACGTCACGAGCGCCCACTACCGAGTTTTGATGCGTTTTATCTTTGTCAATATTCGTTGATTTACAAAAACAAAAAATACGTGTCCATTATTTTCTAATACTCTTTTATTTTTATTTAAAGTTTTGCACCCCTAAATTATCACCAAATTTCGCGTCACTTTCGCGGCCGTAACTAAATTTAAAGCTACATCTTTGATAACAACAGTGGCAAGCAATAAGCAATGGCTAATAATTTTCTAAATGTAATATTGATAGAGCAAGCCAACCTCGTTGTTCAGAGCTGCTAAACTATCTGATTCTATATCTGCAACAGGTAATTGAATCTCGACAACTGGAAAATATATATGAGGGGAGAGGCCCGTACTTACCTACTATAGATAACTGTTGCATTGTATTTTATTTGATAATGGAAACTCCTCCAATTGCTTCTGATGTTATTTTATCTTTGGGACTTTCCAGAACATTGGGTTTTTAAGATGTGATTATTTATAGAGGTCTGGACTGGACCAGTATGTCGTCAGGTCATTGGTAACTTGACCTGTCTGGGTCTCAGAGGCCATAAATAACATATTAATAAATGCTTATTTTCTAATGTTAAGTCTGTAATAAGGGGTAAACAAATTAGTACGTTGTTTCCTTAGGGTAATTGCATGGTACCGTATACTATCGTAACTATTAAATAGATTAATATTGCCTGCAAATGATTTTTTTTACACAGGTTCCATGATCCTCCTATTCTTCATAAAGCTATGCATGCTAACATCAAATCTATTTCTACGAAAAAGATACAAGATTGCTACGGGATATAGAGTTTTGTTGCCCAAGATCATAAAGAGTATTTTTCAAAAACTAAGTAGCTATCATCTATTAGCTATCATAAAAAGTTCCAACGTGAAAGGTCAGTCTTATTTTCGTATATTCGTGAAATCTCGCTATTAAGCATAGTAGGTACATACGGAGGTACCATAACTCAAATTAAATACAAAATTCAATGTACCACAACGTTACTAAGCAATTAATTTACCGATTAATTACTATTACGATAAATTCGTAGCGATTAATCGGTTATGAGTTAGGCGTTACCGATAATGACGTATATGCAACGCGAACACATTTTCTAAATACGGTACTTGGCTTAATCTCAGGTTGTATCGGTTACCGTGTCTCGATAAATTCCACAAATTAAAATAATTGCTGCTGACGTTAATAAAGACGTGAATTAAAATTTCGTAACACAAACTGGAGTAATATAGTGATGTAAATTGGCACCACATTGGCACATTAGTGGAGATTGGCCAAACCAAAGAGAGGCAGGAGAGGGTCTCATTTACCTCTCAGCTGGGAATAGACCCAGCAGTGGGACAAGTCAGGCTGTAGATAATGATGATGATGAACAGTCAATAAACCAGTAATACGAAGTCAACAAGTATTCGAGTGGCTGATAAGCTGAAGGTTGTAGGTTCAATTCTACGCGGACCAATAACTAGCAGATTTCAGAGGAATTTCCGTACATGGGTCCAAATACAAATCAGAGAGTTTCCTCGGATATTTCTGATATTCAGCTACATTTAGGTAAAACCTATAAACGGCTTCAAGTCTTTTCAGATGCCAAAAAAACATTAACTCGAACATAAAACTACTTTACTCCATAAATATACTCTTTATTTTAAGGCGATTACTCGAGCTAAACGCGAGTTTTATAATTACTAAAAGTATATGATTCACTGCTATAAACAAGACCAGATAGAAAATATATGATATTCTTCAGGATATATGCTAGCATGATACTGTTTTGAAAACATAATACAATTAATTTGGCTCGATAATAAAAACTTTTTTGCAAAAAATATAACCGACTTCACACAAAAAAGTGAAAAATAACTTTAGCTCCAGAAGTCGGTGACCTTTGTTTGATTGATTTATTTTTTTTGTCACCGACTTCTGGAGCTAAAGTTATTTTTCACTTTTTTGTGTGAAGTCGGTTATATTTTTTGCAAAAAATTTTTATTTTTCACTTTTTAGTGGTTCACATGTGCTTACCCTTTCACAGCGTATCGGTGTGATTTTTTGCTATGAACTGCTGTAAACAATAGACAGACGTGAGTCTTCAGCGATCCCAGTACATTTGCTATCATTTATTAAGGAGTTCAGTTGCCTATCTTCCGAAGTCACCAGATCTTTATCAAATCGAAATGGGACCACTCCGAGAAAGTACTCTGCCTAAAACTACCCAAACCGCTTCTGGTGTGCCTATAAAGTTAAGGAGTTACCTCTATTTCTCCGGGATCCCATTGAATGGAACTTTACACGTCTAACTGTCGAAATCTGGGTGTATTGTATACTTCTGCGTACTCCCTCAGAGCATACAGGCGTGATGTTACGTCATGATGTAGTATAAACAATGAACCTACAAGCGGCTGCAGCAATCACTGCAGATTTGGCGTCTATTTTTGAAGAGTTCCATTTATATCTCCGAAGATCAGGGTAAGATCTTAACCAAATTGACATGGAACCACACGGAAAGCACCAGCTTTCAAATAAAAGAAGAATCATCAAAATCGGTTAACCCAGTCGAAAGTTCTGAGGTAACAAACATTGTCGAAATCTGGGTATATTGTACACATCTGCGTACCCCTTCAGAGCATACAGGCGTGATGTTACGTCATGATGTAGTATAAACAATGAACCTACAAGCGGATGCAGCAATCACTGCAGATTTGCCGTCTATTTTTGAAGAGTTCCATTGTATATCTCCGAAGATCAGCATCAGATCTTCAACAAATTAAAATGGGACCCAACGGGAAGCACCAGCTTTCAAATAAAAAAAGAATCATCAAAATCGGTTCACCCAGTCGAAAGTTCTGAGGTAACAAACACAAAAAAAAAAAAAAAATACAGACGAATTGAGAACCTCCTCTTTTTAGAAGTCGGTTGAAAAGAAATCACGAACTTACCTCTAAAAATATCTTTCAAACAATAAAAAACATACTAATATGCATGCGATCATTCTGATTTTTTGGCAAATAATTCTACAAGCAATATATTAGCATGATACTGTTTTAGTTTTTTAATCCAATCAACAGTTTTTTTGTAAATCGATCGAAACCACTCATTTCGCGCTATGTGGCCCGCAGTGGCTGACGTAACAACCACTTTGTAGTGCAAGCTGATTAAAACTTTATTCTAACAGCATTTCAAACGAAGTTTGAACCACCACAAATAGAGTTGCTAATTTAGCTCGTCTAAGCGCCTTAAGTAGGTTAAAAATTGGCAAAATATCCGCTACTAAACCTTCAGGCACAATTTCACAGACCTTTAACATGGTCTAGATGTGCTAGGATAGCATTAAATTTCGTTAGCGAAATTCGTCCTTTTAATCAGCTCTAACTCCAAACTTGATGTTCCTTACTAGTCAAAGAGACTACGTTAATATTGATTCGAGCCGGATGAGATACGAGTTTGTTTATCAAAGGACTTCCTAGAATCTTGACGATTGATTCCTAAGGAATGATCGTCCCTTATCTCCGCTATCAATTGAAAATTATTTAAAAAAATACGTCGTCACTATAGTGTTTGTGAATGGTGATGACGCGAACGGATATATTTTCCCAAAAATAATTTAAGTGACGCGAAAAATATAATATTGGCGGTACCCACAATCCCTAGTAAGATATGAGGAAAAGATAACTTTTAAGTCTAACTTTTAACTTAGTCATCATGACTTGCTACTTGCTATTACAAGGAACGTCGCGGCGGGAGATATACTACGAAAACTGCCGTTCGATATCCTCGAAATTTTTAATCAGACAAATCTTATCATCAGCATCATTGCAGGAAAACCTTATTAATTGGAATTGGCCTATATTGTAAATGGATCCTTCGGAATACCATTTTCTACAGTCTATCTGACCTTTTCAACACAGGTATACTGGGTAAACCGATACCCCGTGGTAGAACTGGATGTGAGATTTCACCGAAACGATTGTTAAAGATCTACAAAAGGCAGCTGGGACAGACAACGTTTATCAAGTATTCAGTCAGTACATCATTGTCCCTTCCACTTTGTATTTTGTTATCTGTCCCGGCTGTCATTGCTGTTACGCTTAACTTTCTTACTCTTATGTTGCTTTAAGTTATAGAAAGACCTTAAGAAAGACAGAGCAACCATCTCCGTGCCAAGATCTCCACGTGTGGCGTGACACAACATAAATAAAATAGAAACTAGTGTCCATCACATGACCCCACGTTATTGAAAGTGCAACAACGAGTCAGTTGTTTTAGCGGCAAGTCATCGCACGATAACAGCGACAATTGTCGCATTTGCAAGATAATGGAAGGCTGGAAGAGGATAATCTGCCTCAGTGCGACAAAATTACGTGCAAACGAGTGGCCTAGTTCAAACAAGTGGACCGTCCTCCGACAAAGTCGTGTTACGGTTGAATTATGTGGGATTTGGTGGTCATACACGTCATTATATCACACCTGTAATACCGGAATGGTTACCAGAGGTGGTACCTAAGATAGCAGAAGGTTAATAAGCCTTTTTACCAGACTGCAGATTTTTCGTGGGTATCTTTGACCTTCGAGACCATACCCATCTAAGATCTCCAACAGTTATGTACGGGGCGAGCATATTACCACCAAACAGGCACATTTCCAGACTCAATGGTTGCTGTCGAGAAATTTCTGATGGAAAACCAAATAATGCTTCACCTGGCTTGTAAATCGAGCGTAGAACCTCGTTCTCTGCATTCACGACTCGCGAGAACATCGTACGAACGAGACACGTCATACAGTCTTACATAATTATTGTTTAATTGTTTGATGGAATTTCGCTGTATGTCCAAAGTACGTCTTGTCGCCAATCGCACGTCAATGGTAACACGTTGACCTTCAGCTGGCTTTAAGTTATACCTAAAGATTTCAGAAGAATAAGATATAGGTACCTACTTAATGATTTAGTTACTGCTGATATGCGGACTCTAATTAAAATAATCACTTATTCATACAAGCCAACAAAAGGCAGTCTATTTATTCAACGTGATTATTACATTTGGCCGTTGCGTCTACTTCTTCATTTCTTTGTCAAACTTCTAAAACTGCAACAAAACGCAATATGTACGAATAAGAAGCTATGTACGGAGCAGTCACAGTCACAAGTCACAAGGCATAATACACTTGAGAAAGTACTGTAGTTGCACATTCCAAAACGTAGATCTCTAAGGAGAAAAAACCGGCCAAGAGCGTGTCGGGCCACGCTCACTGTAGGGTTCCGTAGCTTCCCAGACCATTAAAAATACCAACATTTTTCGTCAGCAAAAATAACTTTGTTTTTCATAGTATTTGTATGAAAAACAAAGTTATCATTTGCGTTTTTTTGAAAAAGTGCTATATAACTCAAAAACTATTCAACTCATCAAGTTGAAAATAATTTTCCTAGAAAGTTCATATAAAGGTCTACTTCTGTGATTTTTTTCATATTTTTTAAACTTATGGTTCAAAAGTTAGAGGGGGGGGGGACACATTGTTTTTGACTTTCGGAGCGATTATTTCCTAAAATATTAATATTATCAAAAAATGATTTTAGAAAACCCCTATTCATTTTTAAATACCTATCCAACAATATATCACACGTCAGGGTCAAAATTAAAAAAAAAATCGCTCCCCACTTTACGTCTGGGGGAGGTACCCTAATAAAAATGTTTTTTTAAATTTTTATTTTTGCACTTTGTCGGCATGATTGATATACATATTGGTACCAAATTTCAGCTTTCTGGTGCTAACGGTCACTGAGATTATCCGCGGACAGACAGACAGACAGACATGGCGAAACTATAAGGGTTCCGTTTTTTGCCATTTGGCTACGGAACCCTAAAAATGGGCAGGAAACTCCATGGACACTCTTTTCAATCAAAATATTGTTACAAAATCTCGGTAATGAACATCACTGTGCTTGAAAATATATATTTATAGAGTTGTTATTTCCACCTAGCCAAACGGAACCTGCCGTCTTCCGTGGCACACCCACCTTAATAGACCTCTCTATGAATACCTAATGGTCCTTTATCTGCGCTGGGATGCTTCGCTTCCTAGTGACCTTGACCAAGACGGCTTGACCTACGGGACCACGTCTGGATAATAGGGATACAGTGTAGGCCGACTCGGAAGATTTCATAATCCAATTACCTCTTCCTCCTCCTTTTAGTAACCTACAAAGGTATTCTTAGTTGAATAATGAAATGTAATCACGCGTTATATTTCATTATTCAACTATCCTTATTAGTGTCTTCTTAGTAGTATACTAACTGTGCCCCGCGACCTTCGTCCGCGTCCTGTCAGATACATACACAGACTGACAGACAGACAAAAATTTCCAGAAGTGACTTTTTTTAACCCCCGACGCAAAAACGACGGGGTGATAAGATTGACGTGTCTGTGTGTGTGTGTCTGTCCGTGGGATCGTAGCTGCCGAACGGATGAACCGATTTTGCTTTTTTTTTTTGTTTAAAAGGTGAATTAGTCGGGAGTGTATGTGGATGTGTGAATTAGTGGAGCTATGATTTATAAAAATCAGTCCAAGATGGCCGCCGCCACAAAATGGCGGATTACATATTTATTCAACAACTCCCTCAATATGGGTCTCAAATGAAAGGTCTTAACTAGTAGAATACTATGCGCTATTATAAATATCAAACCCAAGATGGCCGCTACCACAAAATGGTGAATAACATTTTTTTTTTTCACAACTTCTTCAATATGGGTATCAAATGAAAGGGCTTGACATCCGTAAACCGAGGTAAGGAACTTCGTTCCAAAAAAAATAATTGCATAAAATGATTACAATATGTCTCGGAGGTTTATTAAATTTTTAATTTAATGTTACTTGTGGTAATAATTACCGACATTTTAGTACTTTCATATTATGCATTAAGTTAAAACAGACACTTCAAGTTTATATAATGGTATAAGTTGATGAATTTTGATATTTTTATATAAGTAGGAAAGTAAATAAGGTGGGTAAGTTTGATGCTACTACGGAAATTCACTCGGGTTCGATTCCCTGGTCGAGCAAAGTATTAATAGGTTTATCCATTAGGAATTTCTTTGTATCAGTTCAGTGCCTGGATTTGTGCCCGGTTGATGATAATTGGCTCGCCCTAATTACGTAGAATTAAATATAACTGGAGCTATCACATCTGTTCATCCCTTTGTTGATACAGGCGTGATATTGTATATGTCACCGTAAAATTGTCAAAAACGTCATATTGTAATCTCTCTAGTGATATTGTAAACTCTCGAATTATTGTCAAACGAACATACTGCTTTCAATAAAACGCATAATTTTTCGTGAAATGTGCGATGGTAGTCAACTCACGCGGTGTGGAGGGAAGGATCCCCCTAGCCCAGTGGTACCACTCTCATGAAAAGATACTGTACCATTCCTGAGAAATATCGATTAATATAACCTAACCTTAAAACTCTTTATATTCCCCTAAAAAGCGTAGTCGACGCGGCGGAGCCCCTATTTCCGAGTGGAGGGTTTAAAGGAACCTAACTAACGTAACGGGGGCGTGCCCCAAGTCCCGATTATGGGGGCAGAGATACTTCCGTATGTTCATTAACAATAATTCGAGAGTTTACAATATCGCTAGAGAGAAACACGTTTTAATTTTACGGTGACATATACATAGATAAGACATGTAAGTTCCATTTTATTCTAGAAAAATCAGACTTAAAATACCGTAATTTCCTACATATAAAGTACCTCAGTAGGTATCAACTTATTTACTTTTCCAAACAATAGCTGTGCCTACATAAAATAAGTGAATGCAGCATTTCACTTTGTTAATTGAAAAACGATGACTAACAATAATGTATTCAAGACTGTTGTAATACTTTGAATACGTACTTATGTATTATGCATAAATACCTATGTAATTGTGCTCAAGAAACACAAAATAAATCATTGGCAATAAGTTCTTGACGCATTTGCTTAGAACTACAAAATGAAGTCATGTTTTGAGATGTTCATTGGACATTAAATTAAGTATAACTACATAATTATTTATACTCAATGCATCTTCGTTAAAATGTTGGACTCTTTGAACCAATCCAATGTGTGTTCGTTCAAGGCAAAATACCTCGTAGGTTAGTTAAATGTAACTTTTATGGTAACTAAACTAAAATCAGATAAAAGTGCCGCAAGATATTAATAAACAATATTCCATATTCTGTTTTAAGCTATCACGGTTCATATCTTCCCACCATTTCACGACTTATCTGTCACTTAGCTGTCACTTAACTGTCACTTAGCTGTCAAAAATTTTCTCTCTTGTTAACCGGCAACTGATTTGTACATTTTTGGAAAACCTTTTTATAATATAGAAACTAATATTAACACTGTTACTGTGCTTTGTTTTGAGAAACTCCTACAAACTTAACTTATAAAAAAATATATATATAATTAAAATTTAAAATTTAATTGTTGAAACCTGAAGGTTGTCTTAAAAGATAAGAGCAATCACCAAAACATTAAGGTGGCAGCGCGCCAGAGTAGCTGGCGAAATTATTTTTTTCACGTTTATTGGAAATTTGTCAGGTTGTATGTTGATTAAAATATGCGCCTGCGGATCGGTCATCTATGCGTATGCCGCTATACTAGATGGACCGACGATCTTTAAAAGACTGGATGCAGAAGGTAAACAACCACATTTGGTGGCACAACTTGGGAAGTTCCTGTATCCAGCAGTGTTCTGCAAAAGGTTGTTTTAAACACTTAAACTACTTTGATATATTATGTCACTAAAGAGCACAAATAAAAACTGCTAAATTCAGGCGTATTTTTTGTTTCCAATCCAAGGCTTCCCTCTCATGGGCACGCCACGATAGTGGCGGTAAGTCCCCTCTTTGAGGAGTGGCTAGAGAGGCGCCACGGCGTCCTCACCTTCCGCCTGACGCAGGTCCTCACCGGACAGGGATGTTTCGGGAGGTACCTGCACCGAATCGGGCGGGAGGAAACGCCCGGGTGTCTCCACTGCGAGGATCGACCGGAGGACACGGTGGAGCACACGGTGGAAGTCTGCCCTGCGTGGGCGGAGCACCGCTGTGTCCTCGTAGCGGCGATCGGCGGCGGCGACCTCTCGCGTCCGGCCTTGGTTCAATCCATGGTCCGGAGCGAAACGGAATGGGAAGCCGTCACCTCATTCTGCAAAGCAGTCATGCTAGCGAAGGAGGTGGCGGAACGAGAGAGGGAGAGAGCCTCCCTTCCCGGCCGCCGCGGGAGACACACCGGGCGTCGGGGGCCACGTGGTGGCTACCGGCCACCGTAGATGCGGGCCTGTGGACGGTTAGCTATAGGCTAGCTAGCCGTCCGTCCGTCTGGTGACGACAGGCCGTGTCGACGGCGCGTTCGTGTTCCACGCGCGCCTCAAAGAGATGTCAGCATTAAGGGGAGGGACCTCGAAAGAGATACCGTGGCCCCCGAACATAAAGGGCGAGGAAGGAACATGGATGGGTTTTAGTCAGTAAAAGTCTGACACTCCCTCCCGCTCCGCCCAGAGTGGGAGAAGTCATTTGATGATTTCCCATACTAAAAAAAAAAAAAAGGCTTCCCTCTCATAGAGAGAAGGCCTGTGTCCCAGCAGTGGGAACATTAATAGGCTGACGATGATAATGATAGGTGGCTTACAGGTAACATTTGAAAGGTTGTCCACGACAAGTCATTTATAAGCCTTAGCATAAAAACGTATTCAGTATTATAAACGCGACAGTGTCTCTGTCTGTTTTTCTGTCCCTCTGTCCTTATCACACCTTAATGGCGAAGCGAAGATCGACGGAATTTAACATATAGATGGCTGGTTCTCCTGGTAAATATGTTCCCATAGAATAATTTCCTACCCCCGCGCGAGCAAAGCCGAAGGCATAAGGTAGTATTTCCATATGGCCATTAAACTGTATTGTACAATTACTGGACTCAGTTGGCTATAGTTTCTACATTCACAATTCACGTGACTCCATATTTACTACTTTCGATAACCACATGACATTTGGCACCCGATGCGACAAAGTACACATACGATTGCCTGCCTATAATCTAGTGGACATGCCTAGTAAAAGTAGACGACAGCGAATGTCGAGATATAAGTAAATTGGAGCGGGGTTTTATCGACATCCGGCACAATAGACAAGACGGTACCGAAACTACCACATTTAAAAAGATAATAAGGTAAACTAGTAGATAGAGCCACCATATGGCTAAATTTTTGGGTACAATGGAGATACGATATCTTCCACTTTACCTTTGGGTGAACTTAACTTATAAACAAGAAAGGGTAAATACATAATTAAGAACTCTAGGTATATGTACATACAGGCAACTAAAGAGTTAGGTATGCAAGCTAGCAATCTTCTTACTACTATTATAAATGCGAAAGCTTGTGAGGAACGATTTTAACGCAGAAACTACTGAACGGATTTGGATGAAATTGTAAACAGATTGTTTGAGTATTTATAACCCATTTGCATTTATAATAGTAGTAAGAAGGTTGCTAGCCTGCATAATGAACTATTTTGTTGACTGTACTTCCAAAAAGATTCCCAATAGTAATCAGATCAGACTCCTACTTGTTGCTGAGCACAGCGAGCCTGATTTGCTAAAAGAAGTATACCGCCTAAAGGTACTACGTCCGAAAATTTATTTTGACTGTACGCTAACGTAGATACATTACAGTACAGGGAACGATGGTGTTTTTAGATGATGGAGCTGGACGCGCAACACAAAGGCTCGTTAGAGATGATGCAGGTGACGATTTCCTGGAAGGATAAGGGAGAAGCCTTTGAGGTCAGCTGTGGATATACAATGCTATTTAAAACAACAGCTAGAAGAACACGGATCTTTTAAAACTTGATGGAGTATTCTCTTGATATCATATCATACCACACTCGAAAAAAATCAATATCCTAGACTTTATGCCAGACTTTCACAATAACAAGTCCTATAAATAAATAATTTAGCTCCATCAAAACGCCAGACCACACAGTAAAAACTCGGACATGCAGAATATACAAGTATTTCAGGCTACGTAATGATAAAATGCCGACACAAACGAGGCCAGTGCATTCGAACGAAAACCGCAGACAGTGCGACGCGTAGAATGCACTCCTATTAAAGCCTCGACACACAATAGCTTTCCGGCCGTGCGATTTACTATGAGAGACTTCACAGATAACTATCATAACTATCCAGCCACACCTAACATTGGCGGTGGCCTCATCGGGCTAGCGCTTGTTAAGTTACCCTACCATCGTAGGTTAACAAACGCTAGGATTTGCATACACTTATAGAATTCAAACTTAAGAATGGAACTTGTTTCTAATTGAATTTGGAAACATTTTTGAAACTGAACATAAGAACATAACTGTTGATTTCGAAAAATTCTACAAATTATCTGTTTTTGAACGGAAGCTACAAACCTAGCACCATCTATTAAACCTTGATAAGGAAAAGCGAACTCAATGACATTCGTCAGACCAGACGTGTAACATTTGCCGAAAATCGCACAAAACTTCTGATGAACCCCCAAAAAGTAGCGACTGTCGACTGTCGCTGCCGTGTCGTGCCGTAATGATAATTGCAAAATGTGACTCGTGACAAAATATCAGACAGCTAATTGGGCAAAAGACTTAAACGTTAATTGTACCACTGGCTGACATTTCTATTCGCTAAGAGATTATTCTTGGGAATGAGGTGAATGCGGCAGGATATTACTTACTGCGTTTTCCTGGCTAGAGTTCATTCTGTTTAATGTTGTCGTGTGTTAAGCAATTGCTAAATTGCAAGGCGTGATTAAGAGGGAACGTTAGAGTTGATTATTTATATCTGCAGCAGTTGCTCATTGCTTCGCGTGCCTGAGACGATTACTCGTTTTCAATTCGGCTGACCGTTTAAAATCACGCTGCTCGTACCTATACAGTTATTTTTTCTGGTACCTACTAGTATAATTCTGCTTGACACAAATATAGGAACTCAATAACTCTCATCTATAGCTTTTGCTCCATCTATGTATCTGAATAAAATGTCTTCAAGAAGAATTGCACAATGTTTCTTTACCAAAAAGCTCAGGAATGGTCAATATGGAGACGCTTGAGGGAAGCATATGTCCAGGAGAAGAAGTACGAGTATTTCGGCTAAAATGATAAACCTTCAGTAAAACATAACACTAAATCACTCCGGCAATCCTAGAAGCTGGCGTTAGGCAGAGGCGGAACAAATGTTCACTCAAATATTAATCATCAGTTAAATGTTTTTCAGTCCCATGAAGTACCGGACGGACCCACAGTATATTGTCATAAAACGGACACAAATTCAGACTCCTTGGGTACTACTGAGAAATTCCTAATCTGAACAAAACAAATACTAATTCACAAAATACACTTATTACGGCACAGACTCCTAGTTCCCTATTGATGAAACCAAGCTGAATGAACAATTATATGAATGGATTCATAGAAGTTCTAAAACCGTGACGGACGGTAGGCGGATGTTATGAGAGCGTAATAAACAATCAGCGAACAAAATGGTATTACACATACAAAATATATTGCAATTTAAAACGGATAGCGAACCGTTTATATTGATAAACGATCGTAAAGATTTCATTGGCTGTATGGAGTGAAAACATTTATTGTAGGAAATTTTCTAATTGTTGTGGAATACATGGCCATTGAAATTGAATAACGTTAAGTACGTCATATTCTGATGGTTTATTAATATATTATTTGCATCGAAAGAGCAAAACATAAATATCTTTAATAATTGTTTTTGATTCCTGAGCTCCCGGGGCTGCGGGACTTTTCGAAAGAGATACCGTGGCCCCGGAACATAAAGAGCGAGGAACGAACATGGATGGGTTTTAGTCAGTAAAAGTCTGACACTCCCTCCCGCTCTCCCAGAGTGGGAGAAGTAATTTGATAATTTCCCATTCGAAGAAAAAAAAAGGTGCAGGCTGAGCTTGGGGTCTTGGTTTTCGGTTCCCGAGCGGGAATATTATTCTATTATCTAATGGGAATTTCTCAGTAACCATTCGGAGTGGAAGTTTTGACATCCGCATGGTTGGGATCCGAGTCCGATCTCTGCAATCGTTGTCGAGGATCTAAATTTTATAATGATTAATATTATAGGTGATCGAATGATTTTTCACGTAAACAAGAACTGACGACAGTGCGTCGAAAACTCGTGTGACGTCACATTGGAGTTCATTTTTTACCGGAAAGTGATGTCGCAAGCCGGGAACTCATGATCTTTGATTCGTGTTATCTTCATCAATTTGATAAAATAAAAACATGTAAGCATCTAATATTTTTCGATTTGATTTTTATTTTTTAAGTCAGGAAATTCAGAAATCATCCCTATTAATGACACGATTTTTACACTAGAACTATTTAAATATTGGCCAAGAAGAAGACAGTATATAATCCATCATAAAAACCAGTTAATTATATTAAAAGCATTTATGTTTTTAGAAAGACTTTCGCCGCACTAATGTTTGACACGAATGTATTATGCATAACAAGCTAACGAAAGGAAACAACGTTAATAAACACGTCGAAAAACTGATAAAATCAAATATTCTAACGGGATTGCGCATTACCATGCTACACCATAACATGGCCGACACATTAACACTAACAGAGGACGTACAATGGGCCCCATAACATCCCATGACATTAGTTCCCCATCTACAAATAGGGTTCCCTAAAACAATTATCAAATTAGAGAAATTGTGGTCGACGACGTGCGCAATAAATCTTTGCCTCCCCCTAGCAAAGGCAGTGAAACGTGAAAATGTCAAATGAATTAAAGTTTGAAATGGTAGAATGGTGCTACAGTTCAACGCTCATTGCTTCAATCGTAGCATGTGAGCTATAAACTAATACATTTGTTACTAGAATTAACCGTTTTATTCGTGTGCATTCAACTTATGCATGAGTTGATCTCGCTGTGTGGTGCATACTGAACGCAGCTGCATCACCTGCGCAGCATCGAATTAAGATTGCCCTTCCCGAATCCGTAAAAGAAAAATTAAAAAATAAGTACCTACTTAAGTAATAAAATTACTTTCAAATACTGAACATCGCCTAAATAATGTAACCACCAAATATGTCTACCTAAGTAGAATTAATTTAGGTTTCATCATATCTTTTGTGGTGCAAACACTTCAATGTTGGGATAAAATAGGTACTTCAACAATCAACAACTGTAAATTAGGTATTTAATTTTCATTGAAAAGCCTCTGAAGTTCCAGGACACCAAAAGATATAAGGAGGTTGTAAGTAATATCCTATAGCTTTCTATGTGTCAGCATACCTATTCAATGGAGATTCCCCTTTTTGGTCTGACAATAAGGCATAAATTGCTGATTCCTTACACATAACATGTATCCCATATTCCCACCCATTGAAGTGAAAGTATGACCGTATTCATTTCACGCTAGTACTTTACGATTAACGGATTAACTAATAGAATTTAGCGAGTAATCCAACTTGAGGCCGATCGGTGAAAGTCACTAAAACATAATTGCTACATCTAACAATCTTAGTAATTGTTATTACTGTACTGTTTATTAGATAACTATATGTTTGCAGAATAAATTAAGTTCGGCGATAAAAATACTGGTATCTTAGTGTGTGGTTATGTCTTTAAAAGCTTATAAATTGCTAGCGGCAATTGGTAATGTGACTGGTAATATCAAGTTCTTAGGATGTAAAATTAATAGTAACGGTGATTAAACCTCACACCATCCATCATCATCTGCCGAGCCTTTTCCTAACTATATTGGGGTCAGCTTCCAGTATAACCATATGCAGTAGAATACCAGTATATTACATAGAGGGACAGCCTATCTGACCACCGAAACCCAGTTAGTATTCGGTTAGACTGATTGCCAGGCTTTCAGGCCACTGACTACCTGTAACGACTGTCAAAGATCTACAAATCACAGTTACGCTTAACGTACTTTCTGAGGCACGGAGGAGACTTGGTAATCTAGGCCAGCTGGGCACAACATGATTGGGAAAAAGCTAGGTACATAGGTAATGATAATTTCATCTTAAGCAACCCAAAAAAATGTTTGGCTTGTTTTGTCCTACACGCATCGAGTCCACGAAGCCTATTTCTAACCTATCCTAACGACCAATACCTCTATCCTAATTACAATTTCCCTCATTCAGCTCACATCCACAGAAGATGTGGTAATTAATAAATAAATATTCAGCCGACTTTCTAAGGCCCAGGGATACTTTAACAAGGTAAACACCGCGTTTACCAAACTGGGATATATAAATGACCTGAGTGGAAGTCGTTGGGAAACCAATCCACGTCGCAATGGTCCACTTGATTCAGTGCCACGATAGCTCTGCTAATTAACTATTTACTTGTAGACGTAGGCTGGGCTGGCCAGTTTTTGAACATGTTTTGAATGTAAAATGTAATTATTTTAAGGATTTCCTGCTTGCCTGATATTTGTGAAGCATTTATCTCAATAATAATTATGGTCGATAGGCTGTCTCTACCTCCTTTCGAAAGATCCTTCGATGTGTTTACGATTTTAAACGCTGCACTATCAGTCTTTTCTTTATCGTGTGGTTAATGCCTGAACTGTTGTCAGAGTTTTTATGCCGCTTTACATGCCGTCGAGAAATATCTCTCCGACATGCTGGTTTCCTCAAGAGTTATGATGTTTTAGCACATTATTAAAAGCCTATATCGTCTTACTACAGGGCAAAGGCTTCCCTTCTCTCCTTAACCTTTTGACCGCCACAGCATAAACGCACGCGCGTGCCCTCCACGCCAAGCCACAATTTCATCTACTATTTTGTCACATATTTGTGTAGTTTGGCGTACAGGGCACACGCTTGCTTGTCACGTATATTTGACAGTGGCATCCAAAAGGTTAACAATTTTGCGATTTAGTGAGATTGTAGGCCAATCCTTAGCGAAAGCACGTGAATAATACGCACATGAATTCGAAAATTCAAAGGTGCGTGATCGCAGTGTAGTGGCCTCGCTGCAACGCTTCGCTTTCGCAGTAACGTGCGTCGATATTTTGTGCGCGCGCTACGCACAAAATATCTATTAATGCTTATAAGCATTTATCGATATTTTGTGCGTCGACATTCCGTATTCTTCTCGGTTATAACTTGATACTTGGCGGTCTGACGGTCACATTCTAGGCTGCTTGCACTATCAACTCCCGAGGCAAAAAACAACTACCCAGACTGGCGATAAGCATTTTCAAAACTTAATTCCTAACCTTATCATTTAAAAGCTTCCCACAATCTCTTAAAACATCTTTCACCAGTCAAATGCAGGCACAAAAGACTATTAGACATTCTTTGTCAGCAATTTCCATTGTCCTCAAATATACTGTTAGGTACCTTACTTACATTAAAAAGCCGAAACGCAATCTTATCGTAAAAGACAAACGAAACAGCTGCACAGGAATTACTTGAAACTTCTTATCTTTGACATGGAACGGAAAAGAGCTACTTCGAAACTGGAACTATATTTTGAGAACTTGTTCATGTTCTTAAATAAACTGGTAGGTATTTGACAAATCTGCGTCGGGTAGACGTTCGACGGTCCTTAATTAACGTAGGGAAAACACGTCTATAAAGCCAGTACTTATTTGCGGAGAGTATATATGACTGTGTGACCTCTGCCTTTTCACCTTTACGCGTATGCAGAGCTTAATGATGCTTGGGCCAGATAAAGTGCGTTGTTCCTCCGTGCCTCGTGTGGTATGTGGCATAATATTTTGAATTTGACTTTTGGAATTTCAAGAAGTCCCCTCAGTTTGTTACCCTGGGGCACATCTACCTAGCGGGAGATAGTCATGTCTAGTTAAAGACCTGTTACACATTACAAGTGATGTTAAAGAGACATTTAATAAAAATGAAATAATCGGACATTAAAAAGAGCTCCAAACATAACAAAGTGCTATATGGACTTATGCTAGGCATTATCAATATTTATGATTGCAAGTAAGCATTTCTAAAGAATAATTATTTTAATACATCGTCCCAAAATGGTCTCAGCTGAAATGAAATAAAGTTTAACGGCAACTTTAACCTCAGAGTCATAAAACACTCTCCTACGTCTATCTTGCATCTCAAAGAAATTTCCGCCAAGTGAATAATAGCCGTGACATCACAATTAAAGATTCAGCAGTAAACGCCTTCAGTCCGGAGGAAACGGGGTAGGATGCTATTATGATGACGTCGTAAATCAGCGGATGTCGGCGACAACAAATGCGACACACGACTCACAACTCAACTGTAGTGTCGTGGGCGAGGGCCTTGGCACAACGAACTTGGGGCCTACTAAAGTGCGAATTTTCGGGCTTGAATGAGAATATTAATAGAACGGGAAACTCCGGGTACACAATTAGGAATCCCGTTTCGGGAGCAACGAGGAATAAGTCGTGGGAGGCAGCCTTAGCGCCAAGCAATTGAGGCCTTTCAAAATGAAAAGTGGTCACGAATTTTGTTTTCATTGTGACGACAACATAAAAGTGAATGAAGGGCATTTGTTGTGAATAGCTAGAACTTCTTAACCAGCAAAGGTTATAAAACAATGAAAAAAAACTCGGTAATTAAAACAAAAGTCAAATACTACTTTCAGAATACTGACAACAAAAGAAAACCCCCCAAATCGCCCTTCATAATAATAGAAATGTATCAGAAACTCCACAATGATAGGTAGTAGCAGATAAGAAGCAATAACCACCTTAAGGCGCTACCCCAGGCAAAAGCCGTTTTTTGTGCAGTTTTTTGGAGCCAACTCCTCTTTATCCAAAAGAAATACCAAGTAATAAAAATACATTAAATTTCTACATATTCTTAGACTGCAAAGTGGTAGTTTTATTTTTTATTTTAAGTCTCATAATGTGTAATAAATCCCCTCACAATGAAACCACAAAAATGAGAAAAAAATATTTATAACATGCTTCTTCTCGTAAAGTTAACATTATTTTGATTTGCTTCTTATACTAATGGATAGACAATTTAATAATGAACATAATGCTAGTTTTTTTTTTTTCAAAAGACGGAAATTTGATTTTATAAAGAATAAAAATCACTAATTTCGCACTATTCGACCCGCATTGACTGACGTAAAAACCACTTTGTAGTGCAAGCTGATTAGAACTTTATTCTAATAGTATTTCAAACGAAGTTTGAACCACCACAAATAGAGTTGCTAATTTTGCCTGGGGTAGCGCCTTAATGTTGGCATACATAGTGCTCCAAAACAAATAAATTTATTCGAGAAAGGCCCATTTGAAACGAAGGACATTTGACACTGATATAATCAAAAACACTGGGCCATAAATGGACACGGCCACAATTCACTAACTTCAAATCCCAGTTATTACGGCTCAGTCATAAGTACCTACTCAGTAATATTTCATTGCATAGAATGTTGGATCTGATAGTAGGCCTCAAAACAGCAATCCTTTCGGATTCTATAACGCTGTCTACTTGTAAATCGCATTCGAACTGGGTGCTGTGGGAGTAAAACACGGAGTAGGTAGTTCGTATGGAGTGAGATATAGAATTCCTTATTATAGTTCAAAGGTACTCTATGTAGAGGTCTGATAATGTCTCATTGAATCTTTCAATATTCCGTAACCGTTAACGTTAATCAGTTAATTTAAATTTGACGTAAATAAAGAAATTGTAACCGCTAATAACGTGCCCACCTGCGAAGCCAAAGTAATCTAGGTAAAGCGGTATTATATCTCCTTTTCTGTTCACTATTTTTATTAATATCTTAAGTTCTGAACTTCAGTGTGCGTTTAATCTGTATGCTGATGCCTTTCAGCTTTACTGTCAAGGGAGGGTAGATGATATTCCTGTTGCGATTGACAAACTGGCAACTAACGGTTTATCCTCTAATATCAAAAAACTAGCTTCACTAACCTACTCGTAATAAGTTACCTTTTTTTTCTTTGTTTTTCTTCTTCTTCTCTCTGTTTATTCTCTATCACACACAATGCTATCCTATTTGACCCACTGGTAGAGAATGCCTTGTGGCACTAAGTCGCCTATGTACCACTCTTGTTCTACAATATGTGCGCTTAAAGTATTAAATATACAGTATCGTAGATTCGAAAAAAGGAAGAAGTATTTCAGTCTCTATCGTGCCAGATTATTGCGATCTGTTGATATAATAAAATTATGCCATTACTGAGGCAATTATGTTGCATGGCGATGTAACAACCACTAGTATTCATTATCATGAAAAGCCCAATAGGTATTGGTGCAGCGATAAATGTCTGTGTTCAAAACCACATGTGGTATTTATTTATTTATTTATAGCCTCTTTTCGGACAAGACAGCATTTCTTTATTTTCCGTAGATTTCCCATTTCTTCCACTTTTGCGTGTCCGTTTGCCAGGTGGCAAAGGCCTCCTCCAATCTTCTCCATTCTGGCCTTTCTATGGCCACTCTACCCCATGTTGTTCCCGCGACCTGCCTAATGTCGTCGTCCCACCTTTTTTGTGGTCTACCTCTCTTTCTCTTTCCATCTCTTGGGTACCATTGTGTGACCATTTTACTCCATTTATCCTTTCCTCTGATCATGTGGCCTGCCCATTTCCACTTTTGTCTCCTTATTTTCAAAGTTATGTCCTGTACCTTAGTCTTTCTTCTGATGTTGCTACTCCTTACTTTGTCTTTTCTTTTGATCCCAGTCATACTCCTTTTCATGGCATGTTGACATACGGAGAGTTTGTTTGTTACATTTTTTGTTAAAGCCCATGTTTCGCTCCCGTATGCCAGCACTGGCATGACACATGTGTCAAATAATTTGCTTTTCGTTGACGTGTGTAGGGTCTTGTCTTTCATTATTTCTTTTAGGCCCCAATATTTTTTCCAGCTATTCGCAACTCTTCTTTCGACTTCTTTGATTTCGTTGTCGTCTGGAGACATCAGTTGACCGAGGTAAATGTATTCTTCGACGTAGGAGATTTGGTTCCGTTCCACTATTACAGGGTCTTTGTTGCCATTGGTCATGATTTTTGTTTTTTCCGGGTTTAGCTTCAATCCGGCCTTTGCACTTTCCGATGCTAGATCATTTATCATCTTGCTTAGATCAGCTGGTGTTTTTGCAAATAGTACAATATCATCAGCGAATCGTAGGTGCGTTAGCGTTCGGCCATTAATAGTTATGCCCATGTCTCTCCATTCCAGATTCCTGAAAATCATTTCTAATACGGCCAGAAAGAGTGTTGGTGAGAGGGTCTCACATGTGGTAATTATTACACTATTTCTAAATAGCTCATTTTTTTAGTTACCTATACATATATTAAAATAAATGCATTTTATGTCCATGTTCACCAAAAAGATGACGCTCTGATTATCTAAAATCAGCTGTTTAAAACACATTTTTGTTTGGGAACAGGTCACAGTGTCAGCTGTTTTTAGATAATCAGAGGGTTATCTTTTCAGTGAACATGGACCTTAATGTAATAAAAGTAACTGCCACTTATATCCTTTATCAGGGAAACAACAATAGCCGTCGGTGGCGAACGATAAATGCATGCTTTTTTCAGGCTACATCCGCCCAATATCACTGCATTTTTAACTAATAATTTGTTTGAATTAGATAAAAGCACTATATGCAATACAAAAGGGCAACCGCAATTAATATCCTTCCACAGGAAAAACCCAACCCAGACAGGGCTGGGCATAGCGATAAACGTATGCTTCTGTTTCAAACCACATCCGTCCTAATGGACGGACGGTATCGCTCCATCATGTCTCGATACTCCGTGGCACAATAACACGTAGGATTCTGAATCAATTTGTCCTACACAATGAACTAGCAGTTATTCAATTCTGTTGAATGCCCTTCACAGTTACTTATCGTGGTGTCCTTGGATAAGCGAGGATCCGTTAACCGCATGGGAGGCTAGTGGGTTTAGACAGATCGTTCAATAAAATTATGGATACTAAAATACATCGCGAATAATTTATTTGGATGCATGTTTACCGACAAAGAAGAAGAATCCTTGGTATTCCTTGAAATACTTAATAAAATTATTTTATTTAAAAAGCCTAAATTGTTAATAAACATTACACTACACATAGTACTCACATTGTTTTCAACCGACTTCTAAAAAGAGGAGGTTCTCAATTCGTCAGTATTTTTTTTTTTTTTTTTTTGTGTTTGTTACCTCAGAACTTTCGACTGGGTGAACCGATTTTGATGATTCTTTTTTTATTTGAAAGCTGATGCTTCCCGTTGGGTCCCATTTTAATTTGTTGAAGGTCTGATGCTGATCTTCGGAGATAACAATGGAACTCTTCAAAAATAGACGGCAAATCTGCAGTGATTGCCGCATCCGCTTGTAGGTTCATTGTTTATACTACATCGTGACGTAACATCACGCCTGTATGCTCTGAGGGGGTACGCAGATGTGTACAATATACCCAGATTTCGACAATGTTTGTTACGTCAGAACTTTCGACTGGGTGAACCGATTTTGATGATTCTTCTTTTATTTGAAAGCTGGTGCTTCCCGTTGGGTCCCATTTTAATTTGTTGAAGATCTGATGCTGATCTTCGGAGATATACAATGGAACTCTTCAAAAATAGACGGCAAATCTGCAGTGATTGCTGCATCCGCTTGTAGGTTCATTGTTTATACTACATCATGACGTAACATCACGCCTGTATGCTCTGAGGGGGCACGCAGATGTGTACAATATACCCAGATTTCGACAATGTTTGTTACGTTAGAACTTTCGACTGGGTGAACCGATTTTGATGATTCTTCTTTTATTTGAAAGCTGGTGCTGGTGGTTTCCATGTGGTTTCCTGTCAATTTGGTTAGGAACTTATGCTGATCTTCGGAGATATAAATGGAACTCTTCAAATACACGGCAAACCTGCAGTAATTGCTGCAATCGCTTGGTTGTTTATTGTTTATGCAACATCATGACGTAACATCACACCTGTATGCTCTGAAGGAGTACGCAGAAGTATACAATACACCCAGATTTCGACAGTTAGACGTGTAAAGTTCCATTCAATGGGATCCTGGAGAAATAGAGGTAACTCCTTAACTTTATAGGCACACCAGAAGCGGTTTGGGTAGTTTTAGGCAGAGTACAATCTCGGAGTGATCCCATTTCGATTTGATAAAGATCTGGTGACTTCGGAAGATAGGCAACTGAACTCCTTAATAAAATATGATAGCAAATGTACTGGGATCGCTGAAGACTGTCTATTGTTTACACCAGTTCATAACAAAAAATCACACCGATACGCTGTGAAAGGGTAAGCACCTGTGAACCACTAAAAAGTGAAAAATAAAAACTTTTTTGCAAAAAATATAACCGACTTCACACAAAAAAGTGAAAAATAACTTTAGCTTCAGAAGTCGGTGACAAAAAAACTAAATCAATCAAACAAAGGTCACCGACTTCTGAAGCTAAAGTTATTTTTCACTTTTTTGTGTGAAGTCGGTTATATTTTTTGCAAAAAAGTTTTTTTTACTGTAGGTCCTAAAACAATGGACGAAAGGCACGTCAAGTTAAAGGGGTTTAAAGAGAGTAAAGTTTTCTGCTTAGTATAAATGAGCTGAAAGTAAGAGATTGGTCCTCCTCGATGATTTTTGATAGATCTTTAGGACGTCCATCGAAATATCGTAGTACATAGTACATGGCAGTGGCATTTTTCGAGGTATTACGACCTGTTTACGAGACCGACTAGACAAAGTCACATTGTTTCGTTGATACCCAACGATGATTCAAAAGTCAAAAAATTATTGAATAGACATGAGCTACCGAAATTCTTACGTCTGATTATGAAAGACGTTGTCGAAATACGAAACGCTTTGAGAAAGCGATTTTCATTTGTCATTTGTCAGTCTCTTCAGCTCGGTGGCTTATCTCAATTTAAAAAAAAGTGAGTTCTGTAGGTAATATTATTATCTTCTTCATGATGTCTGCGTTAAATCTGAAATTCTCGACAAAGGAAAATGCTGACTATTATATTCTGCAATTGATTTTAACATCAACTCAGAGGTATTCCGCTAATACTTACCTATCATTGTACCCTACAAATGACTTACCAAAGGAAACAACATTGTTCTTTTAATTAATTTGATCTAAATCCGCAAAATAATTGTAGTGTAAAATATTGCATTCCACCGAAATAGTTTAACGGAAACCGGATAATCAAACTGATCAAAACAGGTGGTCTTGAAATTTAATCACCATGTTTTCCCAAATTAAAAGGAACTCGTGGCTAAATAATAACAGCCGCTCGGGTCGATCTTTAGGTCAAGCCATGCTTGCCTAGGTTGGTCTGTGGATGGGTGGCCACCCATTGCATACCGAGTTTCCTCCATGCCTCGGAAAGCACGTTATGCAGTTGGCCCCGGTTGTCATTTGCAAAAAGTCTGACAACCAGTCTTATCAAGGGGTATCGTATTACCAAATACTAACTGGTTTGTGGAGGTCAGAAAGGCAGTCGCTCTATGTAAAATACTGGTATCAGCTGTATCCAGTTAGACTGGAAGCCGACCCCAACATAGTTGGCTCGGCAGATGGTGATGTTTTCCCCAATAATGAGGTAACAGGACATTCGTAGGTAGTCTACGTAATGTCCTGTTGCTGTTTTCATAGTTACTAGTTTAAAGAAACCAGTCTCATGTCGGTGCGGTCTGTTATTAGGTGGAATTGCTGCTGTGGTCTGCGGTTGGGGTTGTTTTCGGAATCTTAGTTATATATTTATTTACTTATAGTGTGTAAAAAACCTCATATCGAAACCGAAATACACTTGTTCTGCCCATCATTGCGATCATTTTTTGCTCTACTCTTATATTATGTGTAATAAGTATGTCATACCTGGGAACCTTCTAATTACGGAGATATTGGGGGTCAAAGTTGCAACTTTTAGACCAGTTTTTTTATAAATAAAAGTGTTTGTTGTAAGATTTTTTTAAACACCTCCACGACCCCTATACAATTCAATCCATCCACAATGCAATGTTTTGAGTGCATTAAAAAGTCGTTTAACAGCAATAATTTTTGTGTCAAGTTACTTAGTACAGAATGCTTGATTGACGGCTCCGTGATGAGTTCACCCTGTATACTATTTTTTTTTTTCAGTAGACCTGCGACAGAAAAGACATGCCTAATGTACTTAGGGAAACTATTTCTCATAGAAACTTCATCGTTAAATAACATTACATAATACTTTTATTCTCGCCTGCAATCCCCGACGAGTTGGGCAGAGGTGTACCTAATAAAACACCTTTATTTCGCCAGTCCCTGATAATAGGGAGCAAGCCTATTGTCATCAACTGGGCAAAAATCCAATATCAATTTTCCCGACCTGGGAATCGAACCCAAGATCTTACCAGTCGTGATTGCGACTACCAGACCAACGAGGCAGTCAGACTGATCTTTAAGCCTTCTTAGTTTAAATCCAATGAGATAAAGAAGATGTCTAGTCAAATGTTAATGATACTTTTTGACCTTGACCTCTTCAACTGCGCACTCATACAAACTGCTTGTTAACATTTGAAGACGTTAAGAACCGTTGACATTAGGTATGCGACACGGATAACTGTTGGACAGGAACTAACTCATCTCTCTAGATAAGGATATCCTCTACGTTTATTAAAACGAGGCAGCCTAGCAATCAAATTAAATTAAATTTTATTACGCTAAAGCTACATTAGCATATTCTAATTTCATCTATTTTTTAAATATTTTCAACACAGAAACTTGAGATACACCTCTTACAATTTAATTTCCAATAATATTACATTCTACATTCAAATTCAATAAACGAACGATCTAAATTCCCGACTAACACCGCATTGGTCGCAGCGATACATCTTAAGATATATCTCGTCTTGTTGAACACAAACTGGAACAATTTACATGACTTTGCGGCGGCACTGAAAGCGGGAACATAACGGAAAGTTCTCGATCCGTATACCTATATCTGTTACTACGTGATACTCCAGTTAATTAGAACTACTTTCACTAAAAGGAATATCGATATTTATACTTCTCTCGTGACTTCCTAATTGCTTACTTAATATTTAAAACATCTCAACAATATCGTAAAATCAAATAATCAATCTCGTAATCTTATTAATATTCAAAAGTTTAAAGCCTATAAATCAAAGAGGTCGTGATCGAGGTTAAAATGATATTAAGTGTCGATGCTACTGAAAGGAAAGCCATATAATCAACAACAATAAAAATGTCTGGCACAAAATGTTATTTCCTTGCGAATGGTCGTCAAAATAAGGACGTCCTGAGAGCCGTCCAGTGCACCGTCACGTCACCGCATGGACAGATTGTTGTGTAGACAAAATAATCCCAGGGTGGGCGCAATCAATCTTCATACGTGGAGCCAAATTAAACTGGGACTCCGTCTCAGTTGGTACTGGTGGCAGGAAAATTGCACACTGTGGTTTATTTTTAGGAAATTGTTTTTTTTTTTCTATCATCAGACATTTTCGGGGTAGGTCTCCCGAACTCCGGGGCTGCGAGACTGTTCGACAGAGATGCCGTGGCCCTGGAACGTAAAGGGCGGGAGGAGTCCATATGATGATATCCCATCCCAATAAAAAAGATCTCCCGAACTGTAAAATGTATGTCAACCATTTTTATGCAATAGACAATAAATGAACGAAGAAAGAACCGTTAAAAGAAGCAAAGACGTGTTATAACTTTTGAGAGTTCTAACTTCAAGCAATTACTAAACTACAAATAAAAATCGTACCATAAGTAATTACTTTTACTCATAATGACTTTGACTGGTTTAAAGATACGGGTGATAGAGTCGACATAACTAACGGTTTACCCCCTTTCCCTTAGATAGTACTAAAAGTCAGATCATCATTAGAAGTTTATTTGTACTTACCTAAACCTTAACCTAACCCTTTAGAGATCACAGGTGCAGCGATGATATTTATGTTAAGTATCGCTCGTGGCTTGTACTCATAATAGGATGTACGTACCTAGGACTCGGTGTGAGGTCGCTTTCGTTCACGACCTAAGACCACTGAAACAACACATTTCTCTGCTATTACCTATGGGTACCTAATATAAGTAAAAGATGCAGTTTAGAGTGCCAAACGTGTCTGTTAACGTATTACTGGTTTATACTATTATTCCTTCGTGGTAAAGTATTTTGTTTGTTCAAGTTTGTAACGGTATCATTTGTCAGAAACGCGAATCAGTCAAGGAACCTATGATTGCCTCAAAGTAAATAAATCAAATCAATCAATCTAAAAATCTTCAAAAAGGTTTGTTTGGCACAAAATCTATTGGTAAATAATAATGTGTGTTAATATAATAGATTGGATTTCTCCAGAAAAAATCTTTTATACAAAGGAATGGTCTTTCTCCCAAAGGAGTCTTTGGAATCTCATGGGACTTCCGTACGTGACGGTCAATTCAATAATCACTTGGTATTGAAATAATAATAGAGGAACTTATAGTATCATATTATGTATTTTTAGGGTTCCGTTGCCAAATGGCAAAAAACGGAACCATTATAGATTCGTCATGTCTGTCTGTCTGTACGTCCGTCCGTATGTCACAGCCACGTTTTTCCGAAACTATAAGAACGATGCTGTTGAAACTTGGTAAGTAGATGTATTCTGTGAACCGCATTAAGATTTTCACACAAAAATAGAAAAAAAAACAATAAATTTAGGGGGTTCCCCCATACACAGAACTGAAACTCAACATTTTTTCATCAAACCCATACGTGTGGGATATCTATGGATAGGTCTTCAAAAATGATATTGAGGTTTCTAATATCATTTTTTTCTAAACTGAATAGTTTGCGCGAGAGACACTTCCAAAGTGGTAAAATGTGTGTCCCCAAAAAATTATGTGATGTACATTACCATGTAAACTACCACCGAAAATTGGTTTGAACGAGATCTAGTAAGTAGTTTTTTTTAATACGTCATAAATCGTAAACCGCAATTTACCTTTCATTTCCAATGAACTGCAAGAACTTATACTATGTTACTTGCTGTTACGGAACCCTTCATGGGCGAGTCCGACTCGCACTTGACCGCTTTTTAAACTTGGTCCCTTAGTGCTGAGGAATCGAGACCCATCTTGTCGCTGAACCCATCCACCCTATCCTCCAGTATTTAAAACTATCTCTTCAGAAAAATAGAAAATAATAAATGGTAAAGACAAAAAGACAACTCTGTGTTTATAAAGACTTTTCTGTCACCATTACTCAGTGAGCACCCGCATTCAACAGCAATCTTCGCATTGATATAGTTAGCGGTCGTCTGCGCGACCTTGCGACCAGACCAGGACACAATTACAAGTGTTCCGCCACTGGTGCGCAGGAGCACAGGACCGACCGGCGGCACGTGCCATCCTTGGCTGCATCCTCATCAACTGAGACACGCTATGAGGAACTTTCGCGACATTTCATGGTTTAATAATGAGATCAGATGCAGATGTTATGAAGCAGCATCTGTATGGATTGGAAGCCGACTCCAATTTATCTAGGAAAATGCCAGCTAGATGATGATGATCATGGCTCATAGGTACAGCTCATATTTTCCTGCTATTCCTCACAATTGAAGTCAGACATGTATGTGTCGCATTTTGTGCAAAACCAAGGATATAATAACGAAAACTTAGGGCTTTTCATTCTTCATTAATGAAAAAACCATCAGGACAAAAACATAGTGTTAAGTTTACCGTGACGTTGGAGCACATTGGCAGCCGGCACGTGCCGTCTGACTGACGGACGGTACCTACATCTTTTACTGCATCCTTTTGAATGGAGATACGCGAGCGAAAAATCCTGGTTCTATTCGATTTTTACATCACACCCATTTATATACTTCTATTTAAAACCTGCCATAATACAGGGTGGAAGAGACACTACACTAACGAATACAACGTAACCAGTACATAATTCTTCAAATCTTCCATGTGGAGGGGCCGAAAATCGAATAGAACCAGGATTTTTAGGACTTACAGGTTTGCTCATCAATGTAAGAGACATTGATGAGCATACGTATAAGTGTAGGTCAATACACTTCTGTAGGAAACAGCAGGTTTTTAATTAAATTGACGATAAAAAAATCCATGTCCCCCCCCCCCCCCCCCCCCACATGGAAAATTTGAAGAACGATGAACTGGTTACGTTGTATTCGTTTGTTTGGTGTCCCTTCCATCCTGTATGTTGGATAATTCTCTGAGAAACGGTGGTGAGCTGTTGTGGCAGATGGTTTAGACAAGCGGCAATAGGCTAGTTGCCACATCAATAAATTACAAATCTAATTAGTCCGTCAGTTAGAGTATTGGAAAATAATGGACACGTATTTTTTGTTTTTGTAAATTAATCAATACTAACAAAGATAAAAAGCATCAAACCTCGGGAGTGGGGGCATGTGACGTCACAACGCCCTAAAAATTATGCCACGACGACGTGACGTATTGCAAAATTTAAAAGCGTCGTATCTTCGTCAATTTTGGTTTACGTAACATAAGAAAAAATACAGGTCAAATATTTATTGAAAATCTAACTGACGACCTAATTTGTTTTTTTCCGGTCACAAGCCTATTTATTGCTTTCAAAGTTTTTGTATTTCTTTAACGAATTTCAACAACTTAACCAACCCTCCTCCCGTTTTGTTCCGAATGTCTTAATGTGAGTATTTTTAATAATGTTAGTAATGCTGCTTAGTGAAAGGAATGTTTTCTTTTATGTTTATTTTTGTTTACTGAATGTTTTATGTTAAATAATTTTGCATGCCGTACGGCAAAATGTATCGGGACTCTCATGAAAATTACCATCATATCTGTACACCTACATTATTAGCAAATAAATGATTTCTATTTCTATTTTTTTTTTCTATTTCCTTTTCGGTACCTTATGTCAGTCCAATACATTTTTGACATTTCGTAACGTAGGTAACTCCGTGTTTATCCGTGGAGCGCGATCATGGTGCTTGCAACAGTGCCGAAATATCGGTAACTCAAAACAAATAGTAAACATGGTAAATATCACGTTTTCAGTGTAATTAACGATAATGTTAGAGACCATGTCAATATAAAACTTTAGGTATTTTTATCGTGGATTATACATATTAATTAATGTTATTTCCTATTTTAGAGCACAATCACGCACAACGGTACAAATAGGCTTGTGTCCTGAAAAAAAATAATTAGTCCCTCAGTTAGATTAAGTATCAAAAAATATTAGGCACGTATTTTTTCTTTTTTTACGTAAACCAAAATTGACGAAGATACGACGCTTTTAAAATTCTCAATACGTCACGCCGTGCTACAATTTTTAGTGCGCTATGGCGCGGTCACGAGCTCTCACTCCCGAATTTTGATGCGTGTTATCTTTGTCAATATTCGTTGATTTACAAAAACATAAAATTCGTGTCCATTATTTTCCAATACTCTAACTGACGGACTAAATAGATTTGTAATTTATTGATTGGAAATAAACATGTGATTTTTTACATTTCATCCCAGTTAGACGTTACTGTCTGAAATTTTAGAGCAGAAGTTGAGAAGTTGAATTAGACGAAGTAGCAAACCAGAGTTAGCAGGCAAACCTATATTTTAATGACCGTTTTCATACTCTGAATGAAATAATCTAATTTGCGATAAATACAACCAGCAATTTCCAAACGCAGCTCAAGTACAATCGAACACATCAATGTTTACTACACGACTGACGATTACACTAGTTACCTAGTTAACTAACTTATTAAGCAGTTAACTTGCTTTATTGCACTCCACTTAACGTCGTTTGCTGCTACTTTTCATTCTATGAAGCACTTTTCGAATCGGTAATACCACCTTATTCTAAAATCTCCACGTTCTAGTTTCAAAGTAGAACTCGAAAATAGTTAAAAACACTAATCGAGTACGTTAATTGATATCGAGTCATGCGATAGCTATAGTATTGTACTTCCGAGTGCAATGACTTTACACACGATTGTGCGGCCATCAGGTCAGCTACTAATTTACTACAGTAGGCCTAGCATGAACATGCGTAAACGTAACGGAAACTTGGCGATAATTGTTTTTTTTTTCTTTTGCAAAAATTAAAACCGACTTCAAAAAAAAAGTGAAAAATAACTTAAGCTTCAGAAGTCGTGACCTTTGTTTGAGAGATTTAGTTTTTTTGTCACCGACTTCTGAAGCTAAAGATATTATTCACTTTTTTGAAGTCAGTTTTTTTTAAGAGTTCCATTGCATATCTCCGAAGATCAGCATCAGATCTTTACTAAATTGAAATGGGACCACACGGGAAGCACCAACTTTCAAAATCGTCCAAATCGGTTCACCTAGTCGAAAGTTCTGAGGTAACAAAAAAATCTGCTGTTCAGTACATTTAAGTCCGTCTAATGTACTGAACATCAGATATTTTTTCGCGATTTTAGGTTTGATCCAATAGTAAAAGTTGTTTGTTATCATGAGCACAATCACGTGTTTAATTTTCGTACACTAATTACCAGTCACCCTATATGTATAAATAAGTTATCTTAGAGATCCAAAAAATACAACTAACCAGCTGTATTTTAGGTTCAAAAATGGTTCTTATTTACGTTACCTTTATGTCGCGAGTTCATACTGGGGCCTCTGTTCAATATGTGCGCCTGCGCAGGATATATACGCTTTAGAAATCGGGTTACTTGGCATTTACTTCATAACAGTAATTATCATTTATGATAGAAACGCAATTTCCTTTTTACGCTTGAGGCTCTTAGGGGCGTTTTATGACCGAGCAGAACTTGAAGAACATGATTTTAAGCACTTCTCATCTATTATTTTAGATGTGTACGCTCGACGACAAATCAAGCTGTACAAAACCATTTTACGCTGATTTCTTGTTGTATGGGAAATCTATACAAAGCGAGGCCATTTTACGCTTTTAATGTATATTTATCTTGTATGTGTCGCCGTGTGTACGAGAAATTGTTTTTAACTATAAACACAAATTAATGATGTGATGAGATAGTGATAACATTAATTTTATACCAAATGAATTTTGTAGTTCTTGTTTCAGTACCTTCCAAGTTATAAGAAAAGATTAGTTTTTCTGTATCTACCTCATTGCATTGTTTTTAATTGGGACCCTTTTATGCAGTCAAAACTAAATTATTTACAGACATGCATGGTCGAAAAAAGCAACCGTAGCAGGAAATATTGTAATGATGTAAGCAAAAACCAACTACATACTACATATATGTATTTGTTATTGAATACATCAGTTTAAATATTTAAAGAAATTTCCACGTTCGCGTGTTTAAATCACTTGGCAGTTGATAAGGTTGCGCGATGTGTCGTCAGGTGATACAATGCCAACTGGCCTAACCTATGTGGTTGTGAAACACTATAGTCCCATGGGCCTAGACTAAGTGATATCCTAAATATAGCTTTTTGTTTATTCATCTTTTTAAATAATATTACCATTTCTAAAATAAAATCTTATGAATACTTATGTAAAAAGAAAACATTAAACATTGTGGTCCTCCACTGTCAGGAGTAGGATCTATTCATAATCTAAATAAGAGAATATGAATGGTCGTTAAAAAATAATTAAGTAAATATCTACATAAACTCACACTTTTTTCCCATGGGTGTACTCGTAGAGTGTATGCAGAAACTTCAGCGGGTCTAAAATAGCCGCTTTAGCAGAATAATAAATAATAATAATAATAATAATAATAATATTCCACAACTATCACACAACGCCATCTAGTCCCAAGCTAAGCGGAGCTTGTGTTATGGGTACTAGACAACTGATAAACATACTTATATATTTCTAAATACATACATATTATAGATAAATTACACCCAGACACAGAACAAATGATCGTGCTCATCACACAAACATTTGTCCTGGGTGGGAATCGAACCCACGACCTCCGGCATAGCAGTCAGGGTCACTAACCACTAGACCAACAGGCCTATTCACATTTAAAATTTTAATTCTTAAAATGGACTTTATGGTTATGACTATAAAGTCCATTTTAAGAATTTAAAATTTTTAACGTGACCCCCAGAACGGCATCTGCCACGATCCTCACATACTCCTTTTGCTTCATTTAACGTCCATACTCTGATTGCTTTGACATCGCTTTTAAAGCGGTTCTTATTATCCACAGCGACTTCCATCGGGATTGACATTTCGATAGCTTATACATTTTATAAGTTTTCCCCTTTATTCCCGTCTGCCACCACCGGTCCGCCATGACTGGTGGCAGTTGCAACTACTTGTCGCATCTACCACCACTGGTGGTGGTTGCCTCGGTGGAGTTTATTGCTGAAAGACTTTTTTTGGTCATTTCAGTAATAATTCTAAGTGGCCAGACATTAAGGAAAATATAAAATGCGATAATGTAATGTGATCTATGTATGAGTCACATGAATGATCTTAAACTTTTATAGCAGTTGCTGACCGTGACCTGCTGAATATATTTTATTTTACAAATAAACAACACAATTTACTGTTTGCAATAACTTTATATAAAGTTTTTCATTGCTACTAACAAACATATTATATTATTATGTATATAAGTTGAAAATGTTTACTTCCAAGTGATGATTATACTAACAATACTAACATAATATCTAAGCACCATTGTTACTAATACTTATTACTAACAAAATTAGGTACCTAGTTGTAAATAAACTTTAATTTATTTAGTGCATAAGTTAGTTTAAAGACTCGCCGACCCCACAGTCAAACCATGTCAATGGTTTTGTGGGGCTTAGTTTTTTTTAACCATACTTATTTTGTTTTGATAAATAAATAAAATAAAAATAAATAAATAAATAAAGTGATTATATTGGGCATATAAGTTAGTTATCAGCACTTGATGTAAAGGAGGTCAACCACCTGTGTTGTTATCAAAACGAGGTCACTTATTACAAATGAGCGGAAAACAGTTCAATAAGTATAAATAAATAAGAGTTCTATGTTGACGTTCCTAAGGCCTATAGCCCGGAGACTACGGTCTAGAACAGCTATATTCAAGGTTCAACGCCTTTTTACGTGTTCGGAGGCAGAAACTAGAGAACGAATTACGTATATCAAATAGTTCAGGCTGTCTAATCAGAAACAAATGCTAACACAAAAACTTTTTTTGCAAAAAATAAAACCGACTTCAAAAAAAAAACAAAAAGTTAAAAATAACTTTAGCTTCTGAAGTCGGTGACCTTTGTTTGATTGATTTATTTTTTTTGTCACCGACTTCAGAAGCTAAAGTTATTTTTAACCTTTTGTTTTTTTTTTGAAGTCGGTTTTATACCGTTACAATTACAACAAGCCCAAACACGACTAGGATACATTGTCTCATTATGGAGTTCCGTGACTCTTGGCTTCATCATCCGATCTGATGGTAGAATGGTTCTCATCAAACGCAAGTGCTTCATTTGTTGCAGAAAATACCAAAATCGCTGTACGTTATCCTATAAAATTTGAAGAGTTCCCTCGATTTCGCCAAGATTCCATCATCAGATCCCGACTTGTTGGCTACGGGACCAACTTGGAAGTATACCCTTTCAAACAAAAAAAGAATTTTTCAAATCGGTTCAGGCGTCTTCGAGTAATCGGTGAACATACATAAAAAAAAAAAAAAAAAAAATACATACAGTCGAATAGAGAACCTCCTCCTTTTTGGAAGTCGGTTAAAAATAGCGCACACGTTACAATCCGACAATTTTGTAAACAACAATTTTGTGACAAGTGTTGTTTATGTATTGTATTGCCACGGGCTGGTGTCCGCAACTCCACGTCAAAGCGCGTATTTTGCGGCAGTGCGGTTTGGTAAATGTCACATGTCTTCGAATTTTTGGTTCTAGGACATGCCGGTTTCCTCACGATGTTTTCCTTCACCGTTTTGAGAGCAGTGGTGATGAAATAAATAACACAAAGTAATGCGCCTTACTATTTGTAAGTCGGGGCTGCCACCACTGGCCACCCAAGTTTTGTTTAACAATAAACCTTACAATAATTGTCACCTGTTAAAAGAAAATTTTCATTAAACCGAAACATAACACAAATTTTACTATTTTGTCAGGTTTCCAAGATGGTAAATTAAAAAGAAATGGTTAATTAATTAGTTTAGTTTATTTATTAATAAAGTTTTTAAATCTACAAGAAAATTACTTACAATTTACAATTTGTAACGTTTATTAAACAGGGCCCTGGGTCTATTCGTATTTTTTTTCTCCTTATAAGCGTTGAAATGATAATAAAAGAATATAATTTAAAAATTATTTTCATGTAAGTACTTAAACTAAAAAAAATGTGACAAATTATGGCATTTAAAGTTATAATAGAACGGTGCACTTTAAACTGCAAGGTTTTTCATAAATAAATGTAAATTTATCTCTACCTACGTGAGATTATATCTCGATATAATCGTAATTTAAAAATACTCGTAATATAAATCAACGTTAAACTCTACACATAGGTTTGACTTCCTCAATTTTCCAACGGAAAACAGTACTTATTTTAATTAAATAATAGTAGATTATGCACCAAGGGGCTAAAGTTGTGTCTTATGTCACGGGCGTCATATTGAATCTCGAGCGCAATGCAGGATTCGGGATTTAACTCCCGAGCGCAGTGAGGTAGTTAAGATTTTAACTCACGAGCGAAGCGAGGGAGTTAATACAAGAATCCTGAATGCAGCGAGGGATTCAAGCTAGCCCAAGGCAAAGACACCTTTAGCCCAGAGGAGGATACTCTACTTTTTACACCTACTGTGAGAAAATAATAACCATAGTACGAAAAACAAAGTATTTTTTAAATAAACAAACAGTAAGAATAAATTAATTAACTAATGTTACAGCCAATTACTATTACGGTATTACGGCGCGGTAAAAATTCGAAGACATGTGACATCTGCCAAACCGCACTGGGCCCGCGTGGTGGATTTGCCCATAAGCAAAAAACGCTCTTTCACATTCAAATTGGCCAACGGAATTAAAACATCAAAATGACCTTCATTGAAGTTTCCTGAGAATCGGATTATTTTTACTCTCTGTTTGTCCCTTGAAGGTTTGAAACACCTGGAACTCAAATGGCAATAAGTCTCCCGCTGCCATGAGTGATGCACTAAATAGGATAGAGTAAAAATAAAAATACGAACATAGGTATTCAAGGACACCTTTTCTAGTAAGAACGATTAATACTAAAACTATAGTAACACCAAAGCTAAGTGTGAAATACACAATAAGTAATTTGCAAAGAAATAGACATAACAAAATTCCAACCAGGAAATAGGTAAGAACACAGTAAAATGATTATCCTCCAATTTAAAATTACTAAGTGAAACATACCAAAACGAAGACAAACCAAACAACGATGATGTCAAATATTTCAACGCAAATCAGATAGACCTACAGCAAAATATCGCAGAATAGAAATGAGCTTGATCGTGTATCGCTTGAGTTCGTTTTTTGAAACGTTTTTTTCTTACCTTTCCGCAGACGCCTGCATACTGAAAAATACTGGCCACATAGAAATTGGAATAAAAACTTTAAAACGTTATAGAACCTCATTGCAATACTTTTCAGCAGACGCCTGCAAATCACTGAAACATACTGGCCACCTAGAAATTCCGCTTAAAAACTGAAGATAAACCTCAAGGAACTTCCAAATTCTTATTTCAATGTAAAATATGCATTAACGCGTTGTCGTAAAATGCAATTTGGATCTATATCGGTTTCCGAATTCTAATTTCAATGTAAAGTATGCAATAACGCGTTGACGTAAGATTCAATTTGGATTATTAACTTTTTCCATACAAACATTAAACACCCTTATTTATACCCTTAAGGGCTGAATTTCGTAAAACCTTTTCTTAATAAGCACCTAGAAGCCGAAAGGAACATTCAAGCCCACATTCATGTCTCATACTTTAAAAACATAGGACTTTCAAACACCCCTTTTCAACCCCTTGGGGTGCGAATTTTAAAAAAACCTTTCTTAGTACGCGCCTGCACCCCCTAGAGAGTGCTTGTGCCAAATTTTAGTCCTTACGGCCCAGTAGTTTCCGAGATTTCGTGATGAGTGGTCAGTGAGTGGACTTCTCCTTTATATATATAGATTATTTATTAATTTCAAGGCTGATGCTCCAGGGTAGCCCGTGAAATTCAAATTTTCTTACGTTTTTTGTAATTAGCAGGGCAATGCTAAGTTGTATGTTGATGAAAATATCGTTGGCGGCTGTAAAACGTATGTAGTTACAGAATTATAATCATCAAAATCATCAATACAACCCTCAAAGTTCATAAAAGTCGAGGAACGACTTTGACCGTGAAAAATTCGTTCCTCCATTTGAATTTAGCGGGCCACCCTGACGCTTTCACCTTAAATACTTTATTTTTTAATTTAGGTAATACTAAGATTGCGGTCTCTGGGTAATGGCTAGTTGACCACCACTTTGTAAAAAAAAAATACCTACAAACATAACATCACGCTTGCAATAGCCAAAGGGTTAGGCAGTGGTGTATATAATAGTATAAGTCCGATGTAATAGGGCGAGCCTATTACCAGCAACCGGGCTCTAATCCAGACTTCATGGCTGCTACTAAGAAATTCCTGATGGAAATTCAATAAAAAAAAAATGTCGTATGAGGCTATCGTACGCGTCTCATACAAAACCGATGTTTTCTATGGGCATAAGCTGAATAGAGCTGAATAAGTGTGAGTAGTCCCTGAGGCAGTATTAATATTATACCTGTATTATGTAGCCAAATAAACAATAAAATAACAAACCGAGAGAAAACAAAGGTTAACGATATTGTTTTTCACAATATTTTCCTGACCTTTATAATTTGTTTAGTTTGTTTTCGTCAACAAAGGCATTTTCACGTCCCAGATCAGGAAGATATATTGAAGTACAAATAACGTTACCATCTGATACCATCTGCCTTGACATCGATGGACTTAAAACTAGTTACATATTACAGTACCTAAGAATGCGCATCTATTTTGGGTCATGAAACAACACCTCAATAATCCACAGATAAAGCGAACAGTGAAAGCTTTATCGGAACCAGGTTGATTTATTGCGAGCATGTGTAACGAGCTTTATATAACGCCATTGTTTTATACGTACAGTAAAATATGCCTACTCACGCACATTCAGTAGAGTATGTATGTATATTGTCTGAAGATACAGAAAACAAATATAAAAGTGACGAAAATTCGAAAGAAAGAACTCGGAAATTACTTTCAAAATAATAGGCTAGTTTCCACCATCAATAAATTGCAAAACTAATTAGTCCGTCAGATAGAGTATTGGAAAATAATGGACACGTATGTTTTGTTTTTGTAAATCACTGAGTACTGACAAAGATATAACGCATCAAAACTCGGGAGTGGGGTCTCGTGACGTCACAACGCACTAAAAACTATAACACGGCGTGACGTATTGCGAATTTTAAAAGCGTCGTATCTTCGTCAATTTTGGTTTATGTAACAAAAGAAAAAATACGGTTCAAATATTTTTTTATAATCTAACTGACGGACTAATTAGATTTTTTTAGGACACAAGCCTATTATACGAGTAACAACGTCTTCCAGCGTCTGAACAACTAATCAATCGTAATCACCGGTCTATCCGTCAAGTATGTTATGTTTATAGGCCTATATTAACCAATTGAATTTTTGAGGCTAGTACAACATAAAGGTCCACCACACGTGCAGAACTGGGCCATTTCTTCTCAACACAATTAACCTACAGTCAAAAATTGAGGTGGCAAATAATTGTAGTGTCCGTTCTGAGTAATAACAATCCCATTGTCCAGTTACAGTAACGTAACGGCCAAAAGATTATATGACGCGAATCGTCTGAGAAAGTAGGCCTGTCATTGACTTTGAGCGACTAGACCGGTGGTAGACGGTGACGGGGCAGCAAAAAACACATGGTTGTAGACAACCTTATTTGATAACCCACCACTGACGTATACGTTGCTACATTTCCTTCAAAACTAACTGAACAAAGCATAGGTGACACAGCAATGAACGCTGCGTCAACCGATTCAATGGAATGAGTGTGCGATAGTAGTCAGTCGCAGTAGAGGTCGTTTTTGTGTTGTTACAAAAAGTCCTATCAGAAGCGATCTTGTAAAGTAAGCGTTACAATAGATGATAATAATTATTATTTAGTCTATGTTGAAAGATAAGTCATGGCTTACTTTAGAACAAGATTAATGAAATAACGTTACGGGAAAATGTTTTAATTATTG
Source organism: Xestia ashworthii (assembly GCA_950022955.1). Taxonomy (NCBI): domain Eukaryota; kingdom Metazoa; phylum Arthropoda; class Insecta; order Lepidoptera; family Noctuidae; genus Xestia; species Xestia ashworthii. The sequence goes on from OX465550.1 coordinate 9,145,520, forward strand.
TGTTCTACTTTAATATTAATAATTAATGAGTCATTGTTTCTCAGTTAGTTGCCTCTAAAGGAGAGCAACTTATTACGGTTAATTGTTAACAGCTATACCTTGAATTGTAATGTCTACGAGGGTAGATAGGAACCTTCTACCGTACTCCGGACAATCTACCTTGATTGTTGCAAGGTTGGCATCAGCCAACCTTGCTAAATGCTATATAACTAATGTTATGTGGTGATAAGATTAGCCCTGATTTTGCTATCAACAAGGCACAACGGATGAAAAATGATATGTAATAGCTCCTATTGCCTCGAAAGATGATGAAAAAGATAATCGAAACAAAAAAGTTAGACCTCCATAAAGACTCTACTTCTAATGCAACAGCGTAAAACATGAGGGCAAAGGTAAGTGACAAAAAAACCATTCCAAGCCCAGAAGTCACACAAGTAAACTAACAAACGAATTGAGTTGCATTTCCTGTAAATAATAAAACTGATAGGAATATTGAAAGCGATAAGCTTTGACGGTCGTGAGCACAGCATTTATCACGTTAGCAGCGCAGCGCTCATGTGAAATGGGGCAGGCGGTTCTTACTCAACCAAGCGCTGTGGCACACCGAAGAAAGCCAGGCTATCAATATTGGTAGCGATCAAACAGGAGGCCTTCCTGATGTTGATCGAAGCCTATTGACATCAGTAACATAAGAGGCATCAGGTGCTTAACTATACCATAGGCAAAGGTATCTAGTCGTAGAACATAGCAACAGTGTTTGCATTGGTGGCAGAAGGTAGTAAGTTGGCAAGTCACAATGATATAATTTTTCTTTTTTTATTGACTGATGGGCATGCTCTTGACCGCGATCACTTATGATAGTAAGCAATGGATGAGGCCTACAATGGAACGAGCATGCCCAGAAGATGCCTGTTTACTCTTGTTTTAAAAGCTAATATTACTATTTTATGGTAGTTACAATTACAGGTATAACTATAGATAGACAGGCTAATCACAAAACTACAACAACACAATAAAGGCAGATATGGTAACATCATATACACCATACACCGCGAATTTCTTTGTTCGCCAAATGTCTATCAGTTCTTTGACTTCAGCACTAGCAATCATATAATATCCATTAAGATACAATGGCCTGCTGATTGGCAATAACATGGTTTCACTTATAACTTCTAAGGTCGCCAGACAGTAATCAAAGCGAAATAATCGATACCAGGAAACGACGTGCAGATAAAATGAGTTCATTTTAGAACAGCTGCTACAAAGACACAGACACACACAGACAGAGTCTCTAATACTTATAGAAAATGTCGTGAGAAAAGTTTTGAGTATGAAGGTGGACATAAATAGAAGAATAGAAGAACACCAAATAATCGATAGATGGACTGTGTGACATAACTAGAAAAGGAGTCAGTACTCAGATTACGACTAATATAGAAGAAAGAATGGAAGAAGGAAGTCTGAAAGTGGCGCCGGTGACTGAAAAGTTGTGTGGTAATCGGTTGTCGTGGTATGGGCATGTGATGCGGAGGAATGAGGAAAATGTCGTGAGGAAAGTTTTGAGTATGAATGTGGATGGGTATATGAGTAGAGGAAGAGCAAAGAAACGATGGATGGACTGTGTTAAGAATGATATGATAAGAAAAGAAGTGTCTGATGAGATGATGAAAAATAGAGGAGTATGGAAGAAGAAGACATGCTGCGCCGACCACAAATGATAAGGGCAAGAGAATGAGATGACAGTATAACCCATTTTAAGTGTGCAGTTCAAGCGCTGCTTGTCAAGGAAAGTAATGCAGCAATGTGTCAAACGTGGTACATCATCGTCTGCCTAGCCTTTGCCCAACTATGATGGGGTAGGCTTCCAGTCTAACTGAAAACCAGTATTTTACATGGAGCAACTGCCTATCTGACCTCCACAACCCTATACATTTATTTTTACTTCAGTGTTTTCCCGCCTGCATAGATAAGTTGGTTGGAGTGTAGCGGTTTCGAAGTTCAAATGACAGAATACCTGTCACACAAGCAGTATTATACTAAGACTTAAAGCTTCAGGTAGCATTTCTCTCGCTTTACCACTATAACACAAGCCTTCAAAGCAAATATCAGAGGTGTTGCATCACATAGGAAAAGTGAACGCTCTCGGCAACCACCCGTTGTGCCGATAACTGATTTTATAAATATAACAGCGCCGAATCACTTCGCACGTAATGTTCTTGTAATGGTAATAATTAAAATTAATTACACGCAAATTAGAATGAGAATAGCTGAGGAAATGAAATACTGTTACTGTTAGCCTGTGCCATCCCACTGCTGGGCAAAGGCCTCTCCCCATGACTTCCATATTCTTCGATCCAGGGCCAATGTGGGCCACTGGTCGTTAGTTTTGTCCAGCTCATCCCGCCATCTCCTGCGAGGCCAACCGCGTCGCCTTCTGGTTGTGTCAGGGCTCCACATCGGCAGACATGGCCAGCCCAGTCCCACTTCAGCTTGGCGGCGTTTTGAGCAACGTCGGTGATTTGTGTTTTGGAGCGCAGTGTGGTGTTGCGTACATGGTCGGTAAGTTTGACGCCTCGATAGAATGCTGCGCTCCATTGCACGTTGGCAAACCTTGAGCTTGGACTTTTGAATGTTTGGCAAATACCAAGTCTGGGATCCATATGTCAAAATGGGAAGAATGCACATGTCCATGATTTTACGCTTGAGTGACAAAGAAAGATTTCCTTTCATTAGATCTTCCAGGCATTTTCGGTTCGTCTTATGTCTTCGTTATCTTGTCTGGACTGGGAGGAGACTAACTGGCCCAAGCAGATGTATTAATGGACATATTGCAATTCTTCACCATTCACTCGGATCTTATTTAGTGGTGTTTGACATCAGTTTGTTAGACTCGCATTACTGATATGGTTCAACATAAGCTCCAGTTCTGCCGCCGTGGAAGAGAAATGAAATACTATCTATAGTAAAAGGTGTAGTATTTTTGGTAGGTAGGCGTTCTGTCCTGGTACCAGATAAAATAAAAAGACATGGCTGTATATTATAAAAGCCGTAGAAAACATCCCTGAAAGAAAATGATCATTATAAAGATGTTATGGAAAGTCTGTAAACGTCTTCTGTCTGATTCTTTTCATATACCCATTATCTGAGCTGCTGATAACAATGGACTAGTTCAAGGATGACTTTAATAAAAATTAAAAATAATAAGTAGTTGAAAACTAAAAGAGGTGATCTAGATCTTTGACTTGGGAAGTTGGCAGATGAAGATTGCTGGTAAAAATTCAATCTTAGGACATTATTAGAGAGTAAGTTCAAGTTGAGATTGCAACATGGAAAAATATCATCCTTCGTATGTGACTCTACTATTCTACTTCAAATGTTTTCCAATAATCAAGATGGTATCAATTAACTATATTAGCAAAGATATTTCTAATAGCTTCATAACTTTGACTACCAACTTTCTCTCAACATTATTCATGAAATCCTAAGTATTAATAATTGCCATACTTATCAATCATGTTACCTAAACATTCAACCACTATTGATAAATGTAAGTAATTAATTAATATTGGATAAACATTGTTAGTCGAATATAATTGATGGGGTTTTGATTAACATACGACGGCTATTTTACATCGATTTAAAATTACTTACACGGTTAAATTGACCGAGTGAATGAATGAATGGGTAAAGTTTAGTTCACTTCGTTTCCTGGTCATATTTTAGAATTTATCATAGTAAGGACCATTGGAATTGATTAAGTAGTGATGATTTAGAGTTGAGTTTTAGATTTTTAGATTTAAATTATGAAATTTAAGGCGAGGATTTACTAATTTTGAACTTTTTTGAACATGTGTAACGTTTCAACTATAAAACAGAAAGCAATGAAAAATTATTTTATTATAATTGAACATACGACCAAGCGCCGGGCAAAAGCCAAAACATGATATCAATAAGTTGGCTCGATAAAAAAAAATCACAAACCTTACTCTAATTTGTGTTTTCAAACGTATTTTAGGTAGATTTCCTTTTTTTGAAAAAAAAAAAATCTACCTATTGGTCTCTCACCTACGGGGATATATATGAATACGTATGTATATGGGTGACAAGCAAAATTTAGCCACACTCTACAGGTCGCAATTATGAACCGATTGCTTTCAAACTTGGCCAAAAAATCGAAACCGTCAAAACTTAGGCTAAGTTCGTGAATGGGCGGAATTCGTCCATGGGGGGCGGCGGGGGGGCGGTTTTTCTAAAATCAGTTTTTTGGCCATAACTTTTTTCCTATGGAAAATTTTTGAACCGTTTCTCATTTTTATCATTCTGAGTACGAATACGGACATCGTTAAATTAAAACTTTTTTGATGCAACCCCTAAATTGGGGAGGGGGTTGAAAATTCCAAATTTTTTGCGAAAAAAAATCATATCTCCGAAACAGTAAACATATTGAACGTCGCAAATATTTTTTTTTGAAAGCAAATTGTTTACTTTACAATTGTTACCTTCAAAGTTTAGCGATAAAACTTATAGTTTTCGAAATAAAAAATTATAACTAAACATTTGAGGGCGTTTCCATGCTAAACTCTTATGAGAGAATTTAAAAAGGGTAAACTTTCCATTACAGGACAACGATTTTGAAATCATATTTTTTTTGTAGATTGTACACATAAGTACAACTCTTTATACAAATTTTCAATAGTCGGACGCTCCAGCACCTTCTTCGAAATCTACCTCCTCCTGCGGCTTGCCGGAGGGATTTTTTTTATATGAGATTATGTCTCAAAAAGTATTGAAAATTACATAAAACAATCAAACATTGTTTATAGAAGGGACTCGCAAAAAAAATTGGAAAAAGTGCTATATTTTTTTTAATAAAAATAAAATTGTTTTGGCGGGTCGCGAAAGTCGAGAAATACACCAGCCAGTGCTCGCCGAGGCGTGACCGAGAGCGGACGCATGTCGCTTTTTTCACAGAGCTACCCCTCATAATTGTTACGCAACGTTTTCGTATCTTTTTATTATCTTTTAGCTGAAGTTTATTTTGAAATAGTTTTTTTATTAGTTATAGGTACATTATTAGTTTTAAGAATTTGTTTATTTATTTAAATTTCCCCGAAAACAGGATGGGTAATAAAAAAAATAAAAGATCTTATAAAAATAAGGCCTGGTCCCGGTACGAAAGGCAACGAAGGAACGGGGTGGGTTGCCGGCGCCGCGTCGCGGCGCGGCCCGCGCAATCGAGTAGCCCATCTGCGCAATCGACTCGCCCACCCGCGCAATCGACTAGCCCATCCGCGCAATCGACTCGCCCACCCGCAAAATGGACTCGCCCACCCGCAAAATGGACTCGCCCACCCGCGCAATTGACTAGCCCATCCGCGCAATCGACGCGCCCACCCACAAAATGGACTCGCCCACCCGCAAAATGGACTCGCCCACCCGCGCAATCGACTAGCCCATCCGCGCAATCGACTCGCCCACCCGCAAAATGGACTCGCCCACCCGCGCAATCGACTAGCCCATCCGCGCAATCGACTCGCCCACCCGCAAAATGGACTCGCCCACCCGCAAAATGGACTCGCCCACCCGCAAAATGGACTCGCCCACCCGCGCAATCGACTAGCCCATCCGCGCAATCGACTCGCCCACCCGCAAAATGGACTCGCCCACCCGCAAAATGGACTCGCCCACCCGCGCAATCGACTAGCCCATCTGCGCAATCGACTAGCCCATCCGCAAAATCGACTCGCCCACCCGCAAAATGGACTCGCCCACCCGCAAAATGGACTCGATCACCCGCGCAATCGACTAGCCCATCCGCAAAATGGACTCGCCCACCCGCAAAATGGACTCGCCCACCCGCGCAATCGACTAGCTCATCCGCGCAATCGACTCGCCCACCCGCAAAATGGACTCGCCCACCCGCAAAATGGACTCGCCCACCCGCGCAATCGACTAGCCCATCCGCGCAATCGACTCGCCCGTCCGCGCAATCGACTCGCCCACCCGCAAAATGGACTCGCCCACCCGCGCAATCGACTAGCCCATCCGCGCAATCGACTCGCCCACCCGCAAAATGGACTCGCCCACCCGCAAAATGGACTCGCCCACCCGCGCAATCGACTAGCCCATCCGCGCCATCGACTAGCCCACCCGCAAAATGGACTCGCCCACCCGCAAAATGGACTCGCCCACCCGCGCAATCGACTAGCCCATCCGCGCAATCGACTCGCCCACCCGCAAAATCGACTCGCCCACCCGCGCAATCGACTCGCCCGCTACTCGTCTGCGTCAACGAACTGGCGGGGAACGCGGTACCGAATTCATACCAACATGCCGCACTACAATCTGCCTAGCCTTTTCCCAACTATGTTGGGGTCGGCTTCCAGTCTAACCGGATGCAGCTGAATACCAGTATTTTACATGGAGCGACTGCCTATCTGACCTCCACAACCCAGTTAATACTGGGTAATACGAGACCACTTGGTAAGACTGGTTGTCAGACTTTTTGGCCCACTGACCAACCTGTAACGACTGCCAAAGATGGACAAATGACAGCCGGGACCAACAGCTTAACGTGCTTTCCGAGGCACAGAGAAACTCGGTATATAAGGGTGGTCACCCATCCACAGACCAACCTAGGCAAGCACGGCTTAACCTAAAGATCGGCCCGAGTGGCTGGTAAGAGAAGTAATTCTTATGAAAGCAAGACTTGTTGAAATATTTCGTCGGTACCTACTCAAATCTTAATTAGCACGAAATCTGACGGATTTTAGTTTTCAATGCTATTTATCAATAACCAAAAGAATGCATCTTTTAATTAATCAGCTGGGTATATAAGGTAAGTAACATAGTTGTCAACATATCGTCATCATCGTGAGATGTTTCGTAGCTGAGACATCTTCCAATGTTTTCCAAACAAAATTGAATCATATCCAAAACAAACTTTAATTTGCTCGCGACAAATGTAGTAGTGTCAACGGAATCAAATTTCTTTAGTTCAATTCGATCTTCTCAATTCCATTTAATAGACAATGTTTGTTATGATCTCTGGACCAACCAGTAGTGCCGTTAAAAAGCTGATTCGTTAATGGAATATCGACCTAATTTCTTTAAGACCAAGGCTGTGGTTTGTATTTTGGGTGATTTTTTTAAATTTTGTATTGGTTTTTCAAGTGACAAAATGAGTCTTATCCACCACGCGGGTGGTCGGCATCATCGGACGATGCCATCATTTATCATATAAATTTCACTTTATATAGAAACTTCATACAAACTGCATCTTTTCTAAATCGTGACTACATCTGTACGTACGTACATTACACTGAAATAATGTAGACATATTAACCTTTCTCTCGGGATTTCCACAAGTTTGAAATGTCACGTGGACAAGCATGTTTTAATCGTTCTCGCAGTCACGAGCTGATGCAGATAAGAGATGGCAGAAATAACTTCTTAAAATGAGAGTTTTTTTGCAAAAATTTCGCTTGACTTTTGTCAAATGTATACGTAAAAAATTGAACTTGCGCTCCGAGGGTTCCGTACACACTTGTAAGTATTCTGTTATTAAACTACATATGTATTTACGTGTTTGCTGTAAGACATTGCTTCTTGCAAAATACCATGATTCTAGATCAACGGGAAGTACCTACCTTGTGAAATCCCAAAAAATGCGACTTATAGGAAAAAAGGAAGCAGAAAGGTCCATATCTTTTGATCGCGTTGAAATATAAGTTTGATTTTTTCACCGCTCTAAGGGGTAGTAGACTTGAGTATTTGATATTAATTTCAGCTTGATATCTCTACGTGTTCCTGAGGAAAAGGGTCTTGACAGACGGACGACAATGTGATCCATATGAGTTCCGTTTTTGCCGTCTGTGGTATGGAATCCTAAAAAGGTACCCGACTTTTGTTAACCGTACTGTGGATACGTGACTCCGCCTTTATGCATTCCTTTTAGAAGCGAGCGTTCCCTTTCCAAATTAACGTAAAGGTAATTTTCTTTTTAAATTGAACAGCCTGCTGAAATTGTACAAGTTAGGAAGGTTTCTTGCAATATTCCCGTAATTTTCTCATTTAGTGACATTTTATGTTAAATCCTCTAAATGCCAGTAATAATATAAATTACAGGCCAGATTCAGATTAATTTCCAAAGACGTACTTGTTCTCACCTATAAATATGCGTCCAGCAATAAAACCTATTAAAACTTGCAGTCATTCGGAATTCGGAAACAAACTGAACTTAGGTATAGGGTATGTACTGAGGTTAGGTATACTTTTGAAGTTTATTGTTAGTTGAATTCAGTTTCAGTATGTTACATAATTAAAAATAGATCTAAAGTGTTACTAAAAATATGTACAAGTATAAAAATGGGACAAGACTTTGTCCGCAGGGCGTGAAAAAATTCGTCAACATCGCTGTCAATAGAAAATGTTTCCAGAAGGCTGGCAGCAAAGCCACGTTGGATGGCAATGCTGATTCTTTGGCTAAAAAAACAGGTAAGCCCATTGGTCATGTGAAGAGTCGACCAACCGCTTGAGAAACCCCGAAATACTAAGTGGGCAGTATCTACTTGGTATCTACTTAAGTTTTATACGCATTTTATATCGGTTTATAGATAGTTACTAAACCAATAAAGTGTGGGAATCTAGATCATTGCTGGAAGTAATAATAAAGCAGGATCAAGTTATCTGTAACATTTCAATCTAGTTGCGGTAATGCAGTGGAGTAACTAATTTAGTGGTTGCAAGAGATACTCGTATAATACTCATTTGGTATCTGGAAACATACGCTGTTCTGGTGAAACACGTATAGAATTATTAAAGACTAGTAGACTAGACTTATGCCCGCGTCTTCGTCCACGTGGAGTTCGATAAAAAGGTAGACGACAATAATAATAATAATTAGTCCGTCAGTTAGACTATCAACAAATATTTGCCCCGTATTTTTGCTTTTGTTACATAAACCAAAATTTACGAAGATAGGACGTTTTTAAAATTCTCAATACGTCACGCCTTGGTATATTTTTAGCGAGTTCTGACGCCACGAAACCCCCACTCCCGAGTTTTGATGCGTTTTACCGTTGTCAATATTTGTTGATTTACAAAACAAAAAATTGGTGTCCATTATTTTCCACTACTCTAACGGACTAAATAAATTTGCAAATTTTTGAAACTGTCGTCATGGCTATTGACCACCAAATCATACTACCGGAATAAAATGTATCTTATGTGTTAATCCAGGTTATAAACTATTTTTATGCTAAATTTCATCCAAATCTGTTCATTAGTTTCTACGTGAAAGAGTAACAAACATCCATCTATTCGTCCTCACAAACTTTCGCGTGATTTATCTACACTAATATTATAAAGAGGAAAACTTTGTTTGTTTGTTTGTTTGGTTGTAATGAATAGGCTTAAAAACTACTGGACCGTTTTTAAAAATTCTTTCACCATTCGAAAGCTACATTATCCACGAGTAACATAGGATATATTTTATCCCCGTACTCCCACGGGAACGGGAACTATGCGGGTGAAACCGCGGGACGTCCGCTAGTAATAATACATAATTATAGAAGACTAGAGGACGTCACGCGGTTTCACCCGCGTAGTTCCCATTCCCGTGGAAGTATGGGAATAAAATATAGCCTATGTTACTCGCTGATAATGTAGCTAGCCATTGCTAAAAAAAATGATCAAATCGGTCCAGTAGTTTTTAAGTTTATTCGTTACATGCAAAAATAGAAATCTTTCCTCTTTATAATATTAGTATAGATAGAAGATTGTTTTGTTATAGACTACAAGTGCTATGATTACAGCTGGTAATGTTACTGCTGTGTCTTGATGGACAGGTGAAGATCAGAGACCTTTTCGTTTATCGGAAAGCATATAAGGTGTCCCTGTTGGCTAATATCTCAATACGATATTTTTATTTTATTATGTACTGGCTGTGGCTTTGGCCTTCGTCCATATGAAGTTATTATATTATAAAAATATCACTTTCCTATTTGACTCGGATTTTGTTAACAATTTTAATTTAACACCGACCACTACATGTTTTTCTTAAATAAAAATAAGGCTAAGTTACTAAATAAATGAGCAGTCAAAATCGGTCCAGCGCCCAGCCGTTTCAGAATTAACCGGAACAAAGACAGACAGACGAAAAAGAAAAAAACATTACAAGTAGGTACCGTATATACTTTCATAAGCGTTTAGTTAGTAGTTTTCATTACTCATACTCGGAAAGTAGGTCTGAAGTTGCCTGAGGAGCGGGCTGAAAGTAATACTTTTCAGCCCTAGGGAGAATCACTTTCAACTGACAGCTGTCACATTATTAAAAAAAATCTAGTTCTATTTTCACATTTCTATTGAACCATGTTCCGACTTCTATACAGCCTATAAATTACAGCGCGATGTAAAATTCAAATAACATGAAATTCAGTATTAATAAAAGAATATAATTATTTTAAATAACTTAGTTATAATTTAGTTACAAATATTTCTTTAAAAAACAAAAATTTGGGCAAAATATTTACTATTTTTTCAGTGACTATAGTGAAAATAAAGGCTGAATAGCCGGCCACAGAAAAAAAAACAAAATAGGCGGGAAAGCGGCAATCCGATCTTCATTTTTTTTTCGAGTGGTTTCGTGTTTTTGTTTTTATTTTCCTTGTATTCGTAATGAAAAGCACAGTGTTTACCTCGGGTTAAAGACTTCTTTAGTCCCTCGAGCTATTAGCGCCCGCGCTACGCTTGGGCGCCAAACCCCGTCTCGGGACTAAATAAGTTACTTTCACCCCTTGGATAACAATGTACTATTGAAATTACAATGGATGAATGTTCCATTTTCAAAAGTTTAAGAATGTCCTTACTGCTGACTGACTACTGATGGCAATGACCTAGCTGTGGCAATGACTGCATAGTGCATACCATATTTTTGTGGTATTAAAATACTACTACCCACCTTATCGACCGTAACAAAATAATCATCATCTTCGGATAATCTTACCAAAGAGGCATTTTGGTTATGATTCGAACTAATTGATCGTCTGGTTATGTCAGAAATCAATGCTTCGTACTTGACATTGTATAACAAACTTTTTGCTATGTATTTGATTCTATAACCTTTTTTATAAGCGTTACTAAACGGAAACATGCAACAGTTGAACGATCAAACATTAATTTAACAGCACATTAAATTCTAGTACTCAAATCTGTAACCGAGGCATTCACTGTCAACTATTGACTACACTTCAGATTATCTAGGCAAAATACTTCTGGCGAGACGCCAACACGATCTAGCAAAATACACTATTAGGTACGACAACTACATATAGAACTATAGGTTCTAGTTCCATACTCATAGGGGTGGTAATTCTTTGAATGTTTGGAGACGGGGTGTTGAAGTATCGTGGTTGGTTGTAACCCGATGACGGCGCGATCGGCAACCGTATCGAGTGTCGTTCCGGTCCGGTGCTCGCCGGAAATGTCCTGGTCACGCACTAGGGGTGAAAGATGCCTAGGTTTTGAAGCAGTTGTGAAAAGTTTGGTTAGAGGTAGTAGATATCTTTGTGAAATAGCTTGCCCTGAGAAATATGCACTACCATCAAGCTTTGATCATCTGTTTTACGCTGAAGAGCATTGCTTTGTTATATTTATGTAATTTCATTATTGGATCTCAAAAAACAACGCAACAGCGATATCTGTAAGACAATATTGTCCTTCAAACAATTTTTTTTTACCGTAGGTATGCATAGTTGGTACTTATGGATCAAGAGTGTTATTTATTTTATAAAATGAATAATATGAAGCCATCTGAACGAATCTAATGCAAAGCGATAATTTGATAATCATACCAAGTTTTCCCTGAATAGTTTATCTAAATCATTCAATTTAAATTAGTCCCTGAGAATATTAACGACGACAGACGAGTAACAAATCACCTTCCATCATGAAAGCTTCAAAAACGCAGCGTTTTCAGCGACTAGTGGGTGGCGTTGTCCGAAGATCTTCAAGGTTAGTGATATTAGACAGTAGTGTCGCATGCGTACTCACGATTATAATTACTTGCCACGTAATTATTGGGGTTTTTCCGACAGGAATTTTTCAGTAGCAGCTACGGAGTCTTGATTTGCGCACGGATGATGGCAATAGGCTCCCGGGGGGCCCATTACATGGAAATAAATGTAACTGGCGAAATATGGGTGTAGGTACTATTAGGTCTGCATAACCCTTCTGGAATTACAGGCGTGATGTTTTATTACGTTATTAAATCTATACTATAATATTATAAAGCAGAAGAGTTTCTTTGTTTGTTTGGTTGAACGCGCTAATCTCAGGAACTACCGGCTCGAATTGAAAAAATATTTTTGCGTTGGATAGTCCATTTATCGAGGAAGGCTATATAGACTATATAACATCACGATAATTATGGCTAGTAGGAGCGGAGAAGGAATGAAAAATGTTGCAAAAACGGGGATTTTTTTTTCCTTTCGTTTCTCTCTCTTATTTATGTGACGCAGACGAAGTTACGTTGGTCAGCTATAAGCTATAATTTATCTTGGAAACTTGAACACCTGATGCAGAACCGCAACAGACCAGCTAAACTATAAGAGATACAAATATGACACCATAGCAAAAATTGTTCCACGTGATGAGCATTTTCTGCTGAGAGAATAAATTTAAAGATCTGGAACACCTGATGTGGAACTCCAAGAGCCCAGCTACACCATAACACATATAGGAATGACGTCTTAGCAAAAGTTGTTCAATCTGATGAGCACTCTCTGTTGACTTATAAAAATCGAAGATCTGGGACACCTGTTGTGGAACTCCAATAGCCCAGCTACACCATAACACATATAGGAATGACGTCTTAGCAAAAGTTGTTCAATCTGATGAGCACTCTCTGTTGACTTATAAAAATCGAAGATCTGGGACACCTGTTGTGGAACTCCAATAGCCCAGCTACACCATAACACATATAGGAATGACGTCTTAGCAAAAGTTGTTCAATCTGATGAGCACTCTCTGTTGACTCATAAAAATCGAAGATCTGGGACACCTGTTGTGGAACTCCAATAGCCCAGCTACACCATAACACATATAGGAATGACGTCTTAGCAAAAGTTGTTCGGTCTGATGGGCATTTCCTGATGTGAAAATTATTGCAAAGCTATTTTATTTTTTTATTTTTTATTTTATCAAATAGGAACAACAAACAGCTACATTATGGAATATTACAACATGATAACATTAGTAACTTAAATAATAATGTAGCCCACAGCGCTGTTCACAGATTACCATTAAACTAAACCTTAAATTGCTAGGAAAAGCTGTTCATGCATGACAGTTAAAACACATTACAATTACAAAAAAAAAAGCGAAATTAAAAAAGAAATAAAGTAATAAAGTACTATGCCTACTTATTATGAAAATACTAAAAAAAAAAAAAGCATTTAATAATCAATCGAAGTGCTTAAGTGTCTCATACAAAAGGCTTCGAAACTTTTGGATGGAGCATGTAAATATGTCTATGTGTTCGAGTTCTTTGTTGTATGATGCTGCCATTCGCCGAATTGGTGAACGTTAAGCTATCACTAATTTTACTGTATAAAATAACATAAACTGGGAGTACCTCCACGCGGTGAAGGCTGTAACAGTTTAGGACTGATTTTCGATGACGATTGTATATCAATGAAAATTTGACTCGACTGGCCAAAACTACCATTTATTATTTAATTTTATCGAATAAATATGTCTTAGGGTTTATGTTATTTGAGTGTTGAATTTCCTTTTCCATTTATCTTCGTGACTCGGTAGCCTACCCGGTAACGCAGGGGAGCAGTCAATTAGATTTTAATTGATTAGATATCTTCACAACAAAACTATAACCATGCCTAGAAAGAGGTCAAATCTTTTCTAAATGTTCCAAAGGAGCTACAAGATTGAGGATCATAAGATCCCAATAATCTACCGAAGAGCGTCAGGAGAGACTTGATGCTGTTCGAGAACACCAGGCTGCAACTTGCTCCGTGGAAACCTCTTCGGATCGCGAAGCACGCCTGCGTTCTTAGCGTATTTACGCATCTACATCCAGATCTCTAGAGACCAGTGAAGAATAGATGCGCGACTGGATGATCGTGAACGTCATGCATTGTCTCGCGAGTCGGAAACGTTTACCGATACAGAATCACGCTTGAGTTCTCCGTGTATTCGCACATCTACTAAAGGTCTTTTGAAACGAGTGATGAACGTGATGCGCGACTAACTGCTGCTCGAGATTATCATACATTGCCCCGAACACGCACACAACAAAATATTCGTAATCAGTTAGAAAGTGAGAGAGAAAGAATTGCTGGAGTACGGCATGAAGAGACAGAAGAAGAGCGCAACGAACGTTTGAATTCTGATCGAATTCGACATTGTCTGAACAGAATGTCGATATCATCTGAAGAATCGGATGTGTCTCAAGATGTAGCCGTAGGGCATGGCGACCTTCCTTGGGTTGATAAGGAACGGAGTGCATTTACCTATATACTCCTATGATTGAATACGCCACATATTATGGTTCAAAATTGTACTTTTTGTGAAGCTGTTAAATGGCGAAAAGAAACAAACGGTATGTGTTGCTCAGATGGGAAAGATCCGCTTTTCCCTTCCCCGGGCTCTTAGAATTCGACATCAGACGTTTCAGATCTTCGCTTTTGACGACCCCGTTGTCGCTGGCATAAGCAACAGGATCCGCGTACGAAGTCGCGGGCAGAAGCTAGTAATATTATAAAGCAGAAGAGTTTCTTTGTTTGTTTGGTTGAACGCGCTAATCTCAGGAACTACCGGCTCGAATAGAAAAATTATTTTTGCGTTGGATAGTCCATTTATCGAGGAAGGCTATAGGCTATATAACATCACACAATTATGACCAATAGGAGCGAAGCAGCAATAAGAAATGTTGCAAGAGGGAAAAAAGCAGGCGATGCGTTGTGATATCAAAACTTCACGCGAACGAAGTCGCGGGCAGAAGCTAGTAGTAGAATAAAACATAACTAGCAAAGTAAGGGTGCCCGTTTTCGGGGACTATAGAGTGATCTATGTTATATTGTGATGCGTTATTATAATTCAACACAGTTTTACTTCTGAAAGAGTCAAGATTTCATTCAACCATTTTTCTTAAATTGCGTAACATTGAAGCTATAACAGTTATTATAAAAACTTTTACACCACACTGAAGCTGATATCAAAATAAAGAAGTACTCGAATACTTAAATGTCGATTACTGGCTGCTATTTAATAAGAGAGGTTCACTTTCACTATTACCATAAAATAGTTACTTGTATGTATGTATGACAGAACATAATTAATCAAAATGTAAAATAGATTAGCTGCCTATCAACATTAAAGCGATTAGAGCATAGTAAGTTCGCGATCCGATTTCGAAAACCGACATTTTCAAAAAGTAAAATTTCGGGGACAATTATGTCATACTTGGGTTTTGCTCCTTCTTACGGATTGAAGACCTATGTCCCAGCAGTGGGAATTTTATAGGCTGATTATACAAGGTTGCGGCGACAATAATACGACAATAATGAAAACACGGGTTATACAAAATAATGTTTATAGGTACAGATGCGGGGATCGTGCTAGTCGATTTATCTACATCATATTGAAAATGCAGAAAATTAAAAATAATGTAAGGTGTCTAAACTACGCCCACTGGGAAAGTATTGGTATACGCAGTTTAATTTATTGTCGTATTCGTATTATCAGCGCTACCCTGTATTAAGTTCACAATCTAAATGTTTCCTAAATGTCGCATATTGACATAAATAGTTGAAAATGACAACTGCAACTAACTCCGCAAATTCAATTAAGATTGAATACGGAAACAGCTGCTGGCTAAATCAATTACCATTGCACATAGGACAATGTCCGTAAGGCTAAAAAACAATTATTTACCTGTGTACTTATAAATATCAACAAGTCGGATAATTTACATTATTTTTTTAAAAATAGTTTTTTATTAGTGGCCAGCTATTTATTGTGGGTCAGTTGAACCAGGGGTCAATTATAACGAAGTGAGATGGCTGAGGGGCGTAAACTGAATGATGCAGGTCAATTGGTGCTATTACTCATAGTCAATAAGTGTGCTTTTTTATTAGCAACTTTTTGTGGGTAAAAAAATGTGGACCGTCTGTTGGAGGCCCGCAAAACAATAAGGTTTACATACAGTTGTAGTTTTGTTGTTATCCAGAAAGAATAACACTGGATTTATGGGCTCTGGACATGAGGCCAGCTTTTTTTAATTCTTGACCTCAATCTTGCCTGATGGAGAGTGACCTTTGCGAAGGATGAGGTTTGAGATGAAGCTAGCGTGCAATACAAAGCAAGTCAGTTCACTGATGTTTGTCTATTGATTTGAAGTAGAAGACAGTTCTAACATTAATTGGTTTCGTGTGTACTTCAAGACTACTTCTTCTTTGAACTGATAATTTCCTGACTGCATCGAAAGACCATCACCGCTATGGCCAATGATGCTTCATCGTACTGTGGTCCGAATTCTTAAGACGGAATTAAAAAAAAAAACAAAATTGCCATTATGACATCTAATAGCAGATTTTCTTTAACGTTTTTAAGAACAAAACAATCACCCATTTCAACAATTCATCTGAACTGTCGTTCAATTAACCTAACAACACAATACACAAAAGATTCCTAACAAACAGCATCAAGTAAAACAAAAGACTGCCCAAGCAAACAATCGAATGCGCTTGCGCCGCGCCGGTCGTCAACACACGTGTGTTCCATTGACACATGTGCAGCGCACATTGAAGGCAATGCAAGTGGTACATGCAAAAACATTTGGGTGACATGACATTGTGAAAAAAGTACTTGTCTCTGCTAAGTTATGAGCTTCAAAATGCATTGGAATACTTAAAAAGTAGACGCTCTTTGAAAAGGTACATACTTGAGTCTTTAACTTACGAGTAGTAGGTACGTATTTGAGAAAATGAGTGAATTATTTATGATTCCATGCTTTTAAAAAACTTTAAGTAAATAATCTTGGGTTTGGCCGCATCTCGCCTGCGGGCCTGAAATGGCCGCTTTAGGAGAATCATAATTTAAATCATCTTAAAAAATTAAATTGGTAAAATGGACTTTATAGTCATTACCCTAAAGTCCATTCTAAGAATTTTAAATTTTAACGTGGTTCAAATTATAACTCTGATTTTTAGACCCCCTGTTGTGAAGCGCGATGATGCGGTCTAGGGTGAAGCACGTTTTCCAGAAGAAACCGATTCATTCTAACTTTGAAGAGATCTAGATTATAATGATCGGGAAACTAAGAAGCCGGCAGCGAATTCCACAGCCTGGCAGTTCACACAATAAAATGTGGAAGGAGCTTTGTTTGGAAAGTGTTTATTCCATATACAAAATCACTAGTCTGTAGTGTGTTCCAAAGGTTACAAGAAAACCGTCCTGTTCACCTCGCAAATACATATGCGTATCATTTTCCAATCATAGAGCATCGTAAAACTAACGTATAACCTTTATCGACTCTCGCGCATTATAATTTAATAACAAAATCACTTTCATCGCCTTTCTCTGGTGACAGAGCTAATGGCGAACTAACGGGTAGGTAGGTAGGTTACCTCGCATCAATCAATAGCTCTATGAAAAAGCAGTATGCCAGTTAAATGGACAACTTTCGCGTTCAGTACGTACTACAATCGTTTGCAACGAACTAATCGTCGAGGGTTTAGAGCCCCTGGGTTGCTTTCTGTACGATGCGGCCTCTAAGGCTGAATTCACACCAAAAAACTGAACGCAAAAACATTTTTTTTGTTCATGACTCGATCCATGTGCGTCCACTGTCCGATGTGGACCCAGCTTTATGGCTTGCTTTATTTTTTTTTATTGAAACGAAAGTTATATAGTCTATCAATCTTGACATAATTGTATAATGGCTATAAATGTTAGAAGGCTATTTATTGATGGAATGTTATCTGAAGCGGTATATAATAGGCCGACCGTTTTTTGTTTTGACAGATAGTTTCATTGTATGTGACAAAGCATTGATCTTTATCGATTTTTTGTGTTCTTTACAAACTGGACTGAATTAGCATTGAATGTCCTGAGAAATAACGTCATAAGCAGAGGAGCTTTGAAAAGTGGCATTCTTTTTTTTACAGGTACCTACTTCTAATAGAAAAGCGATAACAAAACTTTTCGGTAGCTTAAGTAAATTCTTGTCCCATTCATCACAGATAAGTATCGCTGATATAATGTCACTTTGTCAGATCAAGAGTGTCCAGAATATTTAAGTACATTTTTGTTTTATTTCGCATATTTGTAAGCGTGGCACATTGAAGTGACTTCTGTTTATTTTTTTACATTTAAATATTCGATTCATAAGTTATTGCATATGTATATCTCCAGTCATATTACATTCGATTTTTAATGTCTTTATATTAATGCCAATTTCATTCAAGTTTTTGTATGAATCCGCCTTTAATTGTTTAACTGAAACCAGTAAAGCGACTTCATCGTTCATTCACATGACACTTGATCTTTCCCTCTTTATTCCTCCCACATAAGTAGAAAGGGACAAAATAAATTCAGTAAGCGTCAATTATGATGTTGTTTTCTCAAAATGAATCACGGAACACTAAGAATAAAATATTGTGGAGGCGGCAATCCTATTGGATTGTATTTTATGATTGCATCGTTGGTCTAATGGTCGCATGCAAGCTCTTTTGCTGAGCGTCATTGTATTTTTCTGTCTGGAGTCTCAGCATCAGCCCCGAGGGTTGCTCTGTACCCACTTGTGGGCTTGCCATCAACTACATTGAAACATACCTGGCGAAATGTTCGATTAACACAGAAACATCTCAGCCTAACCCTCCGGTAATAACAAGCGTGATGATGTTATGTATCAAATGTAAGATTACATAATAAGTGGTGAACCAGTGAGTGCAGTTAGCACGTGTTATTTAAAGCGAATACAGGGGCTAAACGCGAGTTTTATAATGCCTGAAAGTACCTATATGATTCACTGCAGTAAACGAAACCAGAGAAATATATGATATTCATACAAATAATCATCAAAATCAAATAATAATATTCATCATTTAATTTTACTCGATTAAAAAAAATCACCTAAAATACATGCGATCATTCTGATTTTTTGGCAAATAAATCTACAAGCAACATATTAGCACCATAGTGTTTTATTTTTTAGTCCAATCAACAGATTTTTTGAAAATCGCTCGATACCACTCATTTCGCACTATTCGGCCCGCAGTGACTGACGTAACAACCACTTTGTAGTGCAAGCTGATTAGAACTTTATTCTAATAATCTTTCAAACGATGTTGGAAGTACCACAAATAGAGTTGCTATTTTAGCTCCTGTAGTCCCCTTCAACGAAATGAAACGACTGCCGAACCGAAATAAAAACCTGAAAGAAGAAGAAAGAAGGCGAAAAGCAGACTGTAAACTTGTGGTACAACTTGTGGAAGAGGTTTAAAACTAGATAAGAACCGACGCTAGCACAACAAGCCACACGAAACAGAACTGTAAATCCCAATCGATCTTGAACCTGATTAGTGATAAAGTTGAAAATCTATTAAAGAGATTTGACAGATTGTAGAAGTTTGATGTGTCTGCGGAACGCTCTCTAGACGATTACGTTGAATATTTTACCATAGTCATGAAAACATAACATGTCGATATACTTGTAACTACTATTATCGCTTACAAATATGGCAGGCTATCCTCCCTACAGAATGCTCGGCTCACATCCAGAATTCAAACTTGTTCAGCTCGTTTTACTCACTCGTAAAACACTCCGGCTTGATGGAGACTGTACCATGGAGTAGTGAAGTAAAGTAGAGCTACTGCGTTTAATTTTTGAAGTATTTATATAATTTATATATTCTTAGAGAAGAAGTTCTGTCAGTGATGCGATAACTCTAGCAGCAGAATTATGTATTTAGAATCAGTATCGATTGAAGACTGCAGCGCCAGGGAAACATTATGAAACATTATCCAAAACTCCGACATCCAACTTCTTAGTCAATGGGTAACTTGTTGTTCATATTTCTATGGCATAATAGTACCATATGGAGGAAAGCTTTGACTGGAATAGGTGCCAAAAGGGGCAAAACGAACGGTTTGGCACGAAGCCAAAACAGTCGCAAGAATTATCTGAATGCAGCCACACAGATCAAAGAGGATTAACACCTAGAATTCTGAATTTTGTGGAGGGAATTTGAAATGTCGTAACGGACATTTGAGAGGGCGGTTGGATCTTCCACTTTCGGCGCTGAGACGAGCGTTACAAATTCAACGTAACTTCTCTTGTAGTATTTCAAAATTTCAACGTCAATCTGCAAGAATGTTTTATAACAAATTGTTCTTCCATTCGGTATCAACTCTTTGCCCCGGGTCGATAGGCATGGTTACAACTGATCGGGGTGCGATCCTGTTTGTAACAATCATCGACGTCCTGTCGACACACCTGCGTTGTACCTACCTACCTGGTACGTAGTAGGTACCTATGAGGGATCTTTGACCTCGCTTAATGTACTGAAGGTGTCGGGTAGTAACGAGGTAGGCTAATGACTTTTTTTATAGGTACCTCTCACAGATGAATTGCAACTTGCATTTTGTTTTTTTTTTTTGCACGTTTAATTTCGCGATGCGTAAAAGTGTATGTGAGTTTAAAGGCGAGAGTACGTCTATGTAACCGAGTTTATATTCAGTTTCCATTAACAATGTTAAAAGTTAGGTGAAATATATAAGACTATCATTAAGAGTAATAGAAAATTATACTGTATATGGAGACAATAAAGGGGCAAGAAAAGGAGAATGAAGGTAAGATTCTCAGTAGTTGTGGCGAGAAAATTTACGAAAAACAACACTGCTGTTCAAGAAAACCAGAACCCCACCTAAGAGAAACCTATTGTAATATGCTTCGATCAATAATATTATTGATCGAAGGTAATATGTATTATGTGTGTAACAGAGAAACAAAATGAACACGACTCAAAACCTACACAAACTTCACATTCAATGATAAAATCAATCACCAAGCGAGAGATAAAACTCGTTTGCCGTAACAGCATCATCTGTGTCAATTTTAACAACACCGCTAAGTAATCAATTAAGATTCTAGAGCATGTCTAATTGATGTCGTGTCACTTATCTGCTGTAATTGCTAAACGACATCTAATTGTAATCTAATCGATAAATCCATAAATTGTCAAGGCCATAAAGCCATCAAAATGATTAAATTATCATTAAAAGTAATAAAAAATAATTTACATTTGTACGTTTTGTCAACTCTTATGAAAGGTAGGTAATTACTTTTTATTTTATAGTAGCAATACTTTTATTTTTATGACGCAAATCAATGAATGTAATAAAGTAATCAAACCAGTTGATTTGTAAATTAAACTTGTTATGTTGTTCTATAAGAAAGTTTTCTTAATGAAGAGCATTGTATTTATGAGTAATTAAGACTTCGTGAATTTATTTGCGCCTACGCGAATGTAGTGAAATCATTTACAACTTGGAACTAGTTTTAGCATCTCTTAAATTCACTTTATGGAACCCTTAAGAGGCCTGCGGAGCATGCGCCGTTCGTACAAACGTAATACCTTAATAATTTGTAAATCACACATATTCTTAAGGTAGTGTGTATCTATTTCGATTGGATTACAAATTATCTAGGTTCCCAATATATATTTTTAACGGATACTGATGTAAACAAGAGTTATGAGAAAAATAAGTTTTCAATAGAAATTTTAAATTCCTCATATCTCGTCTCTAAATCAACCATTCCATCCATTCAAAATAGGTATATATTTGGGAACCTAGATATTCTGTAATTCAATCGAAATCAATACACACAATCTTTAGAATATATTTGATTTACAAATTATTATGGTTTTACGTTTGTATGAACGACGCATGCTCCGCCGGCCCCTTAATTAGGTAACTCTGTAATTCGCACTTATTTTTTCTTAATTATTATGGAGTAGGCACTAAAAGTAGAGCGATTAGACGACCCGATAGCCATGTCTGGCTTCGGCTTAAAATGCTGCGGAATTCTTATATTTAATCTCAGTTAGCAATCACTGTCAAAGTACTTCTAATTTCGTAAATGTGCAACTTTTTCCAAAATTATTTGTTACGTAATTTTTTACTGAAATCGTTTTTTTTTTTGTTTTAACGCTCGTACATTCAAATAAAACAGGGTCTTTGTTTCTCTTTTTTAAACTTTCACGATCAGAACACATTAATACCCGTATGTCATATGTTTTATATAGGGTCTTTGTTTTTCGACATTTTCGTAACTATTATCGGGATAAACCAGATAAACGAGGTAAGGGAATTTTACTCAAGTTAAAAGAACACAATTTTGAAAAATGATGTTTTATGTTTTTACTGCTTATTAATAAAACTGGTCCCAGGACCACTGCTGCGATCAAAACGAATTGTTTTAAATTTTATTACCTTACGAGTTGCCCGTAATTAATGACTAAATAACAGTTATTTTAATTTATGGCCCTTTTAAATAAACGCTATGCAAATACAGCTATAAGTAGTAAAGACTTAATGCTTGTGAATGTATTGTGATGCATCTATTGTAAAGACACTTAACAAAATGTCTATTATTATATCGTTTCATAATTATGGTAATACTTAGCAGCTTTTATAACATGCATTTTGGATTATGTTTCGACTGAATTGACGAAATATTTTGCTTTATGAGTGAGTTTCTGTTTGAAGCCTACCGAAGTGTTTACATTTGCGTGGAAAAAGAAATATGTACTAATTAGATTAATTTACAAACTGTGTAAAATCGCAAAAACAAAACAATAATGCACGAAGTATTAGGTAACACCGTTTATTTATTTTATTTATAGAAAACTGTCTTCAGAGACTTCCTTTAACCTTTCATTTTATTTAACGCCGCTTAGATAAAACGTCAATTAAGTTTTTTATTCGTAAAACACATCTCTTAAAATCCGAACTCCTAATCCTATAAGATGACAGATAGCCCATCCTGTAACCTATGGAATGTTAATGGTACATTTATCAAAGCCTTAATATGTATCAAATGACCAGATTTCTTTGGCACGCGGCGATTTAAGGAACTAAGTACAAAAATGAACTTAAATTTGACGTTTCTCTTGACAAACAGCGCCGCTGCCCAGTGTCAAGATAGATTGGTCCTTTTGAACCATTACAGATCACAGTGTAGAGGAATTAATTTCAATTTATGAGTTTATTTGGGTACATTAATATTTTGTAAATCACTCTGTGTACAATTTAATACTTAACTTGGAGGATTTATTGCGGTATCGGGCAATTGATGGCACTTACATTTTAAGGTCTCGTAACTACTTGATACATGATGTCCTATTACTCTTAACTTTACGTTCTCCCATGTAGGATATACAATGTTATCAATTTGTTGTTTATG
This sequence comes from Xestia ashworthii, assembly GCA_950022955.1. Lineage (NCBI taxonomy): Eukaryota > Metazoa > Arthropoda > Insecta > Lepidoptera > Noctuidae > Xestia > Xestia ashworthii. The sequence goes on from OX465550.1 coordinate 9,169,008, forward strand.
TCATTTGAGCAGCGTTGGCCCGACTTACGAACAGTATGCCATTGGTTCAAACCCAGACAGGCGCATTACTTTGTGTAAGTAATTTATTTCATCACCACCGCTCTCACAATGGTGAAGGAAAACATCGTGAGGAAACCGGGCATGTCCAAGCACCAAATGTTCGAAAACATGTGACATCTACCAACCCGCACTGGGCCCGCCTGGTGGATTATAGCCCATACGCAAAATGTTGCGGACACCAGCCCTTTATACAATACAATACAATATGCGCACTTCTTATTTATCGTACTGCCTCGTTGGCCCAGTGGTCGCGACTGACATGAGTTTCTGGGTTCGATTTCCAGGTCCGCCAAATTGTTATTTGACTTTTCCATCAGGAATTTCTCAGTAACAACCATGGAGTCTAGATTTGTGCCCAGTTGCTGGCAATAGGCTCGCTCCCGTATACATGGAACTTGAACTTACCTGGCGAAATGTGGGCGTAATATAGGTAGGTAAAACTCTGTCTATACCTTTCGGAATTACTGGTGTGATGTCCTGTATGTTCTTATCCATCAGTAGCTACGATGTATTATTATTTTCATCTTATGTAGGTAAGAAGTATGAAACTTATTTATCAGATACATGTAATCGCATAATTATTTCCTGATTTGCTACTGACATTTGAGCTCTATAACCTTTAAGAAAACCACAATTTCCTAATCAGATATTACGCATAACTTACAGATTCATCATCATCTGCGAAGTGTTTTCCCAACATGTTGGGGTCGGCTTCCAGTCTAACCGGATGCAGCCGAATATCAGTATTTTACATGGAGCGACAGCCTATCTGACCTCCACAGCCCTGTTAGCACTGGGTAATAAGATGGGTGTTTACTTAGATACCCCTTCATAAGACTATAAGACATCAGTTTACAGATTGATATAACTAATTACTTGTAAAGAGGTAAGTACCTAAAACAAAACATTTGTCCCACAAAAAACAAAAGCTGCCTAAAATCAAATGACAGTCAATAAAAAGAGCCAATCAAATTTATTATCCTGCAACGAGGCTCAAAAAAATAGGGGGTACGTTCAAATGCCAATGTATACGTTTTTACAATAAACTTCCGAGCCATATTCAAGCACTAAGCCTAAATAAATTCAAATCGTTTATAAAACGGAAGTTATGCCTGAAAGCCTTCTATCATGTTAATCACTATCTCGAAGATAAAAAGGCTTGGGATTAAGCTGCTCCAATTTGCTCTGTGAATGTTGAAATTTCGGGCTTCGCTTGTTTATTATTGATTCCTTTATTTTATACACTGTGACATTGAATGATTTGACATGAATACTTAGTTCAGTATTTTATTATTTTTTTTTACTTTACTTATTTTTATTTTTTATGTGTGTGTTTATTTGACATGAATATTTACTTGTGACTGTCATGACATTTAATGATTTGACATGAATACTTAGTTCAGTATTTTATTATTTTTTACTTTATTTTTGTTTATTTTATGTGTGTGTTTGACATTTCGTATTTTTATTGACATTCGAATTTTAATTGTAATATTATTATTTATTTTATTTAATTATTGTGAATGTGAGGACCTTGTGGGTCACTTTTTGTTGTTTTTTTTTTTTCCCACGACTGTCTGGCAGTTTGAGTACTATAAGCGACCTACCCAAATGTCCTTTCTTTGGTATTGTTCGTCGTTTCGTTGAGCTCCTTGAGTTAAAAGTCGAGCTACACGATAACTGACAAATGCTTGCACTGACTGGACAGGTCCACTCAAATCTGTATGGTTCTTTCTTCAAAAGACCATCTCAGACACTAATCTGCATAGTTCTCATGTGAGTTGAACAAGATTGTCTGGACTTTAAAAGAGACTATGACCTCTGAGTTTGTTTCGGCTGTTTCTTCTCAGAGTAGTCAGGTACGAAACACCGGCCCCATCTAGTTTAAAAACATGACGTGTAAAAGTGTTTGAGAAAACCTACTTACTGAATAAATATCATTTATCATTTATCAATCGCGCCAAAAAAGCGCTGTACACAGCGCCGAATTTCAGCTGAAAAAAAAGGAGCATAACTGTCCTCATCCAGCTTTTGTTCCTTAAACTGAAACAAACAGTAAATTCTTCAATAATAAAACTATAAGCAAGGAAATTAATTCTACCTGTCTACAGTTAGATTCAATTTCCTCTCTCATTTTATTTCACAAAGCTGTCGAACCATCTGAAACGGATTTATGGCTGACCTCACAAGGCACTCAATCTTTAGACGGGACCGCTTCACAACTTATATATACACCACCAGGATGGAACATTAATCATAAAACCTCGACTGCACATTTCGTTCTTCGTAAAAGATTTAATAAACGTTCATTAGAACTTGACATCATTGACTTTTAACATCACTTGAGTCCCGTTTTTCGCACTGTTTTTTTACAAAATGAAAAAACATCGAGAGTTCTTTAATCACGTAGGTAAGTTTATGGGGAATCCCTCGAAATTCAAATAAAGTTTTTTTTGCAATTTTCTTGTCAGTGTCGGAAGTGCCTGCTAAGTTGAATCTGATCAAATAACATCAACGATCCGGAATAAATTCCCTAATGATAGTGAAATCATCGACATATTCCGTTGCAATGTTTAAAAGAACAACGGAGACTTGAGTCTTAGGCGTGTTTCATTCAAGAGTTACTGCAAAACACACTAGGTACACGAAAACGGCTGTTAGACACAATAAACAGTGTCTTATACTTCTAATTTGTTTCATGGAGTTTTTGATCTGTATAAATCTGTGGGCACAAACCCAGGACACTGGCTGCAAAAGACTTATGATGAAAAACAGATCCAGTGACTGAATCCATCAATCCACATTCATCTGTATGAAAAGAAGATATTGTCCTGCATTTTCAGGCCGATTATGAGCTGTAATCACAATCTTAGTATCTAAAAGGAACGTGGCATGAAACATTAGAGTCTCGGTTTCGGCTATAACCTTATTACCGGGTAACGGTTATCGCCGTGTTATGTCTAAAGCCCGCTAAGTGATCATCAGGGGCCATTAATGACGTACCTCGCGACATACAGACGACTATCAGCAGACATTGATATGCGGGTGGTGCAATACATAAGAGCAAAATAAATATTTGTTAAATTTACATTCGTTTGAAAAAGAAATTTTTAATATGTAGTGTGTTTTTTTTTGTTTTTGAGAACATTAGATGATCCTCTCATTTTTGATACATCATTCATATAACCAATCCCAACAAACCCACAGCTCAAACTGAGATAACCTTATCCTTGCTTGACGTCGGTTGATATTATTCAACACCATTTTAAAACAAACATTAATAGGACGATTGACACAAACTAATTTCTAATCTCCTAAGCCTCAAAGCCATTAAGAGCCCAATGACTGTAAGGTTACAATTTCTTCAAAATACAATTACATTATAATACATTTCTCAATTTGGGCTGTGGGTTGGTTGGGATTGGTTCAAACTGAGATAACCTCCTCCTTTTTTGACGTCGGTTGATATTATTTAACACCGGTTTAAAACAAATATTAATAGGACGATTGACACAAACTAATTTCTAATCTCCTAAGCCTCAAAGCCATTAAGAGCCCAATGACTGTAAGGTTACAATTTCTTCAAAATAAATCCGTACATAATCTTTTAATCTCATATGACTTGCGCCAGAGCTCGACGTGGGAGTCTGGTTGGCTTGTCGTATCGTCGTACTACACCGTAAGTGATTAGTAACTGTCGCTATTAAAGAAATCACCCCTCGACTTAGTGTGGGTGGACTGTATTGGCTACTAGGTGTGGTTTAAAGTTTCACTTTTAAACAATAGGTTGCATAAGAAGCTAATTATAATATTTAGCGATAGTATGACACTCTTGTACCGATGTATCTGTGAGCAAATACTGTTATATTACTGTTCATAGAGTGGATCAAACTTTTGTAGGACTAAATTACACACTTATTTTACACTGACACCTAAAACAAATGTCTTTGATTTTCGGACTTTTGATCGAGTCATTTTTTTATCTAACTACGTCAAATGCACACTTCAACCGAATTATCTGTGCAGGCGGGAAAAGCAGAAAGTACGACATATCGATGCAAATTTTCTTCATCATCAGCCTATAATGTTCCCACTGCTGGGACAGTGGCCTCCTCTCAATGAGAGGGAATGGGCTATAATCTACCACGCGGGCCCAGTGCGGATTGGTAGATGTCACATGTCTTCGAATTTTTTGGTTCTAGGACATGCCGGTTTCCTCACGATGTTTTCCTTCACCGATTTGAGAGCAGCGGTGATGAAATAAATTACACAAAGTAATGCGCCTGTCTGGGTTCGAACCCACGACTTACTGTTCGTAAGTCGGGGCCGCCACCACTGGGCCACCGCTGCTCACAAATTTTCTTGACAAGTCTCAATATCATGAAACCTTGAACTGCACACTTAAAGTCGTCATAATACACTTTTGAGGACTTCCGCAATCGGCTGGGATTTGAAAAGAGTTTGTGGCGACTGTGTCTCACATACTCATCCCTTGCATAGTTATTAAGAATGTAATATTTTTCTATTGTAATTATTGTAATTTTGTGTTTTCCCACGTTGCAACATCTGCAAAGCAATTTAAGTAATGGGTACTATTGTATTCTATAATTCTTTATAGTTATAGGTACTATTGTCTTTTAGGATTCTTTATCTTTATTTAAGGTTCATTGTTCGGTTATTTTTAGTTATCGTTTATTGTACCCATTTGTATGTATATTTCCTGTGTTTTATTATACTTCTACGTAACAATCGTTTTGCCGCATCCTTTGTTTAGAAAACTCCAGATGTGGGAAGGATGTTCCGAGCTTTGGACGAGGCAGGCAGTCTGTTTTCAACCACGATCGTGCGAGGTCCTTTTCTGACCCCGATCATTTTACTCGCCGAAGCTCGCGGTGATCTTGTTTGTCTATTTGTAACATTTCTAATTTTATCTAATTTTACCTTTTCATATCACGTGTAACTGCTAGTTTTAGTTACTTGATATTTTAATAAACTTTATCTTTATAACTTCTTTGCGTATCACTTGTTCACTCGGTCGCGAACCCGCACAGTGGTGACCCCGACGTGATCAAATCGATCATATAGCGTGAGTTCGTGATAGTGTGTGAAAAGTTTCGCGAGTGCTAAATCAAATTACGTGTTAAAAATGGAGAACGGTAACGTGTCGTATTGTAAGCTGTCGACATTCACACCAGACTGCCCAGATTTATGGTTCGTAATAGCAGAAAGGTCAATGGCAGAGTCTGGGGTGACAAACCCTGCAAACAAGTTAACATGCTGTTTACGCAGCATAGACAATTGTGTATTAAAAGATATACGAGACATTGTGCTGGAACAAACACCTGTCGGGCGGGACGAATATGAATATTTTAAAGAGAGAATCATTCAACGCTTCACCGACTCGAAAAACGTGAGAATTACAAAGCTTCTCCAAGATCAAGAGATGGGCGATCGAACGCCTTCTCAATATTTGCGTCACCTCAAGCATCAGTGTGGAAATTCAATCACTGAAGACGCGCTGCGCGTAGTATGGGTCAAAGGTTTACCCAAGCAAATGAGAGTTATAATGGCCACTCAAGAGGACGTACCGCTCGAGAAAGCCGCAGCGCTTGCGGATACAATATTAGAAACGCAACGAATGCCAGAGTATAGCAGCAGCCCAGCCATTGCAGCCGTTAACGTTGAGCGTCAGCCCAATGATATGTTAGCAGAGATGCTGGTGAGAACCATGACCATGTTGGGAGAGATAATGCAGACCGATCGTAGATACCCTAGACAAAGGTCGCGGTCACGCTCCAGCTCCAGACCACGTGGCATGTCCCCATCGCAGCAGAGCCGCAATGAGGGCTTGTGTTGGTATCATTTAACTTTCGGCGCGCAGGCTCATAAGTGTATACAGCCATGCGCATACAATCGAAACCAGTCGCAGCCGGGAAACGCCAGCGGGAGTCACTAGCGGCGGATGACGCGCACTCCCAGCTCACCTCACGTCGCATTTTCGTTTACGACTGTGTCTCAAAAGCACAATTCCTGGTAGACACTGGAGCAGAGCTATGTGTCTTTCCTCACCGGTTAGTGCTACCTTCAAGAGAAAATACCGACTACGAACTTGTGGCGGCTAACGGCACCCCCATCAAAACTTATGGTACCATAACTCTCACATTAAATTTGGGCCTACGCAGAGATTTCACTTGGGTGTTCATAGTTGCCGACGTAAGCAAGCCGATACTAGGTATCGACTTCCTAGAACACTACAACCTTATGGTCGATACAAAAGCCAAGCGACTCATTGATGGTACAACCACAGTGTCTGTTAACGGACAGGTGGCTGGCCATCAAGAGACATCCATAAAAACGATAACGGGTTCATCGCCATATCACCAGTTGCTCTCAAAATACCCAGATATCACACGCCCTGATGGCACTGCTCAAGTGAAACATAATACCAAACATCATATCATTGTTACTCCCGGACCACCCGTCGCGCAGAAACCCAGACGTCTTGCTCCAGATCGATACAGCGCTGCGAAAAAAGAGTTCGACGCGATGCTGAAGCTAGGTATCGCTCGGCCTTCGCAAAGCCCCTGGGCATCACCGTTACACATGGTGCCTAAGAAGGACGACGGATGGAGGCCATGTGGCGACTATCGCGCACTCAACGCCAGGACGGAACCGGACCAATACCCAGTGCGTCATATTCAAGACTTTGCACAGTGCCTTAGTGATAAAAAAGTGTTTTCGACTCTAGATTTAGTGCGTGCGTTCAATCAAATTCCGATCGCGGAAGAAGACATTCCCAAAACCGCGATTACTACGCCGTTTGGGCTTTATGAGTTTACATACATGACTTTTGGTTTACGTAATGCAGCCCAAACCTTTCAGCGGTTTATGGACGAAGTGCTACGTGATCTAGACTTTTGTTATTGTTATATTGATGACATTTTAATCGCCTCGCGTAGTGAAAAAGAACATTTTGAACACTTAGAGACAGTATTCAATAGATTAAGGCTTTATGGCGTGGTCGTAAACCCGTCTAAATGTGTGTTTGGTCAATCAACCATTAAGTTTCTCGGCTATCTTGTGTCAGCCGATGGTACGTGCCCGCTCCCTGAAAAGGTCGAAGCGATCCGTACCTACCCAATTCCAGCCACAGCAAAGCAGCTGCGTCAGTTCCTGGGTATGTTAAACTTTTATAGAAGATTTATACCTAATGCAGCCGGTAGTCAAGCTATGTTATGTGAACTCTTACGAGGCAACCTTAAAGGCAAAACACCAATCGCTTGGACCGACGAAGCCAAAAATGCTTTTGAAAATTGTAAGCTCAGTTTAGCTCAAGCCGCGTTGTTAGCTCATCCGCGTTCAGACTCAGACTTAGCCGTTTTTGCTGACGCGTCTGACTTCACGATAGGCGCTGCGCTACAACAAAGAGTAGGTAATGATTGGCAACCTATCGCCTTCTTTTCCAAGAAATTGTCACCTGCTGAACAAAAGTACTCAGCATATGATCGCGAACTCCTCGCTATTTATGCTGCAGTAAAACATTTTAGACATCATGTTGAAGCGCGTAATTTTATTATTTTCACTGACCACAAACCAATTACATTTGCTTTTAGAAAGAAAGATCAACAAAATACTCCTAGACAGTTTCGTTATTTGGACTTCATTAGTCAATTTACAACCGATGTTCGCCACGTTAAAGGTACAGACAATGTACCAGCTGACGTCCTATCGCGGATCGAAACACTCGATTCATGTATAAATTGGACAGATTTGGCAGTTTCGCAAAGCAGTGACATATCTTTGCAATCATTACTAAAAAATAATAATTCTTCCTTAAAGCTGAAGCAGGTAAATCTACCTGGTACATCTGAACCTATTTATTGCGACGTTAGTACACCAAACGTTCGGCCTTTTATTACCGAGTCTTTTCGCAGAGCAGCCTTTGACTCCGTACATAAACTATCACATCCGGGTGCTAGAGCTACAACGAAGCTAGTGTCGAAGCGTTTTGTGTGGCCTTCTATGAACCAAGATTGTAAACAATGGTCTAGGGCATGCATTGATTGTCAGCGTGCTAAAGTTTCACGACATGTCCATTCAATACCAGGAAATTTCGCACCTCCGTCAGCTAGGTTTGAGCACATCCACTTAGACTTAATTGTAATGCCGTATGCAGATGGATGCAGATACTGTCTAACTTGTGTCGACCGTTTTTCGCGCTGGCCTGAAGTCATACCTCTAGAAAACCAAGAAGCTGAAACCGTTGCTCGTGCATTTTACATTCACTGGATATCACGCTTCGGCGTTCCCTTACGTGTTACTACAGATCAAGGCAGACAGTTTGAATCACACCTATTTAGGAATCTCAATACCCTATTAGGAACCAAACATCTTCGTACTACTGCGTACCACCCATCTGCCAATGGAATGGTAGAACGTCTGCACAGGCAACTCAAAGCCGCAATAAAATGTCACTTAACAACTGATAATTGGGTACGCATCTTACCAACAGTAATGTTAGGCATTAGGTCAGCCTGGAAGGAAGATCTTCAAGCTACCCCAGCTGAAATGTTATACGGTCAAGGTATTAGACTGCCGGGTGAGTTTTTAGCACCTTCTGTAAATAGTAGTATCATAGTGGTGCCAGACTTTGCTCAAGAACTTCGATCTCAATTCAATTCTTTAAAACCAGTAAATGGCTCTGCACATGGTGATAGAAAGAGCTTCATTTTTTAAAGACTTGGCAACAGCCAGTCATGTCTTCTTGCGCAATGACACTGTTAAAGCTCCTCTAGTACAGCCTTACGATGGGCCTTACCAGGTCATCACGAGGAATGACAAAACATTTGTCATTCGAATTAGGGACCGTGACGTTACAGTCACAATTGATAGGTTAAAACCGGCTTATATACTGTCAGAAAATCAATTTGCGCCTAGCGAGAATATCACAACTTATATTGTGAACCAAAATGATCACCAAACCGCAGCTTCCGATCAGCTGCTAAGGGCCGATAGTAACACACAACAACAGCAACAGCTTATTCCTCGCCGTTCTGGTAGGCGAGTTAAATTTCCTGATTACTATCAGGCAAGTTTTTCGTGATCTTTATCACTGGTAGGGGGGTACTGTGGCGACTGTGTCTCACATACTCATCCCTTGCATAGTTATTAAGAATGTAATATTTTTCTATTGTAATTATTGTAATTTTGTGTTTTCCCACGTTGCAACATCTGCAAAGCAATTTAAGTAATGGGTACTATTGTGTTCTATAATTCTTTATAGTTATAGGTACTATTGTCTTTTAGGATTCTTTATCTTTATTTAAGGTTCATTGTTCGGTTATTTTTAGTTATCGTTTATTGTACCCATTTGTATGTATATTTCCTGTGTTTTATTATACTTCTACGTAACAATCGTTTTGCCGCATCCTTTGTTTAGAAAACTCCAGATGTGGGAAGGATGTTCCGAGCTTTGGACGAGGCAGGCAGTCTGTTTTCAACCACGATTGTGCGAGGTCCTTTTCTGACCCCGATCATTTTACTCGCCGAAGCTCGCGGTGATCTTGTTTGTCTATTTGTAACATTTCTAATTTTATCTAATTTTACCTTTTCATATCACGTGTAACTGCTAGTTTTAGTTACTTGATATTTTAATAAACTTTATCTTTATAACTTCTTTGCGTATCACTTGTTCACTCGGTCGCGAACCCGCACAAGTTCTTTACATAATGGTGAGCACTGAGCACTAAATTCACTTCCTAACCTTTGCTCAGCAGTGGGATATACAAGGCTGTTGAAAAAAAGGGGTAAATAGGGGATGAAAGTTGGTTTGAAAATTAGCAATTTTTGCCAACATTCTGTCAATCATGGCACGTCATTCTCATCGAGCACACGGATTGTACAGAAGCAGAAATCATCATCATCATCAGCCTATTAATATTCCCTCTGCTAGGACAAAGGCCTTCTCCATGAGAGGGAAGAAGAAAAAATAATAATCAGTAAAATTTCCATGCAAAAAAACCCCAACGGCCAATACAATGCAACACCACAAGTCCACAATGCCACATAGGAACCGTGTTGCAACCAGAGCGGTTGAAATGACCAGCGTCCAGTAGCCGATACGAGATATGTGGCCAACATTATATGCAAACAGTTATTATGTCATTTAGCACACGTGTAGGTACCCATTGTATGATTTAATGGTATCATTCTAGTCATATATTGGTACTGGGAAGTGTGTGGTGGGTATGGTTACACCAGTAATCTGGCATTCGTTGCTAAAACTTCCATAAGAGGTTCGGAATGAAGTATGCAGTAAGTATGTATTTACAGAAGTACCTTCTCAATTATGAATTGCCTGAAATAAATAAAATACTATGCGAAGTCCTCATTGCACACTGCTCTTAAAACGGTGAACGAACACATCTTCAGGAAACCGACATGTCGCTAGCACCGGGTGGATTTTGACCTATTTCCTTATACTGATGAACGCCAGTGTTCCAGCAGTGGGAATGTTAGATACTGACAATGCTGTAAAGACCTCCTTCTAATTATTGGTATAAATTAATGAAATCAATCATTTGTCACCTTCTCGCTTTGTGTCGAAGATTTCCGAGTTAACTTCCACTTCAGTTCGTTGTCATTGTTGATTTACTTATGTAGTTTTTCCATCCTTCCTAGCGCGAGCTGTGTTTATACAAAAACTGCGAACAAAGCGAACAGACAGTATGGCAGTACTGCACAGCACTTCATTTACTCATAGTAAACAGCTTCAGAAGTTTGTCCATGCTAACACGTTTTTCCACTTATTCATTTTCTATTGAAAGTCGATGACAAACAATACTCAACTCTATGGAGAGACATCAATTTATTCTAAATATGTACTGGGTACATATTAATACAAGAGCAATATTTGTATGTTTATGGCATCTAGTGTACATGAAGTCAGGCAAGCAAGTGCTAAGCAGATTGTATGATGCGTAAAAAAGCATGAAGGGTTTTGTTTTCTGTACCTTAGTAGTAGGGGAGGCCCTTTTATTTTAATGTTTTTTTATTACTTGTTGATATAGCGGCAAAAGAAATAATCATTCTGTGAAAAATTCACAAATTCTAAAATACCGATCATGAGATACCTACACTAGCTGACAGACAGACGGACGGACAGCGAGGGCTTAAGACAGGGACCCGTTGATTACCCTTCGTATGAAACCCCAAAAAACTATACGAATATGTATAACTAAACTATACTATTCTCCCATAGCTTGGGTCAATACAAAACACAAATCACACCCAACAAATCCGTTCACACAATACGACTAAATTTTCAGTCGCACGCCGACCACGGCGCGTTTTGATAACACGTAATATTCCCATGCCCATACCGCTAACCACAGGGATTTCCTTGTCCGTCCAACCCACAATAATTATATATCTGATAACACGCCAGACATTACTCGTAAAAGTTTTCCCGTCCAAGAAAATGTAGCTCGCCGAGTTCAATGACATTTTGACGTAACGCCATGATAGACTGCGTGGCGTCTCAGGCGCCAGACCGTAGAAGTCTTTCAACTCTCCACGACAATGGCTTATGTAACAGCGAAGCATGTAATAATAGATTGGCACAAGATAAATTTCGTTGCTGACAGATTGACGCGATTGCTATTTTGGGACACTTAGCATGATTTTTTCGATAGGTTTTTATATTGTTTAACATAACGGGTATTTAGATGTAGGCAGGTAACTCAAGCCTTGTTAGTTCTATTTTGGGACTTTAATAAATAAAAAATAAATCTACATTCCTTAAATTACTTAATTTAAATTTAAATGGTATACGAGTATAATATGAAACCTTAGTTTTATAGCTTCGACTTCCTTATTCAAAATTTGGAGCATTACTTACTTTAAACAAACACAAACGTAATATCTTTAGAGGTAGGTATAGCACACACCTACATTTCACCAATTTCGTTAACCCTATTGCCAGCAACTGAGACTCGGGACATCCGACGAGGCTGCTTCTAACAAATTCTTAATTTAAAAAAAAACTCAATAACACTGCCCAATCTGGGAATCGAATTCAAGATCTGACTGCATTGTTGGTTAAGTGGTTGGAGCCGCTACTTCAGTTCAAATCATAATGTTATACATTCGTATAATCCATATTATACTTACATAGTGTATGTACCTATATAGCATTAATTTCGTTACAACAAAAGAAGATTGCACAAGTTCGATCGCAATACAGCCAGTCATTACATTTCGAAATAGATGTCTAGTTAGGTTTCAATTGTGATTGCTGTTGTGGCCATATTCACTGAAGTAACGCCCATCTAGCATTCGAGTGAAAGATGTAACCTTTGACTTTTCAAATTCTTTTATTTGCTTCTGTTACAGTGGTCCATATTGAAGTATTTGACGCCTCTTGTTACATTATGAGCTGACAGGCTTTCATGTATGCGAATATTCACATGTTGAGAAAAAGAGACGTATGTCTTCTGTCTCTACTTGTAGGTGACTTCAGATTTGCTCGATTTTGACGATCGTATTTCATCATCAGATATAGAGGGGTCTCTCATAGAGGGGAGGCCTGTGTCCCAGCAGTGGGAAGCAGCCTATGTCTGATGATGATTTTTTCACCATCTGCCTAGCCCTTTTCCCAACTTTGTTGGGGTTACACTTAAAGCACTTACGGGATTATATCCGTGATTTTCCCTTCCGTGAGTTTCCGTTATTTCGACGCTGTTGTAAGCATTGCAAGCATTGTTGGGTTGATTTTCAGTCTTTACCGGATGCAGCAGAATGCCAGTAGTTTACATGGGACAACTGACTATCTGACCTCCATAGCCCAGTTGGTACTATAAGACTGGTTGTCAGTCTTTCTGGCCAAAAATTACGTGTAGTGACTGTCAAAGCAGGAAGACTTGCCGATTCTTTCTATGTGATAGGTATCACGAGATTAATAAAATTACAAGAATTAAAATCACTAGCCTCCTATCTTCCATGCAGGTAATAATTTTAAGAATCTACAACCCTTTTTTTCGAATGGGAAATCATCAAATGACTCCTCCTGCTCTGGGCGGAGCAGACGGGAGTGTCAGACTTTTATTGACTAAAACCATTCCATGTTCCTTCTTAGCCCTTTGTGTTCCAGGGCCACGGTATCTCTTTCGAACAGTCCCGAAGCCCCGACAGGAGAAACTAAAACCCTCTAACCACCACAGCCCAATTCTTATAGGGAAGAACTTTATAGTGTTGTATAAAACATTTTAGTTTCCAATTTACTTACGCGGCGCAAATCCAAGTGTACCGTTTCCATGTAAAAATGGTAGACAGTATAAAATGCAGGATGGCGCAAAAAATACTGCTATTTAAAAATAAGTAATATACAGTCATTATGTCAGATAGAGTAGCTAGTTATGCATGTATGTGTGCATCGAGGTAGGGGTCAGCGACCTCGGACATTGTCAACGTACACTGGGCTAGACTTAATGATGACTCGGTTCTCTGATAAATTAATAGCACATAAAGTTTACAATGAATGAACTAATGGCATAGATTAGAATGTATCGTTCCAGAAGATTGTAATGAGTTTACTGCTCTATGACAGTGTTGACAGTCCAGTACACAGAAGTTGACAGCTCGATACTTGGACATATACAGGGTGTAGAAAGAACCAGTCTTTGTGTACCACCTATATATCAAACTAAGTTAGGTATTTGGAGCAAAATGAATTGCTTGGAAGTTCCTATAATTTATGGTTTGTGTGTAAAACAGCTTTTTACGGTAGAGCGCAATGGAACACACTCAAATCCCAGGTAAGTACAATATTATCGAATGGCAACAACATGCGAGCCTAGCTTTCGTTAAGTGTACTTTTACGTCCATAATAGTGTTTCAGGGTATACAGTGAAGATGGAGAAGAAAACTACTGGTGGTTGATTTATAAACCTGAAGTGGACAGATACGTAGCTGTAACTCTACCTACATAATAGGATTTAACCAAAGACTATCAAACCACTTGACTGCCCCGACGCACGAAAACTATTAGTATTTTGTCGCCTATAGGTATGTAGGCAATAAATTCCAGTCGCGGAGCAGGAAGAATTTCGTACAATGACCTCTTTACCTACTGACAGTGGTCACAAACATTTTTCTATTAAGTGCGGTTTATCGACTATTTTTCCTTAATCAAGTAGTGCCATCCCTAACCAGGCATACCTACGCAACTTGACCTTGAACTGACCAATTGCAGCCGCGCATTCTGCCTCGTCTCCCGGCCTGCGGTAGTGAGTCGTCTTCTTAGAACAAATCGGCCTATACGCTCTCTAGTTGTTATATACTCTATGGATTCAACATATAAATCAATTTATGCCATTTTGGTAGTAAGATTCCATGGAAATTGTGGTGTTTGGGGCGAATACTATAAAATCATAATCGGGAACAGTAGATACTTATTTTATAGTTGGAAATAATGAGTTAAAAAAGGAAACAGCTAAAAACCTTATCTACAAGCCATAAATTATGCCATAATTATTTGAGCATAGAGATAAAGATTTATCTGAATAACTTAAGTAGGTATTGAGTTTTTTTAAACATTAAAGTAGCTTTTTTCGATTATCACTTCCTCTGCACTAAAGTGTTTAATATATCAAGCACAGTCAAGGTGGCCTAAAATGTTATTTACCTCTATTTCATTCAAATAAATTAAAATCATCATCTGCCTAGCCATTTCCCAACTATGTTAGGGTCGGCCAATCTAACCGAATGTAGCAGAATACCAGTATTTTACATGTAGCGACTACCTATCTGACCTCCACAACCCTGCAGTTAGTACTAGGTAATACGATATAACGATACCGCTTGGTAAGACTGGGTTGTCAGACTTTCGGGCCACTGACAACCTGTAACGACTGTCAAAGATCTACATTTGACAACCGGATCCAACGGCTTAATGTGCTTTTTTAATGGGTGGTCAGTGGTCACCCTCATCCAATGAACAAACCCAGGCAAACGCGGCCTGACTCATCCCGAGCGGCTGCTATTATTTGGCCACTAGAAATATACTATTAAATAATTTTAATATCATCATCATCATTTCAGCCGAAAGACGTTCACTGCTGGACATAGGCCTCCCCCAAGTGTCGCCATATTGACCGACCGCCATATTGACCGTTCCCGTGCGACTCGCATCCATCGGATTCCCGCAACCTTCACCAGGTTATCGGTCCACCTAGTGGGAGGTCCTCCAGTTCGCGTTCGCCACTCCAGAACTTTTCGGCCACATCGCCCATCCGTTCTGCGAGCAATGTTCCCTGCCTCTTAAGTTTGGCAATTCTTCGGGCTACTGTTACTGTTATTATTTGGCTCTAGAAATATAGTATTAAATAATTTAAATATAGTGCTCATTTAAAACCTTGTACACAAAATATAACGATTCGATGCACTATCGGTATGACTCACATAATGCACAATTTAATCTGTGTTCCGGACCAGTGCGGATACTAGGTCAAATACCCGCTGACCTTTACCGCACATTATGTCACTGATTCGAAACCAACCTTTTATTTTATTTCATGAACAATATTGAAAGGCGATATGGAAATTCGACTGTAACAAAGTGAAGGATTGTTTTTAGAATGATCTCGTTTAATGTTTTACCTTTGAAGACCATATTACCATGAAATTATGACAAAAGAGTTAACAGCATACAAAATGTTTCTCATCGTCATCTCATGAGACGTCTTTTTGTCCCTCCTGAATATGCATTTGTTGGAGTAATTAAAGTTATTTTATTTTATAATTTTTAAAGTATTTCAAGCTAAAATGCCAAATCAACTTACAAACTTGTTAATAAATAAAGCTTAAAATTATGTTAGTAGCATTTCCATTGTTCACACTTCATTTGGGCTAACCATAGTGGAACTTGTCATCAGGAGGCGCAGAAAACAATGCGGTACTCTCACCACGAACGCCTCAAAACTGGCCTTGCAACGCAACTCCAGTAACTGCATGTGCTGTGTATCTTTTGGCGCACGTGCTCAACGATATCCTCCGCTTATGTCCGCCGACATAATGTTCAAATACTTACTTTCTATTTCCAGACATCGTGAAACGACTCAACGAGCCTTTATTTGACTGTGGACTTCGTTAGCCTGTTCTTCAGCACGCTAGTGGTTGACAGCATCATCAAATGGAAACAATTGAAGGCTTTCAAAAACTGAAGGTCTAAATCTTATACAACTGCATGTCACCATTATTAAGCATTAAAATGAATTTAATCAAATTAAATGTTTAAACAATACACAGCTAAATCGTTGCGTAAAATAAAATATAGTTCTGGCACCTATATATTTATGAAATAAGGACAAAAGATGGTGATCTCATAACTTCAGTGAACCGTTCAAATATTTGATAACCGCATGTCAAATAACAAAGAACCGCTTTCCTTCTACGACTATTACTCATTTTAATACCTATATACTTTTAACATACAACATAAACAATCATTATACACCAACATTTGTTAAATAAACAGTTTATATTATTGTACCTACTCTAAGTTAATTTCTAATATTAAAAAAATCGTTATCCATGAACTAAGAAACAATAAGGAAAGCTTACAGATCAGAAAGTGAAGTAAGTTTTTTCAAAAACCTTAAATTAACAGTTGAGGAAACACAACCTTTAATAACTAAAAGCCCTCAAACGTTTCAAAATAGCTTGGAACTTTGAAACCTTTTAGAGCAGATTCTAATTGTCTAATACAATCATCATTTCAGCTCAAAGACGTCCCCTGCTGGACATAGGCCTTCGCCAAGTGTCGCCAGATTGACCGAGCCAGTGCGACTCGCATCTAGTGGATTCCCGCAGCCTTCACCAGGTGAGGTCTTCCAACGCGAACGTAACGCATCTAATACAATACTAAAAACTGTCAAAGATCAAAAAACTATAAGTACCTTTACATGCGCGTACGCAGCGGATATTACTCTCGCGATAATGTTATTATATCCTCTTCCGAGCGATACTGTTCACTTTCACGGATTACGTACACTTTTTGTTACATCACTTCAGCTACAGCCATTAAAATGGGTTTATTACTGTTTACTGTAACACAATTAAAAATTATTGGGTTTCAGATTTTTATGACATACTACAACAATGCTTGGATTTAACTGCCTCGTTGGTTTAAAGCGCGACTGTTGAGTATGAGGTACTGGAATCGATTGCCGGGTTGGGCAAAGTGTTTTTGGGTTTTCCAACAGGAATTTCTTAGTAGCAGCCTTGAAATCTGGATTTGTGTCCGGTTGATGGCATAGGGTCGCGCCCTATTACGTAGGACTTGAA
Source organism: Xestia ashworthii (assembly GCA_950022955.1). Lineage (NCBI taxonomy): Eukaryota > Metazoa > Arthropoda > Insecta > Lepidoptera > Noctuidae > Xestia > Xestia ashworthii. The sequence goes on from OX465550.1 coordinate 9,186,411, forward strand.
ACTTAACAGGTTAGATTGAGCGTACTATCACATACACCTCTGCTTAATTCATCGAGGGTTACAGGTGTGATGTTATGTGACATAAAGCATTTCAGTAGCTTGATATTGGTGATGGAATGTCTTTGTCCAGGCCAACTAGTGCTGATGGACTGATCACCACATCACATTTGGCTATAGCAACCAATAAATGACAATTTTTATCCGTTTAATCAGAAATATCAACGCCAGCAGTTCTGTTATCAAATTCTTTGAACTCGTAACATTAATTTGACACATATCTTTATAACTTCCGCACAGTTTTCAGAAAAGTATTTACTAACAATCATCTATTCATTATCGCCTTCGGCTTTGTTAAGAGTCTTTTTACACCCTTCATGCTCGACAAATAGTCTGATGGTTAGCATTTTAGTAAATCACAGAAGCACCTATTTATTAGTCTCGCCCGGAAATAAAAAATAAAATAAAATTAAGAATAAAACAAAATCATATTAAAATGCAAACATACGCAGAAAAATAATGGTCCTGTACGAGGCCAAAGGGCCTCTATCTCAGCATGGTACTGTAACATTTTAAAAAAAGTCACCCAGACACCCAGTCTTATGACCTTCACCTAATCACAAAAACAATCAGTAAAAGAGAAGTTACACAGAGATAGCCGGCCGGAAACCAGACAGAGGCTGAACCTACTAAGTCCACCGACCCAAAAAAAGCTAAAACAAATCATAAAAGCATAAACAATCTGTTTATAAACTAGGTCTACAACAAAGACATAACATGCAACATCCATTACTGAATAACGTGCCATATCAGAATCCTTTGCCGTTGAATCATAGCTTATCGCGAACAACTGCTTATTTAGGTCTGCAGATGACGATAATACACAAAGTGGGTCCTTTGTTTCGTAAATTCAATTAGATAAAACAGATATAACTATTGTTTTCGAAAAAAAACATAAACGTTTCGACAAATGTTACACTGGACTGCCATGCGTTGTGTGGCCATGAAGCAAGCAGTTACTACTTATTTTCGTGACAACAATCGTATTAAAACACAATATTACCTACTACTATTACTATTTGTAAGGAAAATGTAACGTTAAGGTTTTCCTGTCCGGGAAAATGTAACGTTAACGGTAAGGTTGCATTGGGATAAGTTTAAAAGAAAAATGGCGAGGGGGTAGAAATTTATTAATTTAGGGCAGCCGAGGTAACGTGGTGATAAGGGTCGAGGTCCAAAGCTCGCAGCTGACAGAAAACGCTCGCCGCAGTGACAGGCTCGCTCGCAGACGCCAAACTTGGAGGGTTCGAGGGCCGAGGGTACTCGCCATCAGTGTCGAGGCTCTCAGTAGTAGTAGCAGCAGCAGCAGTAGTAGTAGTAGTAGCTTCACAAGGATGTCAAGACTTTAAAACGACGCCAGGGCTAAATCTCGCCGGCTTAGCAACCACATCAAATGGTTAGAGAAATTTCCAGCTTCTTGCCGGCTCGAGGACCAAACGCAGACTGAATATCCAGGCTCAGCTTCCCGTCATCATGCTATTACGTTTTTTTTATAATGTTCCAGTACATAGAAGAATAAATGGTTACAAAGAAGGTCTAACATCAAATGTATACAACCTACAATTCCTAGTTACAGCAATAAATTAAAAAGAAAACTAGGCTTGTCATTGTTATTGTCATTCTCTGACATCACAAAAGTAAACAAAGATTGAAAAGACTAAAATATACATATAAAGCTTTAAATAATACAAATTAAAGGGCGAAAAGGCATGCTATGCCTCCGCATAAAGGCTATGCAGTTATTCGAAAAGAACATAATTATGATAACATTTTGGATTACAGTAGTCAAAAACGTAAGTACAAAAACACAAACATGACATATTCTATTCTATTTATAGTCATTTTAAAATGTCACTTACGGGCAATGATGTTATATCTAAACTCATTGCTTACGGGATATCTTCCATGATTATCCTGTAAGTGACATCTTAAGTTTAGTTACAAAAGCTTAAAACAGTGTTTACAATAACAAACTGTCCTGGAAAATCACATAGAAACACACAGTTTAATTTATGTACCCATACATGACCAGAGATTTGAAAATCTTTTATTTATTCTAAAGTAGGTACTTAGACCATAATTACAATGATAATTAAATACAATTAAGAATCTATAGATAATAGTATTTAATCATCATGTTTTTCTAGACGTAAGTAGAAAGACGTACAGCCTCACAGTTATCAATTCCAAAAAGAGCATAATCTAATTTTGATATGCAGACGATTCCTTATTCGTTCACGCTCTGCACCCGCACTTTCAGTGAACTGCGCGGTCTCCCGCTGCCCACAAGGCCACAACCCAAAAGATAAACAATAATTTATCTGTCAAAAAGTTTGAGTGTACGACAGGATGCCACAGACAAAGAGAAGGTTGTAAATGAATAATAAAGGGACGGAAGCGCGTCAACCTTTCTCATTGTTCGATTCGATGCATGACCGGCCATACGAATTTTATGTCTCCATTTTGGTCTATCGCGATCAGAGTAATGTAGCATCAATAATTATTTAATTTTGTATGTACTGACTGATCAGCTCATTCGAGGAAAAAGTTCGATGTTTCCGTGGATTCGGCCTCCAACGATTTCGGCATTGCTTTTGTCCTTGCCATTGATTGAAACTACACAGTTATTGTCTTGGAGATTGGATATATTCAAGATAATATAACCTCTTTATGTGCGCCACGGAGTACTGGAATCGTCAATAATTGATTTTTTAGAAACTTTACCTAAGTATGTAATTGCTAATCTATCTTTTGTGAGGTCACAAATATTAGAAAACCATTCTTATTAGGAGAGCAAGCTCATATACTTTAAAAATAATTTCCCCACCCATACTCCCATAGAATTTGTTTGAAATAAGGTTTCAACGTACCTTATAGTAAAAATGACGACACTAGTAAACTTAAATAACCTACTTAAGTAAGCATGAACCCGATCAGTAGGAGGTAAGCAGTTTTATTTATGATTGACGTTTCATTATTTCAAGGTTCAGGTTCATAGCTTTTTTTCTTGCTGGGGATTACCCCGACTGACCTTACAGTGCAAATCTATATCTATACATATAATAAAAGAGTAAAAAAGCTGTGTCTGTACATTGAATATATTTAAAAAATAATAATTGAAGGGGGTTTAGAAACAGTAATAGAGCACGAATCCAAAAAAAAAAGTCTGTCTGTTTGTCTGTTTATCTGTTTGTCTGTTTGTCTGTTTGTCTGTTTGTTTGTACACGCTAATCTTCGGAAGTACTGGACGGATTTGAATGATTTTTTTTTTGTTGTATAGGTATTATGTCTGGGCAACATATAGGCTATAATTTATCTTGGAAACCTGAACACCTGATGTAGAACCGCAACAGACCAGCTAAAATATAAGAGATACAAAAATGACACCGTAGCAAAAATTGTTCCACGTGATGAGCATTTTCTGCTGAGAGAGTAAATTTGAAGATCTGGAACACCTGATGTGGAACTCCAAGAGCCCAGTTATACCATAACACATATAGGAATGACGTCTTAGCAAAAGTTGTTCAATTTGATGAGCACTTTCTGTTGACTTATAAAAATCGAAGATCTGGGATACCTGTCGTGGAACCTCAATAGCCCAGCTACACCATAACACATATAGGAATGATGTCTGAGCAAAAGTTGTTCAATCTGATGAGCACTTTCTGTTGACTTATAAAAATCGAAGATCTGGGACACTTGTCGTGGAACCTCAATAGCCCAGCTACACCATAACACATATAGGAATGACGTCTTAGCAAAAGTTGTTCAATCTGATCAGCACTTTCTGTTGACTTATAAAAATCGAAGATCTGGGACACCTGTCGTGGAACCTCAATAGCCCAGCTACACCATAACACATATAGGAATGACGTCGTAGCAAAAGTTGATCAATTTAATGAGCACTCTCTGTTGATTTATAAAAATCGAAGATCTGGAACACCTGTTGTGGAACTCCAAGAGCCCAGCTACACCATAACACATTTAGGGATGATGACGTCTTAGCAAAAGTTGTTCGGTCTGATAGGCATTTTCTGTTGACTTATATAAAATCGAAGATCAGAAACATCTGATGTGAAAATTATTGCAAAGCTATCACAAATGTCACTGTATAATTATAAAATAACAAAAACTGGGAGTAGATCGACTTCTAGATCTCTAGAGACAAGTGGGGAACGTGATGCGCGACTGACCGCTGATCGGGAACGTCACGCATTGTCTCGCGCGTCGGAGATGTTCACGGATAGAGAATTACGCTTGATTTCTCATCGTATCTACGCATCTGCTTCTAGGTCTCTAGGGATAAGTGGGAAACGTGATGCGCGACTGACCGCTGATCGTGAGCGACATGCATTATCTTGCGAATCGGAAACGTTTACCCTACAGAATCACGCTTGAGTTCTCAGCGTAATCGCACATCTACTAACAGGTCTTTTGAAACGAGTGATGAACGTGATGCGCGACTAACTGCTGCTCGAGATTATCATACAATGCCCCACACACGCACACAACAAAATATTCATAATCAGTTAGAAAGTGAGAGAGAAAGAATTGCTGGAGAACGGCATGAAGAGACACAAGAAGAGCGCGAAGACTTTGACATTCTCTGAACAGAATGTCGATATCATCTGAAGAATCGGATGTCTCAAGATATAGCCGTAGGGCATGGCGACCTTCCTTGGGTTGATAAGGAACGGAGTGCATTTACATATACTCCTATGATTGAATACGCCACATATTCCGCCATCGGAGGTATGGTTCAAAATTGTACTTTTTGTGAAGCTGTTAAATGGCAAAAAGAAACAAACGGTATGTGTTGCTCAGGTGGGAAAGATCCATTATTTTCCCGTCCCCAGGCTCTTAGAATTAGACGTTTCAGATCTTCGATTTTGACGAACCCGGTGTGCTGGCAAAAGCAACAGGATCCGCGTACGAAGTCGCGGGCAGAAGCTAGTATACAATAAGTTCCAACAATCTCTAGTATAGACAAAAAAAATACCAGTTACAATGTATTAACAACTTTTTATATGTATATCCAGCATACCTGGCACAATTTATAATGTTCAAACATTTCATACAACATTAATTTGATATCGCATTTCCGATGTTTGCAATAATAAGTCTATTAACCTAACTTTGTATCAACGGTAGAGAAACACTGGTACCAGTGGAACGATAGCATACTCGTATAGCATAGTATACCCAGAGCCAATAAAATGAAGTTATAGACCACATTAGCGTTTTATATCAAAAGTTTGACAAGTTAAACATGAAAAGAATGCTTCTGCCCATCTGCTTCACAAAATCACTGATTTATGAGAAGATCAAGTGCATTAATGCGCGACTTAAATTCATAAATTATGTTTATTTTGCAAATAGGTTTTTACAAGCACTTTTACACATATTTTTTGTAACTACATAGATGGAGCCGGTGTTTCGTAACTGACTACTCTGAGAAGAAACTAACTCAGATGTCGCAGTCTCTCATAAACTTGGTCAACTCACGTGAGGACTATGTAGATTAGGGTCTGAGCTGGTCTTTTGAAGGAATAACCACACAGATTTGAACGGACCTGTCCAGTCAGAGCAAGCATTTGTCAGTCATAATGTAGCTAGACTTATAACCCAAGGAGCTCAACGACAAGCCAATGACAAATTAAAAATAACAGAACACATTTTGTTCATACAAAATTAACAAGCATCTCAAGAAGTAAATATTTCTTTTCAAACACGCAAAACAAGAAGTGCAATTCGATATTTTTTATTAACTAGTAGGTACCACTTGATTCTCAAAGATATCTAAAACGTGAAACCAACATTTACATAGTATTATAATGAAGAATGTCGGCACGTAATCCGATCGCCAAGTTTCCTTTGAACGGGGAATCGAAACCGGGCCATTCTGTGTACTGACGTAATGCTTTCTCAAAACCAATATTATAGTGTGGCATCATGCAGTACAATACCCCATTTAAAAGAGACGGTGTGATCCAATAAAAGATTACCTGGTACTGGAACTTTCTGGTTTTGGGCCATTCTGGAAAGCATCGAACAGCTGAACGTGCAATTTTTTAAATTAATTGGAGCTCAGCTCACAAATAAAGAACAAAAATGGTTTTACTGAATTTATAACGATATCACCTTAGTCTAGCAGCTTATGCCACTAATACCAATGACTAATACCCGGTGTAAACCCACCCTTTAGACACACACATACGTGCACATACCCACCGTCACCAATTTTCGTACTATTTTTACGTTGAAAAAAACTATTTATGATGTGATGGGGGGCCTGGAGTTCTAAAATACAGGCCTAGGCTTAGTTAAACTCCAGATCTTCCAAAAATTAAAACATTCTGCCAAATTACTTGTCAACCTATAAATGTATAACAATGTAACTTGTGGAGATAAATAAACGTGTTTATTCATTAATATTATTTATGAAGCCGTTAACCAAGCGTTCATCAAACTAAGTAACTACGCTAAAAATATTGCTGGAAAACGAAATTTTTAGGTGTGTAAAATCGTCGTTTACGCTAGCGTTCGACGTAACACACTCATAAAATTGTACTGACGGACGCATAGAACAGGGGTCAGGAAGTATTTAAAGTAAATTATAAAAGTTATGGTGTAGTAGTGGATTCGCATAGGTACTAGAAATAGTTATAATACCTAGTCATCAACCCTTCCTCTACTTACAAACTTCATTGTACTCTTTTCTCACCTCGCCTCGGTAGCCCGTCTGCACCTCAGAATGCAGTCAATCAATTTCCCCAAGTCATCGCTCTCGCAGAGAAGTGCCCGGTCGACCACTAGCTAGACTGACTGATAGACAGACGCGAGACGATCTGATAGGTCAAACTCGAACAACATTTCAATCCACATTCATTTTGTTTGTAACATTTTTAGAGCACCACTTATCGGATTAACTTGTGTGTCATCGTTTTTTCTATATGCTTAAAAAATAAGAGTCGAGATGTAGGAGTGTTGTTTGTAAATTCAGAATTGGAGATATAATGTATCGCCATTCGTCTATTTTACGTAATAGGAGCACAAGAATAAGATTTTAACATTTTGTAAATAAAATCGTCGTAAAATCAAGTTGGTGCTGTTAACTTACCTTACTTCATCTTCCAGCCCTTGTTCCCATATCACATAGGCTCACCATAATATGTTTTTTTCTTCTAATCTCTCCCGGCTTAACATATTTATATAGTGTATGAACTAAGTAAGTAGGTTTTTTTATTCCAAATCCAAATCCATCCAGAAAGTGAACCCCGTTTTTTGAACCAGCTGGTCCGATAATTTAATTAAATCTTGTTATAACTGTTTAATAATTAATAACTGCCTCTGCGATGGCGTCCAACTATCTTCATGGGCTACTTAGATTTTCTGGAAAAACTTGTTGTTTTATCGTTAAACACACAGTCAGTAAAATAAAACAACCAAGAGTGAAAAATTAAGAGAATTCCTTCAACTACTTAATTTCTCGAAGTCAGTCGTAAACAAACAAAGACACAAAGCATCCGGGTGGTCCTCCATTATAATAGCAGGAATGACAGCCAGTTTTTATAACCCCACACTAATCTGATTAACAATAAATAATAAAATAAAATTGTGGCCACGTTCGTTCACATAAAAATATTCTATGTGCGTGGCTGTGCATTCTATGTACCTATCCTAATAAGTAACGAAATGTCTTATCTCATACCAGTTTAGTTACAAACAAGTTTTAAATTAATCATGTATGTTAACGCTGAATTGATTGAAAACTAGGAAGTCAACTTGAGGAATCTGATTGGAATTATAGGTACCATTATGAAAACCGGCTTTGGAAAGATTGCATAATGCATAACGTGCGCATAATTATAAGATGGACACCCAATTGACGTTTCTACTAATATCAGTTTCCAGTAAAATTCCAATAAAATATGAAACATAATATTTTTCGGAAAATAATCCCTTGAAGAACTCGATGACAACTTATTCTGTGTAAAATAAATGTTTGTGAATAAATTATGTATTGATATCGAACAAGAATTAAGTGCTAGATGGCTCCGGGGCTAATGGGGGCATTAATTAATTTAATAGACCCCATAACTCCACGGATCTAGGTCCAATCGCAGACTAACGGGAGTCCCGAGAAACGAAGAGGTTATTATCGCAACAAATTTTTAAATTAGCGGAAATGGCAAAGCTTCGTTTTATGCTAAGTCCACATTCCAAAAAATCTGCCACATTAATTTTGAGTTTAAAGATGACCGAAATTAATAGACAAGTTAGTAAGTATATAAAACTATACACACCTATACACTTCTATTCTGTGAAATAATTGATAGGTTCGCAGCCAATCAATAAAAAAATAAACTGCCTACAGGTGAATCATTCACACCAGCATATAGCAATTTACAACAGTTTATTATCGATGGTAATAGATCACTAGAACACTATAAAGTATAGTCAAATCATTTTACTGACCATCGTTCAAAGTTAACTGTATATCATTCAAAGGCCATCGAACTTCTTAGTAATTTATTTTAAAGGAGGAATCAAAGGCATTGTACCTTATGTAGGTACCTTCATAACTCAACTGTACATAATGTATTCAAGCTATTTATTACACTTGTCAACAGCTTAATTCTGCATCAGATACAATGCTAAGTACATGGTATTTTAGCGCTTGATTATCACTGACAGGGGGACGCTGTCAGTAAATATGTGTGAAATTGGATTGTGCAAGTCAATCAAAAAACAAATTGGTTTTAGTTTCTATTTTTTTCACGAGACTAAAAAGATTCTTGGAATTAAGAAGGACTCATTGTGAACTGACCATAAATACCTTGCAGAAAACCGAGGTTGTCTTCGTAACTAGGATAAAATAACGTTAATTAAATTGTTTATGGAATGCATATCTTATAAACAATTTCAGCACTAAATTAAGGGTCGAAAAATTTACAGGACTTCTGAAAACGCATAAAACTCAGAAGGTGACCCATCATACTGGCCCATCACGTGGCGTATTCTGGCCCATACCTTCTTCTTACAGAATGAAGGCCTGTGTAGCAGTTATAATATTATTGGCTGATTTTGAAGAGTATGACAGGATTGTGGTCAATGCCTGATTACCTTTTTGTCAGTCGTCAAGCGCCGTGTTCAAAACCTTTGTATTGATTTTATTTGATCAAAAATGTTAAATGAAGTTACAACCTGAATGTACTTTTACGATGTTAAGTAATTAATCGACGTTACTACAATTTATGCTGCACTCCTTTCTCTTTTAATGGATCATTTATAATAACTAGTTCAGGTAGCTCCCGGCTGCCTATGAGACCACCTACAGTGGTTCTCTGTTGTAGACGCCGTATACGGCAGCGGCTCCCGTATATGTGAACTTGATGATTTACTTATTTTGCCAGTTAACCCTACGAATATTCTAGATTGTCACGCCACCAACGACGAGGTAGGTTCCAGAGGGCCTAGGAAATTATAATGACGACGGAAGGGTGAGGTGGTGAGGTTCTTCAAAAAGGCCAGGTGCGTAGTATTCGCGCAAACAGACATGCGTGTATGACCAGGGGGGTGAAACTGCCATACATTGGCTTCAAACAAAATTTTCATAGATAGTGCTGCCATCTGTGTGTTTAGGTACACCAACTTTTCAACAGTCATAACGAGAACAGCTATTTTAGACCACTTGCTAGTGAAGTAGGTAGCCTAGCGGTGACAGCGGTTGCCTTGTGACTAATAGATCACAATTTCGAATCCTCAGAATTTCTTTTTGTATTTATTTGGTTGAACAAAAACTAACAGCGCCATCTAACAGTTTGGGTACACAGTTTTAAAAACGAAAACCAGAGTTGCGCATCTATCTTGTATTATTATAGTGTATTATCTATGTGTACAGGTATGAAAGTGGACGAGGCAGAAGAAGTGAGGATCGTAGCAGGTGGCATGCTTTGGTGATGCCTACCCCATGGGAAAAAGGCGTGAGTTTATATTACGACGAAAAAGTCATAAATACTTTCAGTCAGTCATTACAATAAAGTTCTAATCAGCTTGCACTACAAAGTCGTTGTTACGTCGGTCACTGCGAGCCGAATAGTGCGAAATAAGTGGCTTCGATCGATTTACAAAAAATATATTGATTGGACTAAAAAAAATAAAACACTATGATGCTTAATATTATGTTGCTTGTAGAATGATTTGCCAAAAAATCAGAATGGTCACATGTATTTTATTTAGTAACGTTTTTACTCGGTAAAAGAAATCTTTAGAGATAAGTTCGTGCTTTTTTTTTTTGAGTAAAATTAATTGTATTATGTTTTCAAAACACTATCGTACTAGTATATATCCTAAAGAATATCATATATTCTTCTGGTTTTGTTTAATGCAATGAATCATATACTTTCAGGCATTATAAATTCGCGTTTAGCTCCTGCAGTCGCCTTAAAAGCGAAGCTGCTTGTCAAAAAGAATGCATCAAAGTATCAAACTTGGTACATTTTTTTTTTACAATAAACACAATCAATTTATCACCAAGATGACAAAAGAAGCAAAATGCTTCGTAATGACTCCGACGTAACTTAGCCCTTCGAATACTCTTCAACTCTGTTGTAACATTTCTAAGCTTACATAGTTGCGAATTAATAGCAAAAAGTAAAAGCACATATCTGATAGAAAGTGCAAGATATTTCCCATTGAAGAGCCTGTGAGATCAAGATACAGATATCTTAAAACCGATCACGGTTATTAGATTCATGTAAGACTTTCATACGACAGCAGTAATGAGATTTTGATGTTTCAAATTATGTAAGTGGCCAGGAACCAACCGAAGATTCTGTTTGTATGAAAAAGGAACTGTAGAACTCTTTTTCCTGTTTTTTTTCGAGTTGAATGCTCTTTTGTGCAAAACATAACGAGCAGATTACATAATCTACAAACAACTTTATTTCTGTTTCATGTTTATTAAGATTGTACGAGTGTCAAAACACTTTACTATGTATTATCAAATAAGTATTTATGGTTGTTAAGATACAACTTAGATATTGGGGTTGTCAAAATCAAAACAAACGCACTATTTGATGATAATTATACTTCGTTGCTTCGTCCTTCGAGATTAGATAACATTGTAGTAATACGTCTAATAAATCGCCTTTCATCCACTAAGTTGTAGGTTTCTCTTCTTTTTTTTTTTTTATGTGTGGGTACTTTGTCTTCCTATTCGTTATACCTGCACTGTCACTCATTCGCGTTTTAGTGCTTCGCCGATCACCACTTTATTTCCCCTTTTCGTTTAAAAGTGAAAAAAGATGCCGAAACGTACTCACAAAAACGACGACAGTGATTATTTGAGACGGAAGATCCGAAAACTTAAAAAGAAAATCAATAAACGCGACAAACGGTCGCGTGTTCGAATTTATTCCGAAAGCAGTAGTTCGCCGGCGAATATGTCGCCTGAGCTATCGGATCATGAAGGTAAGCTGAAGTGTTTTTATCATCAATATTAAAAACAAAAGAAAGATATTGTGAATAGTTTTTAGGACTATATCCGTATCAAAAAATGCACCAAATAATGTTGTGTACATCTCAAGGGGGTGTTACCTTCATATAATTTTGGATTCCCAATTTGTTGGGTAAAATGACATACCCACATAATATGTGATTGTATACATTTGAAAGGAATGTTATCTTCACATTATTTAATGACCTACTTACAAATAACTACAATTTGGGTAGGTGCATATACTTAAGGGTGTATTACCCTCATATAATTTCAATTTCCCAATTTATTGGGTTAAATTATATACCCACATTATGAGTGATTGTGTACATTTGAAAGGAATGTTACCTTCACATTATTTTAATGACCTACTTACATATACATACAATTTGAGTAAGACATACCTAGTGTTGTGGATAGTTTTAAAGGACTATCGCCGCGCTATTTTCTTTCTGATACCTACATATGGTAATCAATTAATTCCAGATGATATGGAAGTTCATCCTGAGGTCGAATCCATGCACATTATTAATACGGAAGAACCCCAACCGGGTACGTCCGCCTCGACTACAGACGTCCCTGCTACAGATGCGGTACAGTCAGTGCAGTCAGTACCTCCCGCTGAAGCAGCGCTCGACCCCCCTGAATTGGATGAAGACATTTTGAATCTCTTGGGTGAAACACCTTCAAAAAATAAAAAATATGGGCCGGATATTAGAGGTGAGTTATCTGTTCGCTGGGAACACATCGCGACGACTGGTCTGACGAAGGATGCCAGAAAGGAGCTGCTAGAAAGACATCTTGTTCCAAATAACTGCAAGAAGATTGACGCGCCGAAGTTAAATCCTGAAATAAAGGCCGCTTTATCGGATGTGCTTGTCAAGAAAGACAAAGCACTGGAGAACAAACAGGTGCAGGTCGCAGCAAGTATATCTTGTATTAGTGAAGCTCTCAATATATTGTTCTCCTCAGATCAAAAAGATCAGACAGTTATAAAATTGTTGATCGAAGCGGGTCGACTGATGTGTGACTCACAACACAATGAGTCTATGACAAGACGCAGTTTTATATGTTCTACAATAAAGAAGGACATTAAAGATCAATTATTTAATACAGAAATCGATAATTTCTTGTTTGGAGAACAGCTGACTGATACTCTCAAAGCTGCAAAAGCGATATCGAAATCAGGCTCTGAAATTATAATAAACACCCAAGTCAGAAGACCTGTACTAGCCCAGAGACCGAGACAGGCCACCGCTCAGGCTTTAAACCAGAGGCCTCCGTTCCCGCCAGCCCGGCAGGCAGGAGCAACGAGGAGGACCGAGCCGGCGCCGCGCCCGCGACACCCGCACCCACCGAGACAGCAGCCGCGCTCGCAGCAGCGCCCAGCCCCCCGGCGCTAGACTTGGTATGTTCCGCAGGACGATTATCATATTTTTATGATCAATGGCAATTAATAACCAATGATCCTGTTATATTATCATGGATAAGAGGTTACGAGATACCGTTTACTAAACCGGTTTATCAGTCACACGAACCTCATCTGCCTATTTTATCTTCATCAGAATCAGTTCAATACAGGGTGGCCATCACTGATCTTATAAACAGTGGAGCTATCTCACTTTGTGAACCATGTGAAGGACAGTTTCTTTCTAGCTATTTCCTGGTTAAAAAACCTAATGGTAAAAACAGATTTATATTAAATTTAAAGTCTTTAAATAAGCACATAATAACAGAACATTTTAAAATTGAAGATCTGAGAACAACTTTAAAACTAGTATCAAAAAACAGTTTCATGGCCACCCTTGATTTGAAGGATGCGTATTTTCTCGTATCCATAAGCCCAACCTGCAGGAAGTACTTAAGATTTAAGTATGATGGTAAAATTTACCAATTTAATGTTTTACCGTTTGGCCTAAACACAGCCCCATTTGTTTTTACAAAATTATTAAAACCGGTAATTTGTTTGCTGAGGTCATTAGGTTATTTGTCATCAATTTATTTAGATGACATTTGCATTATTTCTAATAATTATCAAGATTGTCTAGACAATATTTTAAAAACAAAAAGTATTTTGAAGTCCTTAGGATTTATAATCAATTATGATAAGAGCTGTATGATTCCGAGTAATGTGTGTAAATACCTTGGTTTCGAAATAGATACGAAACAATTCCATGTTAGCCTACCTAAAGAAAAACGAAATTTAATTAAAAAAGAATTACAATCATTTCAACTCAAACCTCGTTGTAAAATAAGACATTTTGCACGCTTGGTAGGCCTACTCACTTCATCTTGCCCCGCGATTCAGTATGGGTGGCTTTATACAAAGCAAATGGAAAGATGTAAATACCTTGCCTTGCGTCAAACAAGTAATTATGATAACCACATGTTGTTACCGCAGTATTTACAAGATGATTTTACCTGGTGGTTAAAATCAATTGATGTCGCAGTCAATCCCATTAGACAAGACTGCTACTCGCTAGAAATATTTTCAGATGCTAGCAAAAAAGGGTGGGGGGCAGCATGCGGTGAGGAGACCGCCAGTGGCCAGTGGAGTAATTTGGAATGTGTCAGGCATATTAACTATCTAGAACTCCTGGCAGCTTTCTTGGGTTTACAAACATTCGCAAAGGGATTAAGTAATTGTCAAGTTTTACTACGTATTGACAACACAACTGCTATTTCATACATCAACCGTATGGGTGGAGTAAGATTTCCACATCTAACTGAAATTACAAAGTCCTTGTGGCAATGGTGCGAAGCTCGTGGTATATTTATATTCGCTTCATACATAAGTTCAGCAGATAATGAAATAGCAGATGCTGAGTCTAGAAAATCTCACCCAGATACCGAATGGGAGATCAAAGATCATGCTTTTGAAAAGATTGTACAGGCCTTCGGTCGACCTAAAATAGATCTTTTTGCATCAAGAATTAACAATAAATGTGTTAAGTACATCTCGTGGAATAGAGACCCTGGAGCATTCGCTGTGAACGCTTTTACATTAAACTGGAATAATCTTGTTTTCTACGCATTCCCTCCCTTTGCAGTAATACTAAAAGTCTTACGCAAAATAATAATTGATCAGGCCGAGGGTATTGTTGTGGTTCCATTTTGGCCCACGCAACCCTGGTTTCCACTTTATCAAAAACTTCTTTGTTCTGAATTAATTCAGTTTACGCCCTCTGATAATGTGTTGTTGTCTATTTCCAACAGTCTACCCAAGCTCACATTGATTGCAGGGAAGTTATCAGGACGGCACTTCGAAACAGAAGAATCCCATCGTCAGCTTTAGATATTATGATAGCTTCCTTGTCTGAGAAATCCATGAAACAATATGACGTTGCAATTCGGCGTTGGGTAAGCTTTTGTAAAACTCACAGTATCGAAATACATGAGGCGTCAATTCCAATGGTAATTTATTTTCTCACTGAATTATTTAATTCTGGTTTACAATACGGATCTTTAAACAGTCATCGCTCCGCTCTGTCTTTGATCTTAGGATCGAGAGTAGGGTCTGATGACCGCGTTATTAGACTTTTCAAAGGTTTTTACAGACTTCGTCCTCCAACCCCCAAATATAATATCACTTGGGACACCTCAATAGTTTTAAATTTTTTATCAAAATGGCACCCAAATAGTAGTTTAAGTTTAGAACAATTAACCAAAAAGACCGTAACATTGCTAATGCTTATAACTGCACACAGAGTACAGACAATTAGCAAAATAACACTACAAAATATGACTATCAATGATCAGCTTATATTAATCAAGATAACCGATTTCATAAAAACGTCTCGTCCGGGTTCAGCTCAACCTTGTCTGAGGCCCAGATTCTCAGTCCTGACTTTACTTTACAGCAAAGGAGTCTTCACAAAGTAAGCTTTGCGTTACCGAAGTATACTTTCTATTTATTCAATTTCAGAGACAGTTGCTTGACTTTCCTTAGAAAAGTACGGCTCCAAAGTAAAGTATAGGGAAAGACGTGTGGCTGTTACGTCACACGTACAAATGTTTTGGAGAACATATTTTTAAATCAAGTTTTATTTCCTTAAAAAAATAGTTATTAACATATTATTCAAGACGAGTGTTTATATCGTGCTCTTGCTTAGATTTATAATAGTAATATTATCATTTTACATGAAAAGTAAAGGTGTTTGGAAAAAACAATATGTACGAAGTACGTGGAACGAAACGAAACATCGTTGACGTGTGGTTGACATTCTGTTTGCTATATATGTTCGTAAAAAATGTTTTTCATCTATAATATTATTTATTAACTTGATTATATCTATGCATTACACGTTGACGTGCCAACTTTCGTGGCGAAGGAGCTACATAAGTTACCGCCCGTCACTTTCGATCACGTAGACGTCACCAGGTTGTTAAAGGACATTACATCGGTGAAGTGAAGCCTGACCGAGGTGCAGTGTAACTTGGAGAATTCTGAGAATACCATCCATGAACTACGTGCCGAGATAGTGTTGCTACGCAGTGCGGTTTCGGAAAGTAGGACAAATGAAGATGCCAACATAAACACGCGTCGTGGTGCAGAAAATGCTTCGGACAGCAGTTTTGCGTCGGAGAAATTGGATTTGTCGTCACCTGCAAACAGCGAGGGCGATGCACCGTGCCCCGCCGCACCCGCCCCTCTGCTCTCCGGTACAGCGATGTCCAGCAAAGCAGGACTGTGATGAGGACGGCTTCACCTCAGTTCAGAAGAAGAAGAAGAAGCCTACTTGTCGCAATCAATGCGGTAGGTACTGGACTGTCAGGACCAAATATGCTGCTGCGTCCAGCGACACCAGCGACGTTGCTGTATGTGTCCCGACTGCATCACTCCACGAAAGTTGAGGAGATCGTTGAGTACATGAAGGTGAAGACTAGCTGGACCTTGAGGGTCAAAAGGTTAGAGCCGCGTCACAACACCAACTTCAAGTCGTTTGTGGTGCGAGTTCCGACACAATATCTCGACATGTTTGTCAAGGAAGAGTTTTGGCTGAAGGGTGTAATCTACCGAAGTTTTCGCGGCAGGCTACATGACACCGCACAGCGTAACACGACTCCGCCACTTCGTGTGTTATATGATAGTTCATAGCTTATATGTTAGATTTTTTATGTGTTAGTATATTTTTGTGTTGTTATTTTGTGTATGTTACCTATGGGTCTTATGATGCCTGATAATAAAATTATTAATGATTGATTGATTACTTTTGGACTCCCGATACTGCTTCACCTGTTAGCTTGTAGTTTTTGACCTGCTGCTCGATATGGATAACGACGAAAAATTTACCAACTTTTAAATCAAATTAAAAATATCAGAAACCAGTAGACACAGCAAAATTGAAAGAAAAGAAACGACGCGACGCAACCACCAACACAATACAAACAATAAAAAAATTCACTCAAATCGACGTGACTTTTCGAGCCATAACCCAACCATAATAAAATGTGTTTATTTTCTAGGAAATTAGTTTGACAAGAATGACTACATTATTTAAACGCATAGTAGTGCAAAGTTTACTTTGAGGCCAAAGTCATGATTATCGACTACTTAGCCTTTACTAAGCAAAGTGTCATTTTTGGAAAGTAAAGAAGAGCTTGACAGGACTAAGAAATATTTTTTTGGGTGAAAGTAGACTTTTCCATCAAAGTAAAGTCAAAGTGCGGTCTGTGAATCTCAGCCTGAGTATTCCATTTTATAAAGACCGGCCGGAAATATGTCCGGCTGAAGCTTTGGTAGCTTATATAGATAGGACAAAGTCTTTAAGAAACAATGCTAATAGCTTATTCCTTACTATTAAAAAACCACACAAACCAGTGTCCACAAATACCATCAGCCGATGGATAAAAACCATGTTATCAATTAGCGGAATTGACACCTCTATATTTTCTGCTCACTCCACCAGACACGCAGCTACTTCAGCCGCTCATAGAGCTGGCGTCAATATTGACACGATACGAAAGACAGCTGGGTGGAGTGGCAGCTCCAATGTCTTTGCTAGATATTACCATAGAGATATTCAATGTGAACAACTTGATCAATTTGCTTTGTCAATCCTAAATTCCGATTGATGTGTTATGTAAAAATGTTACAAAAATTTTGTTTGTTACCCTAAATCAATGAGAAGATACATTTTAATTTTAATGATAATTTTAGTTTTGTTGGATCATTATACTTTTAATGTTTAAACATAAGTGTTTTAATATTTCAACATCTTTCAAAATCTACAATGTTATCTAATCTCGAAGGACGAAGCAACGAAGTATAATTGGAGATTAAACGAACTTACCTGAAGTGAAGTTCTATCCAAATTATACGAGTTGCTTCGTCCGAAGAGATTAGCTCCCTCCCAGCCCTTTAACTCCCAATGTCTGAAGTGAAATATTAAAAAGGGTTCCAGGCTTTCAACTAAATGAGTGACAGTGCAGGTATAACGAATAGGAAGACAAAGTACCCACACATAAAAAAAAAAAAGAAGAGAAACCTACAACTTAGTGGATGAAAGGCGATTTATTAGACGTATTACTACAATGTTATCTAATCTCTTCGGACGAAGCAACTCGTATAATTTGGATAGAACTTCACTTCAGGTAAGTTCGTTTAATCTCCAATTATCACGATCAGAACACATTATAAAACATATGAGAACGGGTATTTATCGCGAATTGAATCCGGTCGAAACGTCGGGCTTAAATTAAAGGTATATTCGCGATAAATACCCGTTCTCATATGTTTTATAATGGATAATTGGAGGTTGTCTTCGCCTGGGCAGCAGGACACTTAATGCTTTCGTGTGTGTCAGCTTTAATGCCGCCCATGGGCTTCTGACCAAGATTTAGATAAGTACCGTCGAGGAATATCACTGCGGCATGCTGGTTTGGTTTTCTCGCGAAGTTTTCCTTACCGAAGCAAGTGATAATAATAGTATACGCACATGAATCCGTAAATCTAGTGCGCGTCTTGGGTTCAAATTCGAGACGTCATTTTTACTAAACCTGATCTGTCATAGAACTTGCATAATATAAGTGCTATGTAACAACCACTATTTTCACAAACCTGTTCATTACTTGAAAAATCATCAAGTGCCGGTGATTCTGCAAATCTGTGGATAAACAAATAGGTGGTAACAGGAACTGTGCGCAAACGCATACACGTGTATTCCGCTAGGCGCGAGGGTCACTGAGTTCACTTCATATTTACCAAACATGCAGGATGCACGCGTGCTTCACCGTAGACTACGTACAGTTGTGTTGTGTGCACGTTCAATATATCTTATTTCTTTGTTTTTGTTCTGGAGTATCAACTACACTTTCCTACGCAAGATGGCCACTTGTGAAGACCCTTTTCACAAGGAAAATAGCTGCGTTTCAGATTCACTCGGTAAAAAGTTACTGTTAGCCTCTGTCATCCCACTGCTGGGAAAAAACCACCCCCATGGCCTCCAAATCTTCCGATCAAGGGCCAATGTGAACCACAGGTCGTTGGTTCAGTCAAGGTCGTCCCGCCATTTCTTGCTAGGTCTGTTGTGTGGTTGGCTTTTTTTAAAACCCAAATTGATTACAAATAGAAAACCAAATAGAAGCTATAATAGAACCACAGAGCTCCTGCCGGGGCTGCGGGACTGTTCGAAAGAGATACCGTGGCCCCGGAACATAAAGGGCGAGGAAGAAACATGGATGGGTTTTAGTCAGTCAAAGTCTGACACTCCCTCCATTTCCCAACCGAAAAAAAAAGCTCCTATTACTCGTAGTAATCATTTACTACGGTTTACGGTTCTATTTAAGTATATTACTTTTATTTCTTGTAAATAAATAATTTTATTTTTTTTAACGCTACCTTTTTGCGCTCATCTGTACCCGCGGCATTCATTATACTCTTTACTGATTAGCGTTTACGTTCACGGTCTGCCGAGGGCCGAGCGGCGCAGGCGCACTATTGGCTCTCGATATAAAAACTAATTAAGAACCTAGACACTGTGAACTATCAGATGCGTCATTATCCTCATTAAAACAAAGTATTTTACCTGATTGCGGCAAAGCTAAAAGAAAGTTTCATAATAGAGTTGTATCTTTGATACACGTCATATTTACTCATGACGTGGAACTCCGACGAAAACCGAAACATGTTTTTGTCGGAGTTGGATTTTAATTTTGGATTTTTTTTATTAAATCTTTACCTACTTTATTTTTCATAATTATTATTATAATATTTCTTCGAAAGATGCACTGTTTAACGTCGTTTTTACGAATTATCCCGATACGTTAACCACGTATATACCTATTTTAGATGGCCCGCATGTTATTAAAAGGAAAATGTATTACTGAAAAGTTTTTCAGGGAGCTCTAGTACCACACTTAACGTATACTAGTCGATAAGAGGTCTAGAAACATAAATAGAAAAACCACATGAAATACAGACCGACTTTCAGCGCTCGTCATTAGTACACGCTTTAAAAGCTACTTTCAAAATTCACGTTTCTATCTATGTGGATAATATCAGGGTACGAATAACAGGTTCATTAAAATATATGTATATACCTCCCATAATCATAAAACAAAACGTTTATGTACCTCGTTTTAATGACTAGTATAAAATCTAGTTACAACAGGGCCCCTTAATTGGCCGGGATGAAAGCCGGCCTGTGGTTAGTGGACAACTGAGAGCAAAAACTCCTACGCCGACAAATAACGCGAAATTATAATGAAAAAAATGCTTAGACATACTCGTAGATAAGATTAGGCTTGCATGGACTTCATTAATGTACAATTAGGATCAAGAGTACCTACATCCTTTTTAAAATGTAGTAACTCTAGGAGTGGTCAATATTGATCAAGTTCCTTTGGATTTGTCAAAAACAAAAGCAATAGGAGTAACGATTAGGAGTCGTTTCTCTGTGATTGGCCGGACAATCCAAAACGCCGAGAGAGTTGGAAAGAAATGGTCCCGACCAGCAGTAACACAGAATTTTACGAAAAAACTAATTGAGGACAGAAGATTTTTTTTATTAAGTTTTCTTGTACTGGCTGTCACAAAACACTATACACATAGAAACACATGTTCTGATAATGCTTTAAAAATAAACCATCATTCGTTGATTTCATTCTTCGATCGGGGTATCTTCGTTATTGTACTACAGGAACAAAAACAAAACAACATCGGAAATTTCTACCGCTTTCCCATTTATCACAAGGGGAAAATATTATGCATGAAACGGCTTACCAAACGGCTTAAAAAACATAGTACAAATTCAAACACTGTTTTAGGCTTTCACGGTTTAAAACTAAACTTATATTGTCACTTACGGGATATCTTCCGTGATTATATCGGGAGCTCAAAACAACAAATAATCACGGAAGATATCCCGTAAGTGACAATATAAGTATAGTACAAATTGTTTTGTACTATATTTTGACATCAACTTTAACTTTAGTGCTCAGCTTTCCTTTCAACCTACGCTCTGATTACGTCATTTTAATTATACAATGTGAGCACTGCATAAAGGTCACTTGATTAACAGTTTAAAAAGTCTTGCATAAGGTTCGCTTTCTCTTAAAAAAGAAAGAAAGAAACGCACGTAAATCTAGATAGGTAAGTACTATAACACAAACTAAATTACATTTGAGAGTTGTCTCGTTAAAATTATAGCCCCAAGAGTTTGTTTCCTATTACGAATCTCAGATCAGATATGACAGGCAATCGCTGGTATCGCTGTAGGCTACTTTAAGAACAATGTGCGAAATGGGCAGTGTTTGAACTTATTATTAGTTATTGCAAGTTGTAAGTCTTACCTTTACCTATCGTATTGTAGTAACTGGGTTATGGAGGAATTCCACTGAATTCGGTTAGACTGGGAGCTGATCCTAATAATAGTGGTGGGGATCACTATAGTTACGACCAGGGAAATGTCTTGGCAGATGATGACATAAGTAGTATGTAAACTATGACTCACCTCCTGTCACCTCCATGTGTAATTCCACCTGCACTTTGATGAACCTGTCCGAAGCTACTACCAACGCCAGCCAGGGTGTGTAATATTTGGCAAAATAACAGTGTATTATATGTATATGTGATCATTAGAACTTTTGTTGTTATTTCAAACGCTACGCACCAGCCGTTGAGGTAGCAGAGTTCTGGTCAAAACTATTGTGATTTTAAAAAAGGGAATCATCGACACGACGAAGAACGTCTTTTGTGAATATAAAAATATACCTATTTAGAACTGCCTTCAAACCTAACCAGACTCCTGAAATAAAAGACGAAGACATAACTGCTAGTTAACCTCCAGAAACCAATCAAAAATACAATAAACAAACCAATGATTCGGGAAGACACGGATATTGCCAAGCCTTTGAAAATAGCAAAATATCTTCAAAAAATCAGTTGACAGGAAAATGGCTTCCACGAATACGCCTTTTAACATATTCATCATTAAATTAAAGAGTCCCTATCATTTCCTTATCACGAACTTGACTCACATAATTACAGGGAACTGTTATCACTGGAATGGTCACAATTGGCATATGTGTGTCGTGGGTAAAGAGCTTGTTGTACTCGTCTAGATACGGCCAGCTGTGAGTAGTACAACAGGACACCCAAAATTTCCCTGAATATTGATGATTAAGTTCGTCAGAACTGCCTGGTAGGTAATATTGGTATAAATGCAAGCATAAAAATGTTATGCAAAATATTTGGTTGTAATTTCGCTTAAAAATTATCCTCCCGCCCGCAAAAATAAGCAATTCAGGAAAATAAATAATAATTAAGTAAGTAAATATGCACCCAAACCCATAATTGACATTTCATTTAATCCTCCCCCCGCACTTCCCCCATGATGTACTCAATGGGACGAATAGCGAATGCCCTCTGAAATCCACCGAAAGCAACAGCTGAGCAAAAGCAGCAACAGAGACAAGTCGGCCTTTTTGCAACCGACTAGTCCGGTAGTCGACAAAAGTCATAGTCGGTCGACTATGACTGGCCGACTAGTCGGTTCTCAAATCACCAAACTGTTAAAATATTCGAAAAATAGAGCCACCTTTAGAAAATGTTCTTACTCTCTGACATGTTGTAATTTGTTGAATTACCAGTGTAACGCAAACAAAATAAATTGCTCCCGAATACGGAAACGGCTTTCGATTCCGGAACGACCTAAAATAACGGTGCATTTTACCATAAAAGTTAATTGTTATCTATAAACGACGAGGTCAATAAAGTGCTCATCGCTGATGCTTCTTACTGATTTCAAGACCCCGACAATAGAAACTGGCTAATCCAATCCGAGGACCAGCCTGATCATGAACGCTATAATGTTACCATTGCTAGGAAGCAAGCTTTCTTTCTGAGCGAAGGTCAAAAAAGTCCGAAGCCTGCCGGGGTTGCGGGCCTGTTCGAAAGAGATACCGCGGCCCCGGAACATAAAGGGCGAGGAAGGAACATGGAAAGAAAAAGGGTCAAAAAAGTGTGTAGAAGACTTTAGGCTTACAATACAGAGTGTTCTTTTGAAGAATATACTTACAGAGAGAGAGGAGTGTAAAGAGCTCTAAAATCGGGTTCCTAAATGAAATTAATCTATTTACTCCAAAACCATGCAAGACCTTGACGAGGATAACCTAGACATAGTTGTACGGAAGATAGAGATAGCAGACTAACATACTACGAAACACGCCATAAATATTCTTGCACTTCTCAAACAAATGGCAAAAGCTTCATAAATTAAATAGAAAACATTACGAACACCCATTAGATACAATCTAAAACATTTTGATTAACACTAGCATTGGAAACTAGATCATCTGAATGCTAACGTCCATTTTAAATAGCTATTTCAATCAATCATTCTGCGGCGCATCCATTAAATCTTGAGACAATACGGCGAATTTTATTCGTTGTTTTTCTGACGTGCACTGGCGAAGATATAAACAATCAGTACTAATTTAATCCAGTTCTCTGTTTTGTTTAAACATATACTAGACGTGTATAAAGACCAAAAAACGGTCTTGGAATCGAACTAGCGCAATAAGCCCGTTAGCCTACTGAGGAAAAAACCTTAGAACACCTTTATATCCTCAAAAGGAGAGTACAATTACAGTATGTTTCTATCTTCAGTGGCGGAGTTTTTTAGACTGTGTTCTATCTGTCAGGCAGTCAATCAGTCACTCACGAAGTAGCTCCATATTAGTATATTACATAGAGATATATAAAATCTTTAGAAGTGCAGTTTTCACTTAATTAAACTGTTCGGCGTACAATATCGTGACAGCTCTGCTGTTACTGGTAAAATAATAAGCGGCAGACGTCGGTGAAAGCTCGCGAAGTCGCGGCAAGCTTTGAAGTTGATGTCAGCGAGCAATGAAGCTGAGGAGCGGACAGTAAGCTGCGCAAAAAATGCTAGTTGAAATAATGATAGGATCATTTATATCTGCTTAATACTCGTCTATTGCCAAGTATCTACAAGCTTGTTATTTCAGTGAAGTAGTGAATCATCATTAGAACATATTGTATCCAATTACTGTCACCCCAATTTACATTCGGTTTGGAGACCGAAAACACTTCATCATTATGAAGTGTTTTCTAGTAAAAAAAAACTATTGTAACAAGAAAAATAGTATCATAACACCACATTGGCATATGGTTTGGTGATTTCAATAAAACTGTTACATATAAACGAAAAGATAAATAGCAACTTTGTTTCTATAGCCTGACATAATCCCTTTTTTTTTTAGGATGGGAAATCATCAAATGACTTCTCCCACTCCGGGTGGAGCGGGAGTGTCAGACTTTTACTGACTAAAACCCATCCATGTTCCTTCCTCGCCCTTTATGTTCCGGGGCCGTGGTATCTCTTTCGAACAGGCCCGCAACCCCGGCAGGGTTCGGCCCTTGCGGGCCCCTCCCCTTATGCTGACATCTCTTTGAGGCGCGCGTGGAACACGAACGCGCCGTCGACACGGCCTGTCGTCACTAGACGGACGGACGGCTAGCTAGCCCATAGCTAACCGTCCACAGGCCCGCATCTACGGTGGCCGGTAGCCACCACGTGGCCCCCGGCGCCCGGTGCGTCTCCCGCGGCGGCCGGGAAGGGAGGCTCTCTCCCTCTCTCGTACCGCCACCTCCTTCGCTAGCATGACTGCTTCGCAGAAGGAGGTGACGGCTTCCCATTCCGTCTCGCTCCGGACCATGGATTGAACCAGGGCCGGACGTGAGAGGTCGCCGCCGCCGATCGCCGCTACGAGGACACGGCGTTGCTCCGCCCACGCAGGGCAGACTTCCACCGTGTGCTCCACCGTGTCCTCCGGTCGATCCTCGCAGTGGAGACACCCGGGCGTTTCCTCCCGCCCGATTCGGTGCAGGTATACCTCCCGAAACATCCGTGTCCGGTGAGGACCTGCGTCAGGCGGAAGGTGAGGACGCCATGGCGCCTCTTTAGCCACTCCTCAAAGAGGGGACTTACACCGCCACTATCGTGGCGTGCCCTGCACGGGGTTGCGACAGTCGCTCTCTCCATGTCGCCATGAGATCGCGCCGGAGGTCTGTCCGCTGACTGACATAATCCCTTTATCATGGCTTACGACAGCCACGCGTAGTGATGATTGGCCTTTTGTTTCATGAAAGAAGTGATGAAATCCACAAAGCAAAGACCACAATATAGCAAACTTTTAATGCAGCATATTATGTAATTTAATGTAACCTTCAAAAACAATACGATTATTTACAGTCAAAGTTACTTTATATCCTTTCAAAACCTTGAAGTTGCCGCTAAATCAATACATTTTCAAGAAACTAGCAATGTCATCCACCTTTCAGGTGACTACCTCCTTATTTTAAAGTGTAAATAATTAATTACGACACAAGATAAAACGGCTGTGTCAAAAAACTAGCTGCATTAAGAGGCACTCGTATCTGAGTTTAAAATGCTTGACTCTACAAATTGCTTTTAAGTATTAACATAAATGTTTAGGAAATAGCAAGAGATAAGATGGTAAGATTAAGTGGGTATTTAACTATTAGCCCACTTGTAACACCTAGTCATTTGAATAAAAATATGTTGATGAAGAAACCTTTATATCTGCTTCGTATTCAAGAAGGACCACTCATTTATTACAGAACATGAAAGTTAGGATCCCTCTAAGTGTTTAGTTTCATCAAGAGCCATTTTACTGTTCTAGATTAGTGAAGGAGTTCCAAAAGACATATAAAAGCACATTGTAACACAGTAGTGTGTACACAGGTAGGTATGAATCCTTACTAAGTTTATTCTTCCAGCAAAAAGATTTTCACCTAAAGGTATTTTTTTGGAACAAGCCCGCAATACTATTCCCAAACCACTGCAACTCCTGAAAGCCAAAATCAACAGTGGTGACATCCAGAAAAGCACCGAGACAGTGAAGTTCGACGAAGTCCCAGAGAACCTAATTAACTGTCTTGGATCTCGCAACGAAATTAATCAGAAAGGACGAGTAGGAAAAATGTAATTTGCACTTCCCTCCGTATCAGCAGGAGACAGAACGAAACAAGGCCAATAGGCACAAAGGCACACACATTTACAACTAGGTGAAGCCACGGATAGAAGAAGGTATTGTCACCAAATCAAAATTACAATAGCACTCCACACACTTAACACAATTCATAACTCTTTGTAACCGAACAGATATCTAATATTTTACCCGCTACCGGAGTAAAGCACCTCAGGCCCGTGATCTATGGATTCGCTACTTCCCTACCAATTTATTACATCCTAAATGAATAATATAAAGACTACTGGGTATTCGAAAGTGGACACTGATTCTAGACATGGATTTATCACTGGTAAACGTCCTGCCTGTCGATATGTTCTGAAGTTCCATTAGTAATGCCAGCGAAAGTGGTTCCTTGATGTCAATTATAAAGATAAGTGTGTAGTGCATAGTACGGTTAAGTTATGGCGAAATAAATATATTTTATCCAGAATAGCCACACTAAATCTAAGGGTTTTAAAAACAATACACTTAAGCCCTACATGACACAAAACCGATACTTGGAAGAGGGCTACACTCAATATTGGGTGGTCAAAGGTTCACGAAGAAAAAATAAATTTAGAAGATTTTTTGGCAGTAATCTGTAACTGATTGCAAAAGTTTGACCCTGTAATCGAGCAGTAAATTGCAGAGCGAAAATGAGAGTCAATGTATTAAACAAGACAGGTAGACTGGACACAATTCTTTCTTTTATCTTTTTACAGCAGACGCTCTTGCGCTAATCCATTTGGATTAGTCCTTGAAAACGGTTGTGAGTGTAGAATATTTTTAATTAGTTTCTAAAATATTAGAAAACGTATTGAAGCTATTCAATATTAAACCTTAGTCGTAATTATAACACAAATCGACTGTGCATATGTCTGAACTTAGATCATGTGAGTACACTTCTAAACCTTGATTAAAATCAACACTAAACGACAGGAAACTGGCACTCCAAAGTTTATTGACAAATTCGAACGCATCACAAACATTGCACATCAAAAAATCACAACAGCACTTTCTATTTGCTAAACATTCAATCAGAAGGTTGCTAATCGATTTTGACTTTCACGACCCGACATCGAGCACATTGATAAATCGTTATTACCCAGCTATCGATTTAATGTAGCTTCACACTAGCCGGCCATCGGCGACGTAATCAAAGAGATTCCTTTCAAACAGCTTTCTGACTTTATTTATGTCCATGTACACTTAGTAGGTACTGGTAGTTTTGTATGAAACCGAAGAGGTTCTTTGATTAAACACTTGTCTACAGTAATATTATAAAGGCATTAAATTTCGTCGTTGGAAAAACCAATCCGGCTACCAAAATACTTAATCGGTTCACTAGTTTCAAAGATTAACCCCTGGTTCTCCACTTGAAGTAGGTACTTACGGGATCCGTGATTTTCCTCTGTTTTTTGAGCTCCCGATATTTAGACGCACACGTTTCACGTGTAGTGAAAAACCGTGAATTGCACAAACCCCTGGTAATCTTCGGGACTATTGATCCGAAAACGAAAGTTCTTTCGCTACTGGTAAGTTACATTTTATAAGAGTGGATATTAATCAAAATGTGCCTTTGGGAAAAAATTAAGAAAAGAGGATTGAAGCCGCAGGCAAAATGTAGTCAACAATCATTCAGTTTAATTGAATTGAGGAGTTCATTTTAGATTATCGAGTTCTGTCACAATTTCTGCACTCTTTAGATTTGATTTCGTTGTACTTTTACGGCCATTTTCAATAACTTACCGTTCGGTTTCGGTAGGTTGCTATCTCTGTCTGTTTGACATTTTGCTAACCGACGGTTATAATAGAAACAAGACTACACAGAAAAGCTTTCTGTGATTTTTCTATGAATAAAGTGTACGGGTAGGTGACGCGGATAGGATATTTCAAGCCAACTTTGTTTATAGAAACACCAATAGCTACGAGACGTAGTATATTAACTGACAGTTCTACGTTAGTAAGTTACAGAAAACGGTCTAGAACCGATTATAAAACATATGAAAACGGGTATTTATCGGGAATTTACCTTTAATTTAATCCCGACGTTTCGACCGGACCGTAGCATTATCCTACGTGACTGACAACACGACTTTGGAGCTCTCTGACTACTGGTTCATAAATAACAGCCTACGCGCGTCTGCACATGCAATTGATTTTGTTTCAAAGTTTGTAAAGAATATTGGATAGCTGATATTTAGAAAATGCGCTAAGTTTTACTTTATAGTTACTTGCTAATGTGATTTCTGTTACAATTTTTCTCGTTCTTGAAACTCGAAACTCCTTCAAGAATTTGGCAAGCAATTGTTTTAAGTAATCATCATAGTTAGGTAATGAAGCTCAGCAAAATGGGGTCCACACCATCACTCCTCCGTTTCTTTGCAGACTACCTACGTGATCGACAGCAGTTTGTTAGGCTTGAGATGTACTCGTGTCTGGTACCTATCACACGCGTTTCGGTGTGAGTCAAGGCTCAATTATGGGACCTTTATTATTTCTTATCATGGTCAACGATCTTTCTCAAGTTCTGCTTCATGCAAGATGTCTTTTCTATTGTATGCTGACGACTTGAAACTGTACCTTGAAATAAACTCCGAGCATGACAGTTTTGCATTCCAGCAAGACATAGATGCTATATACTCGTACAAGTGGAGTGTAGACAACAAGATGGAGTTTAATTCGTCCAAATGCTTCGCTATGATGACATTCGGTCGAATGCAGCACACAATCGATTTTGAATATAATTTAAATAATAATGCCATCATGAAGTCAACCATCATGAAAGACACACACACACACACACATTCACATTCGACCGAAAGCTCATCTTTCACGACCATATGTTCATTGTAGCTAAACAATCCTACCAAAGGTTAGGTTTTGTTCTACGTAATTGCCGTGATTTTCGCTCCGCTCTTTATCTATTGCGCTTGTACGTAGTAAACTAAAAAGCAACTCTTGCATGTGGCAACCACACAAAAGTACCCACGCACTTTTGTTAGAAAAGGTCCACGAAGTGTTCCTTAGGTACCTTTATAAACAGAAACATGGATACTATCCTTACCTGTATCCTCCTGTATCCGACAAAATTCTTACTGGGTTCCCTCGGATACAACTCGCTAGAGGTAAGGCGAGCTCGAGATCAGCTCGCAATAGCCTGTAAGACGCTCCGTGGCTCACGCTCCTGATGTTCTTAATTTGCTAGCGCGCTTCTTTGTCACAATGGTGGACAATTATTGCCGGAGCAGAAAGCACAGGCTGTTTGCCGTCCCACCTTGTCGCACAGTTGCACGAGCTAAATCGCCAATTCCTCGTACTCTGGCCGCGCTTAATGATCTCTTGGATTCTAATCCAACAGACGATCTGTTTGCGGATGGATGAACGAAGATTTTATTGGCATGTCACAAGTACTCTGGAATTTATGAAAGTGTGAAACTTTACCTTTGCCTTTTTGCTAAGAGTTTCGTTTCTTTTAATTTTTATATATTTTTATCTATTTAATTTTGATCCTGTGCGGGCTTATAGATGCGTTTTCTTTCTTTATTTCCTTTACTTTGTTATTTCTTATTTTAATTTTATGTTTTAACTCCAGTTTTAGTAACTGTTATTGGTTTTAAAACCGTTGAAATTCAATGAATAAATTAAATAATATCGGGTTCGTCAATGCCGTATTTTCGTTTTTTATTGTATTTATATGATTTATAAAAATAACTTTGTTCCAATGGTGTTTTTACGGTTTTTATGGTGACTTATACATACAATACAACCTAAGCAATTAAATAGATATTGTTATATGATAAATAAATTCTTAGTGCGACGCCGATTAGCGCCATCTATCTATATTTTGTTGTAGCTCAAGCCCGAAGAGTTATCAAGAAAACAATCAGTCGGTACATTCTCTGTAGTGTGCCAATACTGCCCAAGTGAAAGACCTTCCAACGTTCCGCCAGATGGCAGCACTCTGAAAACTTTTCCATAGAAATATTTTTTATGGGTTCATTGGTTACAACTTTCTATGCACATAACATGATGTTTCCTATTTCAGGAAGACTGGCCGAAACAGTTTCGATAAGTCTAACCAATGTTTTGAGAAAATTAATGAAACAATTTTACTTTGTTAAAAATCACACTCATTTTCAGCGTCTGGCACGCCTCGTTTTAATTGAAACATTAGCGTCACGCAATTTCACGCAAACAAAGTGTCATTTTATTTACAGTTTTAGAACAGGTGACATGTGAAGATGTAATGTAAGCTAAGCGCAAATTGAATTTTTTGCATGTTTTTCGAGACAAACGAGCAAATTTCAGACTTGCTTGACATTGTTCAATTTATTCGACGCACCGGTGTGATGTAGGTTGCTGCACCACAGGTAAAAGACGAGGTTGATAAAACTAATGCTGTCTCTTTCTGGGCAGAGGTGAATCGCGCGGCGCAGAGGAGGTAAGAGCCCATCTGGGCTCACGTCACTATTCAAACAAGGCTTGCCTTCCTCTAGTCCGCGCTTTACTCGACAACCGGCGGCGCGACGCCATTGCTCTCGACGTATCCGCACGAACGTGACTGTGCCTGGTTTTCGCTTGTTATTCCTTCATCGATCGTGATAGAACATCATTCCTGCGCAGTGTAAAAGGTAAGGTAATTTTAAGTTGTTTTGGAAGCAGTGCATCTTGTTTCGCGAAGTGAGTGCAATCGAAGCGATAGTTTAGTGGGCTAGCTGGAGCTTTCTCGTTTATATATGCAAAGAATTTACCGAGGGCGGTGTGTACATACAGGCGAGTCGGAGGCTCGCTGGCGAGGCGCGGCGCGGCGCTGCCTCCGCCGCCTGCGCACCCTGCGCGCCTGCCGATGCGCTCATCATACATTCATGTGTCAATTTTGGTAAATCACATGCCAGTTTCCTATCGTGTTCAGTGTTTCTGTGACTTGTGTATACTGTTTGTGCCCCCTGGTGTTGCGTTTCGTGGTACTGCGACGGTTGTCGCCTCCAAAGACAATAAGGTTACAGTTTCTTTGTGTTGTGAAACTTGTGAACATTCGTCTTCATTTCTTGCGCTGACGCATGTCATTACTTACAACTTTAGTAATTCTCCTTGAGTTTATGCGCCTTATCATGCTTGGTATTTGTAGTCAAGTACTTTTCTGTATAAAATTATGATATACATACCTTTTCAGTAACAATTTACTAGTTTATTGCCAACGTCGAAGTTTTCAACTAGATAAACACAAAGATAATGCTTGATTCACCGTTTCCTTGAAACAAAACAATTTTAATCTTCAAAGATAAGCCAATCTTTATCAATTAGCCCTAATGTCATCATTATTCAAAAGCACAACATAGGTACAAAATGAATTTATAGCATAATAAACCTGCCTTGTATGGCGCCCTGATGGTTCATGATAAAAAGTTGGCTGTGATGTGACTCAACGATGACTTTCAACCATAACATCTAAGTAATGCCATATGTATTGAACAAAATAAATGTTTAAAACTAACAATTACTAAGAGGCCAGGTGACATTAAACTGGAAATTGCATAATGAGTACGAAGAAATTGCAGCAGAGCGGAGCTTTCTCTCTCAATTTTACCTATTCATTGCACGTCGTGCGTCTGGCCTTCGAACAGAAAAAAAAACTTTTCAACGAAGCTACTGTATTCAGCTTCAAGTTGACGTAACGTCACCGAATCAAACAGAAGGTCCTTTCACGGACAAAGTTATTTTTTAGGGGAACACTGGCAATGAACTTTGTGAACAAAGAGTAGCAATTGAAACAAAATGTCCTCATATTGTTAGAAATGTGTGAAGTGTCGACCAATCTGACGACATAAAGACAGTTATTACAAGTGTTAACGTAATAAAAGCTGACCTTCGTCGAGAAAACGTGCCAGAGCGAGTATCTACACTCACCATTATCAGACCCTCATGATTGATGGAGTTAGGCCTTCTTTCAAAGGAAGTCCTAATTAAATTTGTTTGTTGCCTTTTCTTTTTTACGGTCGCGGCTTTCTGACCCAAATGATTCATCGGAAGTCTTAAAGCAGCCTGGGCGCCTAGTATGTTATGCATTGTAAAAACTGCTACGTCAATCAGTTCCGTTTCCAATAAGCAATAAAATGTCCCATTGTTCTCCACTGGATAAATCACTGGCTCCATTTTTCGATTCCAATATTTTCTTAGTCTTAATTCCTTCTCGTCACAAAATGTGCACGACTTGGCCCTTGTTTTGCCCAGTTTTTGCAGTAACAGTTGAAACTATTACTTTCGTATCACGTAGCTATTTCATACACTTGAGTTTATTTAGAGTCCAGTCACAATAAAAGGCGTAGCTTTATTTAAACCTCTTCAACTGAGGCTATTCATGTTTTGAATGGGTCAGTCTGTAGTCTGAATTCACCCCGCGTTGCAATAAAATCCCAATTGTCTAAGCGTTTCCTGTCATTACAGTTGTTGTCATGGCACACATTATCACAATACCGTATGTAATACTCGTGTTTAGGTAAAATTTCAATTTGCTAACGCTATTTTTGACAAACTGCTGTCATGTTCATGGTTCGTTAAATTTTAGTCCCCTATTTAGAATATTGGATGGAACTAACGAAGCATGTAATTTGCTAAATGATTGACCTAATTGCGCCCATTTAAGCATGCAGTTCGCAAGAGGGACGTGACATGAGATGAACTAGTATAATTTGTGGATGGTAACAATCAATCGGCTCAATTGATCTAGCGACCGGTTGCGGATAAAGACAAGGCTAAGCGCCCGCGCCGCCGCGACGCGCCGGCGACGTGACGACGCAGCACATCATGTGATCCTTTATACAACCAACAACCTCTAACAGTCAACTATATTTTTAAAACTATTTGTAAAACACCGTTATCCGAAATTGGACTTAATCTCGACCATTCTATTATACATTTGTAAATTTTACAATAACTCCGTTAAGTTTGCGCTTGTTAAGTCACAATTTATGGTCTCGTAAAGATGTTGATTTCCATTTAAAGAGAGTTGATCAAGTTATTACTCAAGCAGAAATAAATAAACTATACCTCGAAAGTGGAATAGCTTAACCGACCTCTTTTGTTTTTCTTGACCATTTGAAGAATCCCGAGAATTTGTTTTCAGTGTCTCAAGCTTATGAACTGAATACAATTCCTTTAGTTTCAATAAAGATTGTTTTCAGTATTATGGAATCGACTATTTATAATCCATACGTTCTGTATTTTTTCATAACAATAACAACGTTCGGTAACTGCGAAAAAAAATTTAAAGTTTAATCAAACTTGAGCATAACAATCACATTGATGTTTAGTTTTGTAAATTATCTTTTCGAAAAAGTAGAGCTGACTTACAAAATTAAATATTAGTTACAGTTCTGAATTTTGAATCAAGTTATATTTTAGACTAATAGAGGTCAATAAACTATGGTATTTGTGTGTTTCACACGTGTCTGTTATTGCGTCGTTGTTCTTTTGTCGAAGCTCACCATACAGGAGCACTTCGGTTATATAACAATATAGGTACATCATCGTCTTACCTTCCCACGGCTATTGAAACGCTAAAATTTTAAAACATTCAGAATATTTTTCATCGGATTTTCACAGATTTTCTCAACGTCCATTGTAATAAAAACTTTGTTATTCGCATTCTTACAAAAATAATAAAATAAAGAGTTGATATATCAAGAACTGAAGCCGCATAAGTCATTATAAAAGTCTGGAAGGCGGTACATCATATAGTTTAAGAAAAAGCTAATCGCGTCTACCTAAGGGCAGGAATGAAGGGCCAGTCGTGTTCTGAGAAGTGCACGGGGCATTCCAGACATTCTGCAAACTGCACGCACGTCGGCAAACCTTTTATTCAGCACGCCGCCTGCTTTGAAATAGTTTTATTTGCATTTTAAGGAAATAATTTGGATGATTACTGCTGCGGGTGTTTTACATTTCATTTTTGGATGCGTTTACGCACAAACATGCACATGATTCTTCACGACACGGCAGCGCGCAAAGATAAGAGAAAGAAACAAGCTGCTACTTATTTTCTTCTAACTAGTTTCAATGTCAACACACAATACGGACGAAATAAAAACTAAACTGGTGTTCTAGAAACATCTGAATACTTTGACGACGATTGTTTGAGTTCTGACAACACAATTAACGTCTTTAAAACACATTTGTTTGGTAGAAGTATTCTTGTTTCTTATTCTCGTCACGTGGTGATTGTTGTTGTATGTATCTTGCCACGCCCATTCTATTTATATACCGATTAAGATCGTCATACGATAGTACATTCCAAAAGATGGTGCTGCCAAATCTCGTTTGAAAACTGCAGTTTCGTAAACGTAAATCATTTTAGCCGCAGACATGTCAAACATGACGTAAGCCTGAACAAGGCTTTATTCAACTTCATAAAAGCAGGCACAGGTAAAAACATGATGAGACTGTGTGTTGTTATTCTATTTTGCAAGTTCTTTTGGTAAATCATTCGTACAATAGTTTATTGCACCAATAGTTGCAGGTTTCTATTGTAAAGAAGAATGAAATGATGCCAATTTAATTTCAGTTTCGTCTTTAATATTTCAATTTCAAACTAAGCTTCAATTCCTGCTTCACAGCACGAACAAACTTGACATTATTTACTCAACAGCTCCCAAGTGCTTAACATTGTGCTATTCCTAATTGTTGCACGTGCTCAAGAAAGCATTTCTAAGTCCTAAAATAGGATATAGAGTCGAACATTTAGCTCCTTCTATTACCCGCATGCCGACGTGTGTAGTGTGCCTAGTTACCTTATGTACCTACTTATGTGTAGTTCTCTCCTATAAATGGGCTTGTGGCCGTCACAGTCTGTGAGTCCGGTGACATCACTGAACATACTCTCATTGTTTTACTACATCCTAATTGAATTTTCTTCTATTTCAACAAAATAAAACGTTCATGTTCCAACTCTATTTGCAACGATGACAGCATCACTAGTTACGATACTTGACCACAAAGCGTTGCAATCAAGTTTATAATTCATTAGGTACCTTTCCTCATTATTCATGATCTTTGTTTTTTCTTAATTGTAAAAGGTATGACGGATTAGAAATTTGCTCAGGCATGTTTTAGATTCTGTAATTGTTGTCACTGTTATTTAAAAATTGAAAATTTAAGAGATGATTTGGATTTCTGATGTAAATTCTGAGGTAGGTAATGGATAAAGTAATCATGAGTAGCTTCAATTAAGTTTCGACATCAAATCAAAAGCAGCAGATACGCAACCAACAGTTCAAAATAATATACAGAGATACGTAGGAGTACAACTCCACAAGTGAATGTAAGTCGTTACTTCAATGAATCTGTGGGCATGTAGTAGATTTAACGTTATATTTTAACGACCTTCGAAATTGCCTTTATATCGTTGACTCAGATACTTTAAAGAAACCGTAGGAACGACGGAAGCTGAGTCTGCGAACGAAGCCGATGACGAAGAAAATTTCACTTTCAAAATCCGGTCCGTTTAACTGAGGTTAACATTTTGGCCAATTAGTGTTCCTCGATGAAGCGGACGGAATGGCAAAGGTTTTTTTGGCAAAATTTAATTCATAATTCTAATAGATATTGAAAGTATTGGTGTATTAAAAGAGATCTGACTCATCAGCCTTACTTGAACAAATTGTAAGAATAATAAAATTTAATTATTCTTTTGTATTTGTTTTGTTTCTTTGAAGGTTACCTGCAAGACTAAATTGTATTGAACATCTGTAACTTACACAAAATGTTCTGTTCTATTTAATACGATACAAAACTTCAATCAAATAGTTGAAGCGTTTATTATAAAGTTCGAAATGACAATTGTTCGTTCATATCTCAAAGTATTACGAGCATTGCTAGAAACAACAACTTTTCGTGCCTCGGAAAGCACGTTAAGCTGTTGCTCCAGGGCTGGCCAGCCCTGGGCTGGCAGTCTCGACAGAGATAACGACAAAATCGCTAACTTTCGATAGCGGATTACTAACTAATAAATTCGGTTGCAATAATTATGCTTACACAAAACGCGTCTAGGATGTAGAGACTTTCATTATTCGTAAGCATCAATAATGCAACCGAATGCATTTGTTAGTAATTAGCAACAGAAAGTTAACGATTTTGTCGTTATCTCTGTCGAGACTGCCGGCCCTGGGCCGGCAGTCTCGACAGAGATAACGACGAAATCGCTAACTTTCGATCGCTGATTACTAACAAATAAATTCGGTTGCAATAATGATGCTTGCGAATAATGAAAGTATCTACATCCTAGACGCATTTCTCGAAAGCATAATTATTGCAACCGAATTCATTCGGTAGTAATCAATGATCGAAAGTTAGCGATTTTGTCGCTATCTCTGTCGAGACTGCCGGCCCTGGCCCGGCAGTCTCGACAGAGATAACGACAAAATCGTTAACTTTCGATTGCTAATTACTAACCAATAAATTCGGTTGCAATAATGATGCTTGCAGTAATGAAAGTCTACATCCTAGATGCGTTTCTTGTAAGCATAATTATTGCAATCTTTGACAGTCGTTAGGTTAGGTTAGGTAGGTACCTAACCGGTTTTCTAGGCCCAAAAAGTCTTACAACCAGTGTTAGGTAGGGACCTAACACTGGTTGCAAGACTTTTTGGGCCACTGACTAGGTCTCATACAACCAGTGTTACCAAGAGGTATCGTATTACATTACCCAGGACTAACTGGGTTGTGGAGGTCACATAGGCAGTAGCTCCATGTAAAATACTGGTATTCAGCTGCATCCAGTTAGACTGGAAGCCGACCCCAACATAGTAGGCAAAAGGCTAGGCAGATGATGATGGTGCCTCGCTTCGATAAGTTCGCCTTTGTACAGCTAAGTTATATTATTGCAATTAATAATGTATATCTGTTATTTTGCGTGCAATAAAGAATAGGAATAAGAATGATGCTAGAAACAACAAATCGCAGTACAGCAGGTTATTGTGTTTATTAATGGTAATGTTGCATAACTACATAATTAAATACTAGTTGTTAAGCCAATCTTTGCAAAGTAATCACCTTTTGCTCGTGAGTCAAATTTTATTAGCGTTATTTTATAACTTTTATCTTCTTTCTTCTTATCGATTAGCTTATATATCGGCTGTAAAACGGTACAGATTTTTTAATGCTAACCCTCTGACGCTTAAATCCTCTCACTGAATGAAATACATATACTGATTTTGAATCAGAGTTTACACAATCAGGCTTAACATTTCCTCAAATTTCAATACATACTGATCAGGCACCATATATTTCAATACGCATAATTCGCCATCATGCTTTCTTCTGTCTATATTTTGTATCCAGTGACGTATTTTTATTTTTACAAAGTATTTTTCAATGATTCGAAGAAAGGAAAACATATTATAAACATACTAATAAAAGAAAACATTGACTATTTTTAACTTTGTTTGCAGGCTCAATTTAACACATATACGTAATGCACGCTACAAAGAAATTTTTAATAAAAAATATAAGATATGCACCTGTTTTCGTCATAAATCTATTTCAGTCATTGTTATTTTCCACAGTATAACCCAACCAACAATTTTGCCCTATAACAAAACCTTTTATCTCCAAAAAGCTGGGTAAAAGTTGTATAAAGGTTTTGGCGGCGATTGATTGTTGAGTAAAAGCGTTTGCCAATACAAATTCGCTCTATAACTTTATATAGCAAAAACGACCTATTAGGAATTGATGTAAAGGTTTACTTCGTGACTTTGTACAGCTGTTATAGTCAGGAGTTATTGCAACCACCAATGTGACTAGTATACAACGATAGAACTTTATTACAGTGTTTACTGTCGCCTTAATGCGCCTGATTAACGCAATAAAGGTTCTGAACGTACTATAATGGGTCTTTCGTTATAGTAGAGATGAAAACTCAAGAATAGGGCGATATTGTGATATAGTGGGCACAAAAAATCTACGACAGAGTGATTTGGTGATATAGCTGAGTTTCAAATTACATTTATGTTGCCCAACTTGTCTTAAAAAGGTTTTTTAAAGCTCATTATAGTCGTAGCGTAGTGATAAACTTATCACAAGGATACTTTTTTAGATCAGAATATTTTTTTGTAGCTGTAATAGTTCCTCTTTCACACAATAACGGAGATCGTTTCGCTTTTAAAACATAATTACGGTGTGTAAAGGTATTCTACGGCGCTTCTACAAAAATGACATTTTGATTCCCATTATAGAAAATTGACCTAATTATAGAAAATGGTTCCGTACAAAATATATTTAACGTACGTAGCCAAAGAAATTGAGAATTATTTAAATATGAACAATGATTCCAGTAGTGGTTTAGTTCCCGAAGCTCAATTATTCTATTAAGAAAAATCAGCAACTTTATCACAAAAATTCAGAGTATGAATAAATAATAACTAATAAGTATGACTCTGACTTCGTAGTAGTGCAGATTTAGAAACTCATGTTTTCTGAAATGTTTAATAAAAAACGACTAAGATCCATAAAAAAAAACACCACATTTATGGCACACGGACGAGCAAAAGGAACCCTAATTTCATGTAATGGTGGTTGATATCTCTCGTAACGAGTGCTATAGTAGAGTTCAGGAAGCTGGAAGTATATTTATGACTTAAAATTCGTAT
The DNA here is from genome assembly GCA_950022955.1 of Xestia ashworthii. NCBI lineage: Eukaryota > Metazoa > Arthropoda > Insecta > Lepidoptera > Noctuidae > Xestia > Xestia ashworthii. Next base: position 9,225,111 of record OX465550.1, read on the forward strand.
TTATTTAAGTAAAACCTCAATAATTCAAGGGGGGCGTTAAAATATTGCCGTAAACCCATACAAAGTTTATCAGTAAAATAACAGTCGCACATCATTTTCCCCCTATAAGATGAATAATTTAATTACAAAATAAAATATTATCTAACTCCGATTCCAATGTCTGATTTCCTCGTATTCTATATCTTTTGCTCTTCAAAAACACTAAAGACACTGCAGCGGTGTGAACGAATGAAAATTGAATGAATGATGAATATTAGTGAAGTAATGGAATCATGAACTCTTTTACAGTCCTAAAAGGTACTGTACTTGCATTGTGGTGGCTTTATATGTCAACAAATAGAGTTAGCGTTACAGTTACATCAACTGTAATAGGCCAAAATGGTCACACCTGACACCGCTACAGTTGTACTATACAATTGAATGGAGATATAATTGCGCCACTTTCTTCGTAGGTGCACCTTCTTAGGCCCTTTATTTGACCACTGATTAGTTTTTACAAAACGTTCTATGGACTTCTATACAACAAACTTTTGTTGGTTGGGAAGTATCAACCATTTAAATTCTTGTTGCCTCTATCTACAGCGGTAATTCCGCTGTACAAACTCGCTTACATTCACTATCTTCTCATTTTCCTGATTACCGGAATAGCCGTGGTTATCATGAAAAACATTGACTGCAGATTGTCAGAAACTAGCAACGAAAAGTAAACGATAATTGAAAACAAACACCATAAGATATGCAAAAACATAATGAAGGCTTAATTCCCTGAGACAGGCAGCGGGGTTGGAGTCGCGAACTTTGACTCCACCGTACTATTAAATGCAAGAAACATACTTAAACACAATATAGATAGAACACACGACTGTGAAACAAGTTTGTGAGCTAAAGGTAAAGATATGCATTTTCTTGATAACAAAGATGAAATGATGACACCGCTTAATAATTCAGACGCTTGACTTCTTATCGCCCTGGAATTTCTAGTTCAAACAATGAAGCATTATAAAAACAAAATGTTTTTATCCGTACAATCTCTCTAGTAGATAGAGATAAGGCTAATTTAAATAATGGGGTTACAACAACAACCCTTAACACACGGCTTATACGCGTGACAAACGTAAACACTGAAATAGTGTCGTTGGTTTCATTTCGGTAGCAGTTATTGGTCTTGTGGGATTATGAATTTTAATTCAATTTATAATTAAAGCACCGATTACACAATCAATGTGTTGTAGAGCTAAAAAGTGAAGGTCAAAATCTTTATTTCATTAGGCCATTAAAAGGCCCTTTTCTACAATTTGTTTTACGAATCTCAAATTCAATTTGTTACTTAACAGTAGGAGTTAACAGTTACGTCAGGTTATACATCATTGATCTGCTGCGAGCTGTTTCAACGAATCCCTCAACGACAACAAAACGGTCATGCTTCTTAGATTCCTTGAAACTCTGTGAAATCTCTACAGAACACTTCATTCTGAGTAATACTATTATATTCGCATCTTATACAGCATCTGCTTTACAATAGTTTCAACGCTTAACACATTTTTAGTCACAAATGTCATTCATTATTGTTTAATGACTCTTCTTCCGATTTTTTTTCGAGTACAAGAAGGTCATGTTTCGTTAAAAATTTCCTTCCTCACAAAGGAGTTTATAAATATCTTGACTTTTGTTCAATGTTATTGGAGTGTTCTCGGTGAATTATGTTTAAAAAGCTTCTCTCTTGTTTGGTGAGTGAGAGCAGGACAGAGAGTCCGCCATTCATATACAATACGATTTGTAAACGCACAGCTTGAGTCCCCCTCACTAGTTGCATTCGATTTCTCGGTCAAATTGAATAGCCCCTCGTCAAGTGGGTTCTGGTTGAAAACTGTGGGTATCTAATGCAGCCGGCTGTTCCGTGGGTGTGTTTTTATTTCTGTAGGTAAGCGTCGGCGGCAATAAGTAATAAGGTAAACATTAAGCAAGTGAGGCCGCGACTCGTCCAAGCAAGATTCTTTACTCGTAATAATCGACGTCTAAGCCCACATTACTCGTTTGATGTTCTTGAATAATGTGTGCCACTTCGTATCTTTATGTGTTATTTACTTTTGAGTGCAAATTGATTGCCATGACATCATATTTTGGGACTTTTGATTTTCAACCTTAAGCCATGTTTAATTTTTCAACAACAGTTTTATTTGCTATATCTCTGTCTCTAATCTGGCTGGCGTCTTAGGATCTCCACATTCCTATATTACCGTAGTTTCTACTATTTCCTCACTATGCTTAGTTAATTACGAGTAGGTGTTAGTTGATAACCGGCGAGGTAGAATGCTTCAGATAAGAGGTCGTGCTAACGGGAGGCTACCGACATAAACTTTATCTTCTACCAACGGTAATTCGTTGTTTACCTTTTCGACTCTTGTATCTACTTAAAGTGCTTATTCATTGTATGTGTTTCTAGGAACAATTTTAGTGTTATTGTTGTTGTTATTTCGGTGCTCTTAGTTGTTTTATACTTGCGCTTCTAGGAAAATAAGGTGTTAAAATACCAGCAGAGATTAAGATACGTATTTTCCAAAGAATCAAAGTAAATTGATGCTTTATAAGCCGTAAAAGGTTTTCCATTGTGCCTTTCTAGAGCTAAATCGCCTTTTATAATTCAAAGTACAGTTAATACTGTTGTTAATGGAGAACAGCCAAATCCCACAGAAATTAAATTGTTATTTAAATTAAACGATGCATCCGAGAAAAGTTTCCATGCAAATATTGAATGTGTGTGTATTTTATTCATTCTGTCTACAGCGTGGTATTTGGCACACAATAATAAACCAGTGCAAACCAATGTTTGCGTTGCTTCATCTATCGCATAAAGAGGAAAATGCTGTTTCTTAGTCTTTACATAAACGAATGGAATCTTTTAAATCGATTACCGAATTGTAACTAACCTGCAGTTGTTTTTTGTGCTTTGCCAGTTACCTTGTAGTTTAGTGAAGAGCGAGCAACAAAAAATCTTCGCTGACAAAAAAATCTTCTTAGAACTCTACGTCGTCTATCTTAGCCCTAAAGGCCTCAATGAGGCGGATGAAAACCTGGGCTTATAGCTCTGAAGTTCGGCTCATCACTTATCTTATTTGACTGCCACGCTCACTGACGGCCGAACACTTTTCAACCTTAAAACTCAGGACACAAGGGTAGTCTTGTAGTGCATTATGGGATTTTATATTGTCTGCTAAAGCCTTGGAATGCAGATTATTATTTACCTTATTTTATGCACATTAGACGTAATATGCAACGACAGTACACAGTCCATCTGCCATCATTGCTGCGCTTATGGAATAGTAATTCGGACATACAAAAGAAGATGCATGAATTGTCGCCGTTTGAAATTCTGTTTTTATATCAATCTATAATTGATCAGCTATCACTGATCATCAGACTAAACTTCAAGTTATAACCAGATGATTATTCAAAGTAAATAAATCTACTGTTGGAACGAAATATAAGATACACACCAACGTGACCACTTATCCACAATGAACAAATCACGCAGAACAGACAAAGAATGAGTTTCTTGTTAAAATATTAGTTTTAGTACAATAGTCAGGTACATTATATTAATGTACCGTTTCTCGTAATGCGCAGTTACGCCGATCGATTTTGCATGGGCATTGAGATTGGAACGTTGCCCGGCAAAGACCGCGTGTTTTTGGCTCGTAATTATATTACTGTTGAATCAAAAGAAGAAGTGTCTCGTTTCTCAAATATTTGAAATCGTAAGATCTCCCTATGACGTTGAGAAATTATTACGTTTTGGTTTCGTTGACATCATCAGCTTGGCTTTTTCCCATTTATCTTGTAATGACATAATTATGACAAAATAGTCTCAACCTGAAAATCGTTCCTGTCTATCTTTCATCTGACTTAGGATGTGCGCAGTCACTCTTTAGGATGTTACTTTTAGGTAGATTTCCTTTTTTTGAAAAAAAAAAAATCTACCTATTGGTCTCTCACCTACGGGGAATATATATGAATACGTATGTATATGGGTGACAAGCAAAATTTAGCCACACTCTACAGGTCGCAATTATGAACCGATTGCTTTCAAACTTGGCCAAAAAATCGAAAAGGTCAAAACTTAGGCTAAGTTCGTGAATGGGTGGAATTCGTCCATGGGGGGCGGCGGGGGGGCGGTTTTTATAAAATCAGTTTTTTGGCCATAACTTTTTTCCTATGGAAAATTTTTGAACCGCTTCTCATTTTTATCATTCTGAGTACGAATACGGACATCGTTAAATTAAAACTTTTTTGATGCAACCCCTAAATTGGGGAGGGGGTTGAAAATTCCAAATTTTTTGCGAAAAAAAATCATATCTCCGAAACAGTAAACATTTTGACCGTCGCAAATATTTTTTTTTGAAAGCAAATTGTTTACTTTACAATTGTTACGTTCAAAGTTTAGCGATAAAACTTATAGTTTTCGAAATAAAAAATTATAACTAAACATTTGAGGGCGTTTCCATGCTATACTCTTATGAGAGAATTTAAAAAAGGGTAAACTTTCCATTACAGGACAACGATTTTGAAATAATATTTTTTTTTGTAGATTGTACACATAAGTACAACTCTTTATCCAAATTTTCAATAGTCGGACGCTCCAGCACGTTCTTCGAAATCTACCTCCTCCTGCGGCTTGCCGGAGGGATTTTTTTGCTATCGTCTAAGGATTCTAATCTAGGTAGGTATGTTGTTTCTCTTCTGATTTGCGATCTTCCTTTGTTTATAAGAGTACTCTGTTGCTAATTTTCTTCGTCGTCATTTGTTTCGCTTTTGTATGGAGATAGTCAGTCATCATGAACTTGCCTTTTATTGATATCGACTTCTTTCTCTAAGCTTACTTTGTATGAATGCCTTTCGAAACAAGGATTACTTTATAGTGTTATATCTACTTGTGCTGTCAACTCGCCAGTGAGATCATTATCTGTCTCAGTAAGTAACTGTTGCAACAAAGTCTGTATCTATATTATTATGAAGATATTTGAAAAAGACATCATGTAGAAGGTTTCTCCACCGTTAATATTCATGATTGCCCCAATAAACGTGCTGAAGTTGGGAAATTAGGGTTACCAATGCATCGATGATTGAAACTTCCTCAGTGATGTGACCTCTTTCTATCAGGCTAGTTAACCTCCGGAATCACGACTGACCTTTTTAATAGCAGGACTCTTTAGTGAGTCCGCTGTTGCTTATGATTGGGTTCTATTTATCATTTTATAACACTCAAAAAGAATTCAGAAAAAGGAAATGTACCCGATTGACACGTTTGTATTAAACTAAAAAACTTACTTTTTGTTTTTTGATTCAAAATAGTAAAGAATATGATAATTATCATAAAATTTTAGAAACAGACATGTTCTTGGCAAAGCAACCCCTAGAGCAGCTAAACCCACGAAACAAAATACACGAATATAGTAATTTAAATGTACAATATAAATTATATGTTTTTTAATTTAATCTGACTAAACTTTATCCATGAAGTGTGTATTATCCTCGGCTAGTGTAGGTACATAGGTAGTCATGAATTACATGTACATGTATGTAACAAGCAAGCTGTGACTTCAACATGTACATCGGTGACTACAAAAAGTGCCTAACGAAGTACTCGTTACTATGTCGAATTAAAATGTTCTGTATGTGTGAATATGTACCTATTTAGTTTATCGGTAATTTTGAAAACTTGGCAGAAAATGCATTTGATACAGTTAGAAATAATTCAGTGTTGTTGTTTTTGGTTCAACAGATTTTAAAAACATATTAGTGTGGATCCTTGATCCTGCGTTTAGAAACCAAAAAATGTTATTCAACTTCGTCAAAAAGAAGAAAAACGCGAATATATATAATTATATAAGTTAACAGCACAAACAACGAAAACGAGCATAAATATTATTGATAGTACCGTAAATATTCCATACGATAACGTAAGAAATCGATATTTTGCAGCGACGATTATGAACCTTGGTGATATATTATTTACGAGTTAAATACATAGAGCAGCAGCTGTGTAGTTCAGCACATACAGGCAAATAAATTCAGGACAGGCCTCATGGGTATTGTACACCTACGAAACGGATAAGTTATTTCAAGAAGATGGGAAGGAGCATGCTCTTATAATGTAATAAAGAGGTAGGTACCTACTACGCCTAGTCGAAATTCTAATAGAAAATGAGCTCATGTTTCGACTTAAAAATCATCTTGACAAGTGAATGCGAATTGAAAAGACTTGGATGTTATGAACCTAGGTAAGATCTGTGAGTTCACACAAGATCTTTTTGGCAAGCTTAGAGTTAACAGTAAAACATCTTCCTTTACAAAACATAGTAAGCCACTCTTAGACAGATTTTAAGATCCTGCGAACACTGATGAACGTAATGTAATACCATGAATATTAACCATAATAATTCAGCATCCTCCACACGTCTATGGTAATTAAAAGGGCTAAACAACTCGTGCCTGACCATAAAGTGTGATCTCATCAGCGTACGAGTCTCAAGTGTTAATGCCTCTTAATAAATCCAATGCCAGTATATCGCTAGTACGTCGTCCAATTGATTTATTTTAGTCGATGACGCGTGTCAGCCTAGGAGCTAGGCGCACACATCACCAATGGTTCAAGGACAAATTAGGTAGCAACGCAAATTATCACCTGTATGGAAAGGACGAAGCGGGCAGATGTTTTGAAAAAGCGCTTTAGAGCAAAATCAAAATATTTTACTTCACGTATGCCTTACATGGGCACTTGTAAAACGTGAAGGAAAGGGGCACGGTTCGAGTTTATCCTTTTCAATAGAGAAAAACCGGCAAAAACTCCATGATTATTACTCTCTTAAAATTATTTGATTTTACAATGTTACTATTATGTTACAGCGATAAAAGAGTACAGAAATGATTAATGACTTTCAATTTTATAGAAAAGCGCTTTTAAAGTAATAGAACGTAATGTAGCAAAAAGGTTAATGATTTTCAGCTGCCTTTGCCCTTGGTGTTCAAAATACTAGGCTGAAAGTGCTACATTGTTCGAGAAATAGTATTTTCCTTTCTTTGCACTAGCTGTTTCAATCGATAACGTTCGTACACATAGACAACTATAAATAACGCTTGAATATTATCTAGCTACCTGCAAGTACCTCGTACTATTATATTATCACGCGCAGATAACAGGCGTTATCATTTGTTTTATCAGCACGTTTACAAATAATACTGATCAGTGAATGTACTTCGACACGCCTACCAGTGGTGGTTTAATAGCGTCAAATACCTACTAAGGTTGTAAACTGTATTTGTAAGGGAGTCTAGACAAGCTAGGTAGGCACCTAACAAATTAAATGCATACAATGATTACTAATTAATTATTACTATTCTTACCAAAAACTGGCTAAAAAAAAACAGTTGCGACGTATTTCAAGATTGACACAAATGCAAAGACTAGAGTCACCCACTACGCAAAATACTGTCGACAAAGTTTTTGAATGCATAGCACAGTTACTGAGGAGGCGTGGCCAACTTGCGCCGGAGTATAAATCATTGCGAATAATGTATGTAGATTTACAATTCAGCTCATGAGCTCAGGAAGATATTAATTATATACGATTCTTATTCGCGAGACCAAATTAGCGAATGAATATTTGGCGCCTTTTGATTTAAAGGCGCCACACGGCCGGACATGGCAAAGTAATGGACGACATGACTGTGTCCTTGGAAATTTTATTTTGTTTTTGATGGAAATTTTATTTTGTTTTTGATGTTCAGTAAGTACTATACCTAGGCTGACAAAAATAAACTTCCATTGTTAGTTCTATATCGGTCAATATTTCAATAACATTTAGATCCAATAGTAGTAGCACAGTCTAAAAATACTGTGGTAGTAGGTAGTAGTGGTTTTTGTTGACATCATACAGTTATTTTTCGTTTGAAATGCTTTCATAGTAGGTAGGTGGCGTCAAAGGTAGAAACATGCGATGGTGTTTCAAAAATAGGTACTTCATTCATGTATTCGTCAGGCTTTTTGGGGAGAAAGTATGCCCAAGGTGGAATTTATGATTCACGATTTTTGTCCGTGAGTGTGACTTATTTGAGCTACATTCGACTTATAATGTTCTTAACACACGCATGAACTAGCATGCAAATTATCTATAGGCTCAACTACTTGAGTTACTTAAACAGTTAAGAAGTACTAAAGTCAGAGAGTTGAGCGTGCCGTTATATAGGATCGAACGCCTATACATAATATCAGTAGAATTAATAGAAATTTTATTACTATGAATAAATCTGGACCTCAAAAGGGCTTTTAAGCCTGAATGATAACCGTATTTACGACCCGATAAATAAATGAGTGTAAGGAGTCCAGAAGTGGGGCAACCGGGCTTCCTACATGGAGGTCTCATGGTGCGTCATCGGTCCCACGTTAAGCAATGAATTAAATTTCAACATTGACAGTTCACTACCATAATGTGGTCGAGAACATCGCTGTATTGGTATGCGACCGTTTTCGGAACGGCTTACTAAATTTAAAAACAATCGACAATCGTTTTTTGAACGTCGAACGACGTTTTCAGTACTGACGTTATTACAGGATTTATAAATGTATAAGTAGCCTTCAACTGAAATCCATTCTATTGTGTATTTTAAGCTCACAAACTTGCTAAACACGTAAATACAGATTAGCAATTAGTCTGTTCTAGTAATTGTGACGACAATAACAATAGAATCAATAAATGGAAGTAGAGAACAAACAATAGCACTTGATCTGCAGTCAATCGTACTTACAACGATTGACTGCGGATCAAGTGATAACTGTCAGTTTTAAATAATGAGCTTATTTGTACCCTTGAAGTCTATACATAAGGTACAGTGAATTGTGTTATAGGAAACGACAAAAGGGAAACCCGAAATTGGAGTAGTATTCCGAGTTTTAAGGCGACTACATGAGCGAAATTAGCAACATTATTTGTGGTGGTTCAAACTCCGTCTGAAAAACTGTTAGAATAAAGTTCGAATCAGCTTGCACTACAAAGTGGTTGTTACGTCAGTCACTGCGGGCCGAATAGTGCGAAATGAGTGATTTCTATCGATTTACAAAAATCTATTGATTGGACTAAAAAAATAAAACACTATGATGCTAGGTAGTAGAATTATTTTCTAAAAAATCAGCATGATCGCATGCATTTTAGTAAGGTTTTTACTCGTTAAAAGAATTTTTTAGAAATAAATTCGTGATTTTTTCGATCGAGTAAAATTAATCGTAAGTATTATGTTTTCAAAACACTATCATCTAGCATTACTATATCCTGAAGAATATCATATATTTTTCTGGTTTTGTTTATAACAGTTAACCATATACTTTCAGGCATTATAAAATTCGCGTTTAGCTCCTGTGCCTTAATACAGCTTTACTTAACCGTTATTTATTAATGACAAAGTGTTATTGTGTTTTTCCCGGATAATAGCAATAGACTATTAAACACAACTATCGAAATGTTGGTATACCACAGGCACGATTTGACTAACCCCTTGCGGAAATGCAATCGTGATGTTTATGATAGTTCTTTTGTTTATCCAATACTTATGTTATATCAATCTCCAAGTCTGCCAGTATCGATATTTATTTACATCCACGTCCAAGTAATCGAAAAGCATTCGAGTTTTACTCACACTTGACAAACTTCTATCTACTGTAATCAGTACTGTAAGCTACATGTTGTAGCGTACTCTAATGAGTACGCTACAAAATGTAGCTTGCAAAATCAGGCAGGCTTGAAAATCTGACATACCTATGTAGGTAGGTACTTACTCTTGGCAAAGTCACAATGCTTGTTATGCATTAATTAGCCATAGTATCGCATTATAAGTATATATCGCAACTAGCGGACGTCCCGCGGTTTCACCCGCATAGTTCCCGTTCCCGTGGGAGTACGGGGATAAAATATATCCTATGTTACTCGTGGATAATGTAGCTTTCGAATGGTGAAAGAATTTTTAAAAACGGTCCAGTAGTTTTTAAGCCTATTCATTACAACCAAACAAACAAACAAACAAAGTTTTCCTCTTTATAATATTAGTGTAGATATGTTATACATATCATTGTACAAACATGTAACATACAAAAAGTATTTAGGGACAATTTGAGGTGAAATTCCACTTTCGAGGAAAGAACTAGAACTTGACGTAATTATCTGTAATCTAAAGCCAAAAGTACTCAGTACTGAAGCAGGTACTCCTCTAGATATTCCTACATTTCAGTCACATGACCTACGATATGCATTTTCCATCGAAAAGTCAGTCTACCATTTACTTATCTATTTGTGGAGCGTTGATCGTCTATCTAACGCCTTGCACCTTGGAACACAAAACTAGAGTAGTTTATCTTCTTATCTCTATAGCAACTTGAGGCAATTGAAGAGAATTGGCTAGAATGGAGTTTACAGCCGATGACTAAGCATTCAAGTTCTGACAATAGAACACTATCGTTTATTACTTTACCCGGTATTACCTACTAGAATTTTGACTTGGTAGGTATATTTTACTTGACTTTCTGTATTTGATGCCAGCAGGAATTAGTAGAACAATGCAGACTTTGTCTCAAACAAGCATTAAAGTTCTGACAAAATAATAAGCAATGAAGTCTCTGATGGAGTTTCCGTTTCTCTTGTCATGTCACATGTGAAATAAGAAAATCAAATACCCTACGGAAAATTTCAAGTCTTGCTCGGTCTAAGTCGATTTATTATATCTTTGTTGTTGATTTTGCAAGTTTGGTTCAATTAATAGGTAACTTCCAAAGCTGCGTGGTCATGAGTTTTCTTTCGTTAATATTCTCAGATTATTTGGAATAGGTACTTTAAATACTTGACATGCATATTCCACTCACGTGGCTTTGTTCTTTCCGCGAATTTCATCACAATCGATTTGTTGTGGTACGAATTTTAATTTCGCTCACATTTTCCGTATGCAGTACCTATTTGAAGAGACCACGGCGGCGGGCGGCGGGCGGCGGTCGCGTATAGGTGAGGACAAATTTACAAGGGCAGGTACAATACATTTTCTTGTCCTTGACTCTGCTTTTAGATTTAAATGGTATAAGGACTAATTTTAAACTTAGGCAAGTAACTTTCTACTCAGCCTGCCAAAGTCCGCTGCTGTAGGTGCCTCTAAAATTAAACAAAATCAAATCACCGATGTTAACAGATATTAGTGGAAAAACACCAACTGAAAAAACATTCCTTGCATTACCAAAATCTGTGTTTTCACATGTTGAAACTAAACTATTTTAGTAAGAACTTCTCCAACTGGCTTACTCCATGAAGTGGGCGTTAACCACACGCTACAAGTTTAGCAACTACAAGTTTAGTAAAGTTTCGTATAATCGGACGAGGCAATAAAGGCGCCAAAGCAAACACGACGCCATTTTATGATCGTGCACGAAGTTAATTTCGCGCCATCACGGGATGTGACCCAGATGACATTAAATAGTGTGAAAAAACATGAATTAAGGCTAATTTGATGTTTTTTCTGGCGAAGCTAAACGTCACTACAGTTTAGAAACAAAAAGTTTTCGGAGTAGCGTAGGTGGATGAGATTTTAACTTTCACCTTTTTGTGGAGATTTTTCATACTACTACCATATTGAGCAAATCGTTCTTTCCTGAGAAAGAAATCGTTTTTTGTAAAGTTTAAAATATAAAACTGAAACAAGTACTTAGGTAGGTACTTACAGTGCATTTCAGTTTTACACTTCGCAGATCAATACCTAATAACACAATAAATTTAATGTTTTCATAAAATATTAGAAACATAAATCATCATGATTACAGCCATTTCATATTGCAAAACAAAGTTAGAAAAACAACTCATAAGTAATCTGAATCATCACCCAACAAATATTTCTTGAAAATATGCGCAATAAAAGTTTGAAGTAGGCAACTATCTGAAACATTTTAATGGGTTACAAAACCAGGTTTCAGACCTAGAGCACATTAATGAAGTCATAACCATTCCCGAACTAACCCGCCGTGTTATATTTTTTACACCAAAAAACATAAAAACCAGACAAGACTAATAAAATATCATGAAAATTCAATCGCCTAGCACGTCAAACCTATAATTGTAACCTTTTCGATATGGGTCAATGTCCCGTTAGGTTTGCACTTTATATACCGTGATTATTCTATAGTACAATGTCGCTTCATGGGCCACGATTTATGGTGCCATGGCATTTATGGACACAATGAAACGTACAGGCTTGATACAACACGATGACGGAAATATATCGGTACCTAATACAAATGTGGTTGTAGCGTAACGGCTGTCTGGGTTTAAAATACATTTCAGATGTCATGGTTTTATGATTGCCTAGTAGCGATAGTGGGTCTAGTCATTAAGGATTGTTCTTCTTGAGCAATCTAATTTATTTACCATTTCACAACTACTTTAAGATTTCATGTGATAAGTTGACAAATGATTGTTGCAGAAATGTTCCGTATGTTTTCGGAACATTTATTGATCAAACTAATATGCAGACAGATCAGATACACATAGGTACATATAAATAAAACAAAAAATGCATGACGATATGTATTATGCTGCATGCAGGTCATTGCAGGTATTCCACCTCAACAACTAAAATTGGGTTGATAAAGACTCAGACGCCGCAATCAAGTAGAAAAACTAGAATAATGAAAACAAATCAAATCAAATAAAATAATTTGATTAGCCAAGAATATAATGGGTACCTCTGGCGGTCTGGCCCTATAGTTCAAGCGCTACTTGCAAACACAAAATGTCATCGAAATGTCAAATTCAGCAAATTTTTCAAAGGTTCTTAGTCTACTTTAAACCTATAGGTATATAGAACTGAAGTACTCGCTGCGTGATCTTAATTATTGTAGTAATTATAAGCAGCCTACACGCTAGCGCGGAGCACAAAATAATTGGTACGGAGAATTTGAGCCGACTCGGTGTAGACAGGAAATCGTAAAGGATTGAATTGCAGCTCATTCGGAATCGCTCTACACGCGGTGTACACGAATATATTCATCATAATCATCATTTAGTTTACTTTATTTGTTTGTTTACTCTGTGCGTTGTTTTTAACCGGTACAACTTCTTCGGTTACCTGTTTTTGTATTGAAATTGAAAAGAAAATGATATCCAATCTGAGGTTTTTCCTTTTCGCGTATTTATTCAAACGAATTCACAAGCACTGCTTCCCTCGTGTCTACATTAGCTCCAGAATTAAGAGAAAGGTGGACGACAAACAAAAATAGGTAAAATCAGAAGGTGTCAACTCGTGCGCACTCGCGAGTTTCAGTCGCCATGTTGACGAATAAGCCAGAAACAAAAGTTAGGAGTTTAAGTACCTAGGCACCTTTTACCACTTGCTGAGAAAGATTTACAGGACAAATCAAGTCTCGGATCTACTTCGATTAGGTTTAAATAACAGTCGAACTGTTGAAGCCTAACCTTGGCGATTTAACAAACATCCCTCTTGTAATTAACTCCACAATAAGCTGCAGTTCGTGCAAAACCGGTGTTGTTGATGTAAAACGATCCTGTACCTAAACTTCTAAAGCTTGCCAACGGAGCCTGTGGTTTGCAGTTTTGCACACACGAAAGCACGCGTTCCAAATGTTTTGTATTGCATGTCATGTTGAAATGTTTTAGGGAAAACGAGGAGTATTTGCGGTGAAAACAGAAATATTATATAACAAGCAGGACTTTCCCATTTTTCTTTTTAATTTTCCTCGATAGGTGTAATATTTGAAGTTCGTAGAACATAGGATAACTTAATGAAAAAAAGTGAATTTTCCTCTGTGATTCAAAATCAGCAAATTCCTTCCTCGTAAGTAATTAAATTCCGAAAATGTTTAGCATAAGGATAATACTGTATTCGTTATTTTTGTATAAACCCAGTTTATCTTAAGGAAAACGGTTTACGTCTACATGCACATAATTGTACCATAATGCACTATGATGTCAATTGAGACAACTTAACGTAGCGAAAATACCCATAAATATTTCCAAGAAACCATTCATTTTCCTATCAACGGCAATTATTTCTGGTATAGGCTATCTAAGCAGCTGTTCTTTACTCTTCTGATGGTAACTTTCCGTAATTTAGTTTTTATATTGGAGCCCTCTACATTTGCCGTTTTTTTCTCAAAACCAATACTTACAGATAACTTTCCATCTATTTTGCGGTTCATTTAAAAAATGGGTGGGTTCGAGGGTCAAGCTGATTTTTTAAAATTACTCCTTGTAGAGCCACATTTACGGCGACTACACGAGCTAAACGCGAGTTTTATAATTACTAAAAGTATATGATTCAATGCTATAAACAACACCAGAAAAATATATGATATTCTTCAGGATATATGCTAGCATGATACTGTTTTGAAAACATAATACAATTAATTTGGCTCGATAAAAAGAAATCACGAACTTACCTCTAAACATATCTTTCAAACAATAGAAAACATACTAATATGCATGCGATCATTCTGATTTTATGGAAAATAATTCTACAAGCAATATATTAGCATGATACTGTTTTAGTTTTTTAATCCAATCAATAGTTTTTTTGTAAATCGATCGAAACCACTCATTTCGCGCTATTTGGCCCGCAGTGGCTGACGTAACAACCACTTTGTAGTGCAAGCTGATTAGAACTTTATTCTAACAGCATTTCAAACGAAGTTTGAACCACCACAAATAGAGTTGCTAATTTAGCTCGTCTAAGCGCCTTAACCTGTGTTTTCACGTAATTGACGCAAGACGAAACGCTAGGTTGTTACCATTCTTACATAGCTAATTAGGTACTGATTAGAGAGAAAAAGTAGTTAGAATCAACAAAGAGAAAACTGCCAAATTTTGCAGTAGCACTAGTAGGTACCTTACATACATACATTTATTGTGTGTCAATTTAATACAAAAACTAATTAAGTCATATACATACATGTATCGTATTTCTGATTACGTGAAGCCCCGTCTGGCTGTCTCAAAGTTGTGAACCAACTGGTTTGTCTGGTCAAACCTGGTACATACAGGTCGTACAGATGTCCCTCTACCATCGCGGGCGCAGCCACCTGGCACATCATGACATTTTTTCATACATTTAGCTACACATCTACATCTATTAAGCACAAGGACTTTGTCATGTAGGTCATGTAAACTTTTGCATTGATCATTATCTGAAGCAAATATTTGTGATCAACTTCGGGTAATGGAAGACGCTTACAGATGTGTAACGTAGCTTGCTATGTTAGTAGAGGAGATATAGATAGGTAGTGTTTTTCTTTAGCGTTATCACAGAAAATGTTTTTGCGTCGATCACTTAACATGCCAAGCAATTTGTGCAATGTTAATTACAGCATAAAGTATGTGTACTATTTTACTACCAATTGGAGAACATTATTCTGGCTTAAACACTCATAAAACAATATAAATAAAATATCATATAACACATACGTAGGTAAAAGAAACTCAACAAAACTCGAGGAGTTGCAGACAGGACCGTGAAAACAAGGTCTGTCCGTCTCATCACAACAAAGAGTACGCAGACGACAAACAACGCCGAGGTTCCGTTCATTTGCATTTATTTAGGTAATAATATATTTACGGCAACCACCTGGCTAGCGATGTAATGTGATCACGTCGAAATACCAGTCTATTATGTTACGGTTCGCAAAAACAAGATTTGGGACACAGGTGGGATCAAAGACAGACTTTTAAGGCAGTCGGATCGCTAATTGTTCATTCAAATACTTACATATAATTATTATTAATTACACCGTATTAATAATAACCTATAGCTTAAAGAAAATGTATATATTTTCCATCTGATTAACCATACGTGTTTGATTTTTAGCCGTCTCAAAACGCTTCTGAAACAGGAGAAATGCCTCATAGGTATTTTATTATTAATCCAGAAAAGATATTGCTGAATCTGCTGACTGTTTTGTAAGTCGGATATAAATACGATTACTGTATGTAAACAATCTCAATATGCTTTGTAAGTCTGTTGTGTTGTATATAATTGAAACTGAGCCAAAACTTTGCTAACACTCTGGATTTCATACCGCATTGCAAATCAATGAATGTCTTGATTTATGACGCTCAAATTAAACTATTCGGAACGGAACATTATAATGTAGAATGCTGGAAAAGTAGTCGCAACAGAATTACATAGCGAATTACGGCTGAGATTATTCAATATTCAGAGATCTAACTGAAAATTTGATTTTAAAGTTCTACAGTTCCTGTTTAAGGCAAAACTGTCACTGTAACTGTCAAACCGCCATTTTAATTCCTCAGAAAAATGATCTCACGATAAAAAACGGCTCGAAATCAAATAATTCAAACAAACAAAGTTTTGCTCTATCAAATAATTTGCCTATTGAAAACACCTTATGATTATCTATAATATCGATTAATATGCGACAATTGTTCCTTTTCAAGGTTCTAAGGGCTTTGACTTGGTTATTGAAAATGTTGGTTCAAAAGTTTGTCAAGGTTGGTAGCAATGTCCTGCAGGTGTACTTAAAATGGCGGGCCTCATGTGGTCCCCAACACATGTCCTTTTTAAAGTCTTCTAAATAAATAAATTACACGGGGTTATGTGAATACTTAATACTTATTAAAATGATTGTACCTAAGTATAAAAAAATCATTTTAAATTTTTAAGACATTAATGTGAATATGAAAATGTTTGTTCAAATAACCCACGGTGGTCGGTGAGTCAACAGAGTTACTTTTATTCATATTTGCCTACATGATATTTTCAAACACTGACTTATGTGTTTATGAAACATTTACAAATTTTGTATTCCCAAGCAGAAATGTAGGTACCTATTACTGAATCATTCGAGAACATTCTCGACGCTGAAAACAACAAACTACCTACTCTATAACGTTGTAAAATAATTTACAAATAGGTACCTATACTGCGACGCCTACCTATAAAGCCTGCAATGCAGGCTTTTAAAAATCACTGAGGTACAAGTTAGGTACTTACAGCGTAAAACAGCCGAAAACAGAATATAGAGTCGCAGTACCTATATTTGTAAATTATATATATTTTTTTATTATTATAAATATCTTGCAATCAGTCGTGTTGACTATAAGCAGATGGGATGAAGATTGAATGGTGTGTAGGGTGCTATTATTTATAAAATTAAATAACGAATCGTACCTACTTATTAGACAATTTTAACAATTCAATGTAAGAACTCCTTGCACGATAAAAAGTCCATTTACAACAACAAAGCACGTAGTTTTTCCTGCTTTGTCATTCCAAACGCTGTGGTTTCGTCATTTCCTTAATTTATCTTAAAACAACTGATAATACGAAGTGTCATGATTTCATGAAGGAAAAACGTTATATTTAAAAAAGAACCGAGACATGACTGTCAAATGGAATAGTTTCGAACAATGAGATCTAACTTTCTTATAGACTGACGTAGGGCTATAAAAACTAGGCAAAGGCGATGCGAGCAGCAGTCTGGCTGGACGTATAATAAGCAAAGCCTTTTTAGTCTGTGAGACTAGGCCACAACGCCATAATGGAAACGAATCAAAATAGTACGTCTATGGCTTAATAGACGGGACACAGTTTACGGACCATAGATCGCTTCGTTTAATTTAATGATATTTGCAACGTTAGCGGTCTTTGCACTGTAAACTGTAATGGGTCCATTCCGCGTTTATTTGCGAGTTATTTATATAGAATTTAGTTTTAACTGCATTTGGGCCTAACAAAGAGGTCCAAATAAACCGTGATGGTAAAAGCACATACCGAGTTATTTTTGTAAGATGACGGTGTTAATGTATTTGCACAGCTCTACATGTATTTTTATCTGACACGGTCACCTATATTGAAATTATACTGTATTTAATTAGTATTTATGTCACCGTAAAATTGTCAAATACGTTATATTGTAATATCACTAGCGATATTGTAAAGTCTCGAATTATTGTCAAATGAGCATACTGCTTACAATAAAACGCATTATTTTTCGTGAAATGCATGCGATGGTAGTCAATTCACGCGGTGTGGAGAGAAGGAGGGGTCCGCCTTGCCCAGTGGTACCACTCTCATGAAAAGATACTGTACCATTCCTGAGAAATATCGATTATTATAAGCTAACCTTAAAACACTTCATATTCCCCTAAAAAGCGTAGTCGACGGAGCCCCGCTTCGCGGGGCCCCTATTTCCGAGTGCAGGGTTTAAAGGAACCTAACTAACCTAACGGGGGGGTGCCCCAAGTCCCGTTTATGGGGGCAAGAGATACTTCCGTATGTTCAGTTGACAATAATTCGAGACTTTACAATATCGCTAGAGAGATACACGTTATATTGTAATATAACGTATTTGACAATTTTACGGTGACATTTATAAACTGAATATGTGCCGTATGTAGATACACACTATAATTTATGACTCAATACAACAAAGATAATCAACAACTACCTAAATAAATGCTCATGACAGCAATAAATCTAATACCTATTACATAATAAACTACGATTGCTTTGACAATTTAACGAGCGCCTAAAGCAGTCGATTAAATTATCTCAGCTAAGCAGATTGGTGGCCATTTTGGTAGAATATTAACGGTAGGCAACGGCGTACATTATAATTCCAGTCGCGACAACATTTAACGACCTTATTCAGCATTCAAGGCGATCACAATCCGGCGCAGGTTTACCTAATTGTCTGTGGTATGTGATGATTCGAACAGGCTCGATTAATCGTTAATTGACTGTTGTATTATCTAAATTATCTACCCACTCTTATGTTGGCGGACCGCTGCAGCCAGCATCGCGACCATTTCGGTTGTGGGGCATTTTGGCTTGAGATTTTATTCAACCAAGTAAGCGACTAAATTCTAAGGTTACTCGTATATATATATGTTTCATTAATTATTCATGATGGCTCGCAGCATGTCCAATTTCTGCTAAAATCCTGGTCAACACTGTAGAGCCTTAAGTAGGGCACAAAGTTCTGAGTACAACCACCACACTGTGACCGCATAAGCCAGACGAGGAACACTAAACCACAAGATTCACCCGTACTTCCTTTACACTGCATTCTTCCGACAATAAAGGCTACACTATGCACGCAATAAAAACGTTGGCACGGCAAAATAAAGTCTCATCCGCATTAATGTATAGTAAACGATAAGCTATAGAGTATAAACTTGTTTACTTATAGAAAACAAATACGTGAGTAATTTAACACTACCAGACCATAACTAACAGGGAATAGTGAAGCAGTTTCCCTTATTTTCCATGCAAGGATGTGTGCATAACTCTTTGTTTTAATACCGAGACCCGCATGAAGATAAACTCATTGGATGTGCAATGAAATTTTGTTTCATATTCCTTCCTTAACTTGAACACGACGCAGTCGAGCTAGGCTAGAACAAGTCTTAGTACTTGCGCCTCGGCTAGCCACGCCCATCCTGTGCTCGCGTATCGATGCTTTGATATAATTTACGCGTTGGTACTCGATTATCGATATATGAATCGATATTGTGGAACGCTGCGTTGTTCATGATTTGGCCAGTGACCCGTGCCATGTGTTTCATTCATTCTGAGTTTGCTTTTTATTATTTTTGTAACTGGCAACTGGATGACCCCGCCTACATGTGTAGAGCATTCTAGATTCAAATATCACTGACGTCATTTATTAGTCTAGTATGAAATATGAAAGCATAACAGGAAAGTTTACAAACTCATTTCTCAAAACTTTTTACACTTCTATGTATTTGCTAACTTTTGTAAAAAGACATAAAACTAATGTTAATTTGTATTTGTTACAGATTTTAACTGACGAGTGCTTGGATAGCTGAACGAGGCCATAGGTAGGTACGTGTTGATTTATTAATTAGGTAAAAAAAAATTGTATCGATAACATCGACCTGAGTGCTGATTCTGCCCTACTTTTTGTAAGTGCGATGGCTGACAACAATGAACAACACATAACTAAGAGACACAATGGCTATTAAATTAATCACTTACAAACAATTAATTTAACAATAATACTTTTATGTTCGTGCTAACTATTAAACCGTAAATATTCCTACCATGGTTTAATATTGGGTACAACTATTAATAAACAGGAACTAAAACCACAAAAAAAAGTCATTTGAATAGTCATTAAATAATAAACTAACTGGCAAACAGTCTTTCTAGTAACCGAGTTAGTATATGAAAATAATTTATTTAAAAAAATATTTGCATAACAAGAACCTTCATCTATTCACTGATCTACATAATCATTAGTGTCTTGGAAGGAGTTAATGATACTCGTACTGCTTCCAAGAAACTAAATATACCTGTTATTATCACTAAAATATATGTATATTTGTATTAATTATTATCTAATACTAACCTAATATTACCACGTTCGTTTAGTGATCCTACTCTGTCGTGATCGCCAGCGCGACGATTGAGCACGAAGTCAGGCCAAAGTGCTATTGGGCTTTTTCATCAGGAATTTTCTATAGCAGCCACGGAGTCAGGATTTGTGCCCAGTTGATGGCATTAGGCTCGTCCCCTATGACATGGGACTTAAAAAAATAACTGGCGTAATGTGGGTGTACTATTAGGGGACACCTCTTCTTAACCCTCCTGGGTTTCATTCAAGGTGTGATATTATGCTATGTATTATCTAATACGTATAACTCATATTCAACACATCCGGTTCTATTATTGATAGGACAAACTATTTTAAACATTCTAAGTCAAAAATATTTTTAATGAATCATTAAGAGATGATGGACCCTTAAAATTAGTTGATGACGGTTATTGGTTACGAAATAATGACGTACGGTGATATGATCAACCTACATGTAATAAATGTATTTTTAAAAACACAACCTAACCTGTTTTAGGTACATTCGAGTCTCAGAAATGTTCAATTGTGGCACAGATATGTTCTGTACAGGAAACTACTAAACATTTCAGTAGCTTTCATAGGTAATGTCAGTTCAGCAGACATCCTTTCTTGATCCAAATAAGTTGATAAAAGAGACGACGAACGGTCAAACCGATGAGGCTTTTTTAAGCGACAGTTGCCTACACAAGGTACATAGCGTAGCGAGTTTCCTCCGTGCCTCGGTAAAGATCTCGCTGTCATATTTTGTAGACTTTTGACAGTCGTTACAGGTGCTCAGTGGCCCGAAAGTCTGTCAACCAGTCTTACCAAGTGTGACTTACAGTATTACCCAGTACTTATTGGGTTTGTGGAGGTCAGAGAGGCAGTCGCTCCATGTAAAATACTGGCATTCAGCTGCATCCGGTAAGAGTAGAAGCCGGCCCCAATAAAGGCTAGGCAGATTATGAGTTGACTACACAAGATATGTCTAGGTACTTTTCAATCTCAAATTGAACAGGTCTTTGGAGACAATACAGGCCAAACTATGTTTTTCAAAATACGAAGACCGTTTTTCTTTCCTATAAGTAATCCTATACAAAAGAAGATAGAATAATCTAGAAATATACAATGTGATTGTCATAGCGAGTAAATAAATTGCGTATGATAATGTAATTGGATAGCGTCTGCAGTGCTTATGTACACACTACATACCTACCACAGATATCGAGGGGAAATTATCTGTCATCGAATTACTACACATGAATTATTTATACCTATATTAGTTCCGTACTCGTATTATCCTGGGTTTCTTTTGAATTTTCCGCTTATGTATGTACCTTTTGTTATATATACCTGCAGTGGCGAAGGTTCCATACAACCCGATTCCTACCGGCTACCCTTTGAAAAATGGCACAGTCAAAGATATGTTGTCCGGCTTACCTCTTACTAAAATGTACCCTTCGCTGCTGATACCTGTAGTATGCTGTATACCACATTCTTGTGAAATTATTCTGTTTCTATGTTTGTTATGTAGGTACAACATGTTAGGGATCTCGTTTTTAATCCTATGGTTTTTCCTTTTTGTCATATCGAATATTGATCTAAAAACTTCAAGCGTTTTTGGTTTATCCATACTTATTATGTATTTTAGTGACTGACACAGGCGTAAAATTTCCTGAATAGAATTTTATTTGAGTCTCAAACTTTTCTAAAATCTAGAATATTATTATAATAAATACTGGGGATTTACCTCTATGGCTAATTTCGGGTTTCAAAACTTCTTTTGAGTTGCGAAACAAGAAACTTTAAATTATGCCAAGAAATAAGTTATTAAAATGAGAGGCTCATTCATTAAAACATAATATCCGTGGATAAACGGTAATTTTAGAGGCACATTATTTCTGATGAAACCAAAGAAGGTCCAAGTGCCGTTGTTACTAAATTGTAAGTTAACACACAATTTAGTAATATTGTAGACGTTGTAGTGTTTATCTGTACGTCTATTCGTTAGACACTAAATCACGTCCGACCCAGCAACAGATGATTTGGAACTACACAGAATAAGCTGCGTATTGTTATATTGTAGGTACAGATATTTGCGCGAAACTTTCACAGTCGCACTAGAATTTCTAAATAGAGCTACATAATAAATAATAACATAACAGTTAGATTATAAAAAAGTGCTAGCAGTTTGGCTTTTCCCGTAACGTAATAGAACAGAAATAATAATTCTAAGAACAGAAATAGATATTTACATATCCTTTTAAAAAATCCAAACGACTTCAACGCCAATCGGGGAAATCCAGCACCCGCGCAAGACAGAGAACTTGTTACAGTTTAAATTAAATTCTTGATACGTGACGTCACGACATGGTTGATTTAGGTCAAGATTATTATTAAAATATGTCAATCCGAGACACGCGCTATGCATTTTTGCACGCGCCATCGCGTCACTCGTAGTTACAGCAGGGCGGCCCCCGGCGGCGATTGTATGCAAACTAAATCATTCATCTAACTGCAAACGTTTAATATGCAGTGCCTCAACCAAGTCGCTTTCGGTATCGTTATTCGACATTGTTTTAAAGCCAGCTTGAGCCATGCAAATTTATGTTTAGGGATGGGATTGTTTTACACACGAAGACGGATACATTCGTGTCCGCGAGACGGCGAGCCCGCAACACGTTGAATGGACTTCGCCTGACCTACAGATTATGTATGCTATTAGGAAAAAGTGAATGACGAAAGAATATGACGTACTATGTTGAACTAGTAGTTTATCGAGATTGTATGACGTCAGTGTTTTTTAAACTGAATACTTCAGTACCTGCATAATGGGACAGTCTATGACGTAGATGTAACTATTCGGTCTGGAATCTCCATATTGCTGACGTGATTGTCTGTCACATTCAGATCGAATACTGAAAATTTTAGGGAAATACAGTGCGATTGTTTAAAAAAAATAAGATTTAATTCCCAATAACAATGACAATGACTAAATAACAATGAGATTTAATGAACGAAGACAAACTTCCCTATAACACGTGTAACATTTAACAAACAACGTTTATGAGTAATTGACTCTCATAATCATATTTACCAAGGTTGAGGACAAAACAGGCAATACAGCAAGAACTATTTAATTCTATTATAATTAAACAAAAACAATAGTAAAACCACATAAAGTGGTTTATGTGGTTTGACACCATTGCTAAATACATTGGTGCGACGTTATGATAGATGCCATAATATGGCGCAACACACCAGTGATACAGGTCATCATTAGGCAGCTTTTGTCAATCAAAAATATTATCTTTGATTAACCATTATTGAATCTCCATTTTATACCATTCTTCTCGGGTTTACGCGATTACTCCATTCATTTCATACATAAGTGTTATGCCATTGTTAAGAGGGAACAGGGTTCCCGCAATGAATTTGAAAAATTAGTGTTTGAAGAAACTATTGCCGTCACGCTACGTCAAGCCTGCCCCTGTAGAGATAGGGACAGCTGCAGCTCAGACCGATTTTCCAAACAAAATTGACGAGATGGGCGTTTTGTATGTCCCTCTTTTCTCCTCGAAAACTGAGCCGATTCTACCCTGTTCCCTCTTAATCTTTTTCTCCATTTTCTCCTTACTTTCTCCAACCTCCCCTTATATGCCAGCCACTATTTTTCTCGCTCCTATTGATGCAGACTAGTATCACTGTGTCTGTTAAATAACCGGACTCTATTGAATCTAACACAATTGTTGTTTTTGATAAGTATGTTTACATGACATAACATGACATTCATGTAGTCCTATTCTTTGTTATTATTATTTTCTCATTTAATACATTGTACAACAATCATTTATTGCTAACTGTGGAGGCTTTTAAATGGCTTGTCGTAGATTGCCTCATGATATTTTTTATATTGTTTGGTTAGCCACCCAAACACAATAAAATAAATAAATAATAATTGTCATATTTTCATGACAGGTCTGTTTAATAATGCAGAAAACTATAATAAAACTTACAAAATTGTCAATCGCCTGGTTGCCAAGTTTTGGTTGCCTCTATGACATCCCTACAAAGCTTAGTACACACATTCCTGGCGCGTAATGATAGAGCCTTTGATTATATACATGTCTAGATAGAGAGTTCGAGCGTCTAAACGTCAACAAAAATATCAGCCAACTGTTGGCTCATAAGCTAGTCCCGCCCACTCAGTGGCGACACTGTCATTGTACGGTAAACACGCTTTCAGTTGCTATATAAAAAGACGATTTGCGCTATAAAAGTGTGTAGGAACTACGAAGGACGATTGAAAACAACTAAAAATGTCACCTATCATCGGTAGGTAAAGTTTAATAACCATATTATAGAGAAACAATTAAATTAACAAAATAAAAATTTATCGTAAGATGTACCGTCATTTTGACGGCATGTTTACAGGGTTGCCTGTTTATTGAAAGTAAATTTCCCATTTGATTATTAGCTCTAATTTGAAAATTGTTTAATCATGATTCAAAAAGTATATTTCCAGATTTCAAATCACCATTTTTCTGTGGTGCTGTAAAATTACCACATAATAATGTATCTATTTACTTATATATATTTCTTTAAATCTAAGGTTGTGGACATTGTTTATTTTAGTTAATAATCTGTAGTTAAGTTAAATTTTAATTTCGGGGGTCCTTGGGTGCTGATACCGAAAGTAGTATGTGTTCTACGTATTATAAATAAAGTATTAAACACTACACACACCTATTAAAATTATAAAACGGTGGATTGTTAACCCTTTCTAAGGTGAAGGGAATATTTTACTGCATGTTTTTGTTCAATAATTCCGAACTAGGATATTAAAAATAAATAATTTGAATAGCAATATCTTTTTCATTAAAATATGTTTTACCTAGTAATTCAGATGCGCATACTCCTAATATGTAAAAAACACAATTGAAAGAATATAAATACCCAAAGATAATAATCTCAAAATCAAAACAATATTTTATTACCTTCTTTTATGGGAAATTTTCAAGGGCTGGTAATACTCAGTAGGCTTGTTACACAGTAAAAGACGCTTACTTGTGTGCGTGACACGCACACAACCGCTTCAAATCTGGCCTGTTATTTTTGCTGCGATTGCAGCGCAACACTCTATCTAGACATGTATATAATCAAAGGATAGAGCATTGTCATGCCTAGTTTTTGAAATAATGAAGCACGCGACAATTTTCTCTCGTATTATGTAGCTTTATATAGTAGTAGCATGAATATTGTATGTAGGTAATCTTATCTGTCCAAACATTGAATTGTTAATATTATATTGAAACCTAATGAAGCATACGACTTTGTTACTCGTAATATAGAGACCTTATCTAAGTAATCCAATTTTAAAATAGAAAGTTTCCTTGAACTAAGAAGCGCTTTGAAAAAATGGTCTCGGTGCCTAAAAGACTGCCAACAAAATTACATTTTATCTACATGCTATACGATAATTATCACTTGCAAAACCAGCATGCCCGAGAGCTATTATACATCAGTTCTTCCGTAAGGTTAAGAAGTACAAAAACCTTAACATTTAACTTAGATATAGCTCGCCACATCAGAACATGGTACTGTTGTTTATCTATTGATTTGTTGTCTGATTCTCTTGAAATCATTCTCATTTATAATGTGAGGAAACTCGCTATGTAATGGGTGGTCACCCATCCACGGACCAACCTAGGCAAGACCAGCTTAACCTAAAGATCGACCCCAGCGGCTGTTATTATTTAGCCCCGAAATCCTCCTCATATCCACGAACCACACCATCCTTCCTCGATCTCACGAGCTCCTCGATTCTCATTGCACATAAGAACTTAATTCTGATGTTTTTCCTTCTACGGCGAAGAACCAAGTAGTCACAATAAAACCGTTTAATCTGAATGAGTGGTAATTATGTGAACGACATTATATCACAATCAAGACACACTTGATTGGCGACAGTCCATTGTTTTGAATCCGGTGTTTATCACATCACGTCGATAATGATTGGTCTCATTCAATGCTTATACCAATACGGAATCAAAGTAATCTTTCTTTTTCGTGTCGTTCCTGGTGTCAGATTTTTATGCCACCCATGGACCATGGACCATGCACCTCTGACTTGGCTTTTACATGCCGTCGAGAAATATCTCTCAGGCATGCTGGTTCAGTTTCCTCACGATCTATTCGAAGTAGATAAAAATCGTTCATAGCCACATAGAATAATATTTATGTATTACGATATAAGTTGTTAAATTTATTCATTTTAAGTAGTAGTTTTTCTGAGTGCTTTTCAGAACTACGTCTTATTTTTTCCACCTTATCAAACTGCCACTAAATTCAGTAATGTACTTCTTAAGCTTTCTGCCTTAAATATTTCCTCTGTCCTGAAATATCAATTTTGTTCAGTTTCAGATCTAGTACATAACTATGAAATTATGAAAGTTCAAGAGACAGTTCTGTAGAAAAACTTTAATAAGGCTTCGTTTTAAGAACTTAATGGAACAGGTATAATTATTGTCCTACGTTTATCAGGGGTCTTTCAAACATTTATTAGATATTCAGACTTAATAATAATATTTTCTCTGTAAAATTGTATTTAAAATATTTTTTGAGTTTGTGGTGATATTTTGAGGTGTTTTTTTAGCAAACCAGAAAATATAAGCAAATTCATGAATCTTGAAGTAGGTACGTACCTATCTCATCACCGTAACACGCACGTACACCATAATATGTAGACCGCAGTGGCGAGGGGTTCATACCACTCGAAACCTACCGGCTTCTCTTCGGAACAACCACTGTACTGGAGTCTACTATTGCCAAAAGTAAAATAATTTTGGTAATTCAGTTAGGACGTGATTAGCCCTAACATGACTAAAACAACAAAGGGTTCGATGTATGGTTTTTTCAAACATTATTAAGAACATGCACCGGGCCGCGGCCGTCCTGAAAAGTAGATTTTTGTAACAGGTAACTGTTACAAATATTTACCCTTCGCTACTGGTAGACCAGTATGAGATATATAACCAGATGAAAGTAGGTACCTAAGTGTTTACCCACTAGTTAATGTAAGTACCTATATTTATACCTGGAACCACATACCACATCAGTTTTAACGTCCTCTTTGTGTACCTACCGTGGAGCTCGTTCACTTATCTTATCACAAGTTATCTCTTATCAGGGATACAGAGATGCGGTCGCGTCAATTTGATAGTGCTAACATTGCGTTCCGTTCACCTCCTCCACTACACCTAAAGGTAAAAATCAATGACCCACCTTATCGGCGAATTTACGCAATGTTTCAAACACAGACAACAGAAACGACTGATAAGATTTAAAATAAGAACAATTTTTGGAATCTATTGCCAGACTATTGACGCGAAACAATACGACCGTCGTGACCTCGCCTTGTAAACAAACATTCAATTAATGTTTTAGCATCTCGTAAATCATCGTCATCGCTTCGAAAAACCGAATCCGAAACTTGTGTCGGAATTATAGTATAAATGGAGTTAGTCTGTTGGCGATCGGGCGCCGCGTGACACGTATCTACAGACAGTCGCCAATCGTGTTACCTCTCGTGATCACGTAATTATCTCAGATCAAATATATTCCCTTCGTGTAGTGTGACAATCAGACAGTCAACATAATTTTGTTCGTTATTGTGCGCCGTGACTTATTGTGCTGTGGTTGATGTGAAAGTGCTACGACTTTCTACAATAAACTAGTGCGAAACTTGTCTAGTTATATGAATTAAGTACCTATTGATATAAGCGAGACTCAATCCACTTGGAGCATTAAATATAATGTAAGTAGAATACGAGTACAGTCGCATACAACGTCGTAAAGCTATATTGCCTGAAGCTTTTATACAACATTGAACTTGAAGAACCTGAACTTTGAGAAAAAGTCGAACATTGTGTACCAGACAGTTAATTAATTAAAACTGTATATTTTGTATAGCTTTTGTTCAATAAAGTAAAACTTTGCTACTTTTGAGGAAAAACGCAGAAAGAATTTAATGTTAGGTACTACTTAATTAACAATAATTTGCTTTGAGAACTTAGACAGTCTGTTAATTAATTAAAACTGTACGTTTTGTACATCTTTTGGTGAGAGATCTTAAATAAATGAATAAAACTCCAGTTTTGAGTAAAAACACAAAAAGAACGTTATGTTACTTAATAAAACTAATATTTGTTTTGCGAACTGAAAAAAGAAAATAAATTATTTAGTAAGCTAATAAAGTGTCAAGTGTGAATCAAGGTGACCACTTCGAATTACATTCATTATTTGGTTTCAAATGTACCCAACTAGTAGGCAGTCTCTACCTGTTATTTAATATTTGTGGGGACTCTATCTAACCCGGTCTTCCGCTCTATTGCTCGATCATTCTATCTTAGTATCAAATAGTATCTCTATCTATTATAACTAACTTTTTGCCGTGACTTGAACCGTGTCGAAGAAATACATCTTGTAGAACACGCTAATAATAAGCTTTGCATAGTGAGTTGAAGATATTTACTTTTACAACCAAAGTTACAGTAAAGAACTCAAAAAAAAAAAACGATAATATCTTTTAATAAGTTCCTGTGATACAAACAACAAATCTCACAAAAGAACCATTTTGTAGCAATGTGTTGAACGAAGTCACGGCACAGAGCAACAGATGGACAAATACCGATAAGATTCCACGCGAACAAAGTTACAACATCTGTGGACCGTATGTGTATTAATTGGGTACACAACAATCAAGATATATGTGCAGGAATATCACATTTATCAGGCACGGAATACCTACCAATATAAATTTAATATGCGGTACTTACTATAATGTTATACGACCTATCCATTCTGCGGCAAATCCGATATGTTAATAACTTTGATGACCACACACGTGTTATCTGCTAGCTTAAAATAACGGTCAAAAGGATTATTTTGCAAATGTTGTTTTTCATTGTTCTGGGCAAAGCAACGTTGTTGCCGTATTGTTTGCTCGCCAAATACGCATTTACAAAAAAGTATTTTTTCATCCATTGTTTCCTACTACTGTTATTTGTAAACGTGACTCGCACGTTTTTTTCCTGTTTGGAGAAAAAATCATAATTGATGTAATATTTGATTGGCCTAGAAAGTAATGTTATGTGTTTGTTGTTTCCAGAGTTCGCTACGAGATGGGGGCGAGGTCCCGGGAGTTGTTTCTGCTCCTGGCAGTGTGTGCGCTGGCACTCAGCGAGTCCGTGAACAAGGTCGCCGACGGCAAGAAGAAGGAAGACGTCGACAACTTCCTGTTCCAGTACGACGACTTCGACGCCGCCGACGATCAAGAAGTCCTGTACAATGAGAACAGGCCGTGCCCAAGGGACTGCATATGCACTGTATCCCAAGGATACAGAACAGCCAAGTGCGATCGACTTGAAATCGGCACACAAAAGTTTGGCGATGACATCACTGACCTTGTCATTGAAAACGCCGATCCGCTGTTCCCCATTCAGTTGACAGACTTCATCTTCAAGAAACTCGGTCTCCACCAGATTACAACAGTGAAGATTGTAAACAGCTCGATCGATTTTATTGGACCTAATGCATTCCACGGCCTTCCTAACCTGTATGCAGTTAATTTATCGAACGATAGACTGAAGATTTTACACCCAGAAACGTTCGCTTCTAACAAAAAGTTAGTACTGCTGACACTCGCAAACAATCCGCTGAAGTTCCCCGCCGCTGAATCTCAAGATTATTTCTTAAATACGTCGTCGATTCAAGAGCTCGACGTTTCGTACTGTAATATGCAGTACATCGCGGCCAATACCTTCACGAACATGCCCGGTGTCATGTACCTGAACCTCGCCGGCAACAATCTGTCCAACATGGATCCCAACACATTCAAGAAGCTACTGGACTTGGAGGAGCTTGACCTGAGCGACAATGACCTGAAATCATTGCCCGATGACATCTTCTCAGAGAACAACGAGCTCGCCACTCTCCACATCTCAAGGAACCCTGTGGATACCGTTTACGGCCTGCAGATCTCCGACCTGCTTACTCTTAACGCTGGACAAACTAAAATTCGATTCGTTGGACCCTCCATGTTCAACGGTATGACTTACATTGCCAATCTCAATCTTAGTGGTAACAGTATTGAAAAGATCCACAACCAAGCATTCCACAAACTAGTAGAACTTAACTATCTCGATCTTTCTTTCAACGATCTTGACTTCATTTCAAACATTCTCATTAAAGAAAATATTGAACTGGATATCTTCAAAATCTCCAACAACCCTCAACTGAAACACTTACCCGCTGAAGGATTCGAGTGCTCTGTTGATCAATTTAACATTTACTTGTTCGACGCCTCGCACTGTGGCCTGCAGGAGGTCTACGACAATTCTTTGAAGACTTTCTCAGCTTTATCTGTGGTTAATCTATCGAACAACGAAATCAAATCCATTGGAACTAAAGTTTTCACAATGTGCCCCAAACTAGTTGAAATCAACCTTTCGTATAATCAACTCACAACGTTGGACCCGAAAGTTTTTGAGAAAAATAACGAACTGGGAAAATTATACCTCCAAGGCAATCCATTGAAGGTACTTAACGCAGAAGTGTTCGTCCATACGCCAATGATCACATACCTGGACATGAGCCACGCTGAATTGACCTCACTATGGAAGGCAGACAAAAACCGTTCACCAACACTCCTCAGTAATTTGACATTCCTAAACGTTTCTCACAACCGCATTACTGAGATCAAACAGACTGAACTCGATCACTTAAACAAACTAAACGCACTTGATATCAGTAACAACCCACTTGCCTGTAGCCACGACTTTGAGAACCTCATGACTTGGCTGAGCAAACGTAAAGTGTCACCCAATTCGAGTGGAAGCATGAGCATTGCTAATCTAGGCAAGGACGCGAAGGAAGACGACCTCGGCACTTACAGCTGGGAGTTCCTCACGCGCAAGACTTGTGGTAGTGCCGCCGTCGTACATGCCGTGGAGCCCCTGCCACCCGTCTCAGATGAGGAGATTTGGGAAAGAATTGATACTGATTCTCAGGGCAACTTCGATCTGAAAAACACGTTAGATGACAATGATGGTAAAGCAGCCGTTAATAAGAATGATATTTTCTTAGACGACATGATCGACGATCAAGGCAAAGATGGCGAAGATGACGATGACGACGAAGCAGCGGACGACGAAGACGAGGACGAGGACGACGACGATGACGACGCTAGCGAGGACTACGACGGAGACGACGACGACGTCGACCTCAAGGTTAAACTCATTGAGAAGAACGCCACTAAACCGCTCCCAAATATCACCGAGACTACATCGTCACCGATTAACGACGTTCAGATTAATATCAGATTACTTGAAAACGAAATTAGTAATGAAGAATCATCGGGCACCATGTACTTGTCAGCCTCCACTGACAAAGAGGAGGAGCATAGCCACTACGGATACTTGTGGCCGATTTCAATCGCCATTTTAGGAGCGTTGTTACTGCTCATTGTCATCGCTAAGGTTGTGATGCTGGCTTGCACTAAGCGGCCTAAGCAGGTTAGATATAACAGTGCCATAATCGCGGCGGCTATGAGTCAGGGGCGCACGAAGAAGGACTGCGGGCTGGTGTACCAGCAGCTGACGGAGGACCTGACCAGCCCGGCCACGCCCAAGCTGAGTCGCTACACGCCGCTGCACAGCGTCACGGTGAACGCGTCCAACATGTCGTACGAGAGCAGTCCGTTCCACCACAGCAACATTGTGCCAGAGGCCGTCTGAGCCCCGCAGAACAAAAACGTACATTATTATGTCAGAGTTAAAACTCAATACTAACAACTGCGTTAACTCTTACATAAGCAGTAAGTGATAGTTGTAAGCGCTAGTCACAGCCGAATACATATCTAACAAACATTTCTTAGTACAGTGCCTTTATGATCACTCTCGAACAATCGCGACAATGTTTTCAATCTAGCGCTTTCTGAATATTAAAGTAACAAATGAAGTCAAATTACAACAAATTAATTTAAGATTATACATATTATATATTATACAAATTAGTTGATAGGTTTATTTTATGTACTTAAAATTATTAAAAATTAAACACTAATCATTTTTGTTTGTTTTAAACCTGCAGCTTTGAAATCTCCCAATTCAGCCTCTATTCTACTTAAATACAAAAAAATAAGGAATCTAATCATGAATTAAAAGGTGCCATTAAAACCGTAAGTAAATATTTATTCAAAAACAACTTTGTAACAATTTGATTTCTTCATTTCACATAATATAAAAATTTTATTTTAACAAAATAGACTATGTCTTTTATCACAACAATATACAATACATAATCTACACTACTTATATAAATATCTGATACCATACATATGTATTCTTAGTAAAATATTTTCCCACTTATTTATGTATGCTTATATAAAATATAGTATGGGATTGTACACTGTCTCTAGAACTTGCTAACTACTTACATATTATTGTGCACAACTTGCTTTACCTCAATAAATGGTAAGTGAATCTTCTAACAGTTTCGCCAAATCCTCTTCTGTCTGTGGCAGTGGCGTCAAACTCAATAGTCGTTTCTGAAACAAGAGTGTTTATATATTTATCAATCACGATACAAAACAGTTGGTTTTGCAATAGTAGAACAGAAGGTATAGTCAGATGATAGTTATAATTATAGTGGAAAAACTTAATGGAGTAATAATTGAGGAAACTTCATAACATATCACAGATATAATATAGGTACCCAGACACCATAATTATTGTCAAAGATGTGACCTTCGGCGAAACCAGCTACTAATGTCTAAAATTAGATACGATGTTGTCTAATGTCAGACAATACATGACGCGCCGTGCCGCCGGACCCAAATAAATTGGGATAATGGCTAGAGAATAAACAACAGTGTAAAACACCTCGTAACGAAGCCAAAAGGCACTTGTTCTTCCCGTCATTGCGATTATTTTTTTTTTTACTTCATCCTAACCTTCTAGTTACGGAGACATTGAGGGTCAAAGTTCCAAATTTTGGCAAGTTTTTATTTAAATACAAGTTTATATTGTAAGATCTTTAAACACCTCCACGACCCCCGTACTAATCAATCCAGCCATCAGCACTATGTTTTGAGTGTGTTACTTTGAGTTCTACCACAAAACATGATTTTTCACCCAAAAAAAAAAAGTTATTTCCCAGAAATAATTTTTGAGTAAAGTTACTTAGTCTGATGTACAGAAAGAATGCTTGGTTGACGGCTTCGTGATGAGGTCGTTTACACCCTGTATATTCATCATTCTTTTAATCACCAACAAATTATTAATACAAAATATTACCTGTGGCAAGGCTCCTTTCACCAAATCAGGGATATCTTTACTGGTATATCCTAGAGAACTCAGTCCGTTTTCAATCTTCATCTTGTCCATATACTTGAGTATGGTGTCAGCAAGTACCGACCCGGCATCAGCTTCCTTTACATTGGAGACGTCTGTGCCGAGCAGGTTAGCAGCTTCTAGATGTTTCGCCGGGTCACTGGGACCGGTGAAGCGGAAGACGGCCGGCGCTGTCATCACGACTGATAAACCGTGCGGGATGATTGGTGCTGAACTGTAGTAAGTATAATTTTAAGTTGGAGTAAGTAAGTAAGTCTAGGATGGGGCCGGACAGATAGGCGAAGATAGAAGGCAGGCCCAAAAAACGCTGGCGTGACGATCTGGACTCGTTCTTGATGGATTGGTCGGAAAGGGAAAATTGTAAACAGGATTGAAAAGTCATGGAGGAGGCCTTTGCCCAGCGGTGGGACAGAACAGGCTGACATAGAAAAAGTAAGTAGCGTTTCATAGTGAGTATTGGAAGTATGTAAGTGAACTTGTTGCCCTACCTACGTCCGGTTCCAGTGTTGCCATTTCATACAACTTATAATATTTATGTTGGTCATCTATTATGTATTAGCTTGGTAATAAAGGGGTAAAGTTTGTTTGTAAGTTTGTATGTAGCGGGTAGTTTTCGGAACTAATGACCCAATTCTAAAAATTCGTCCACTGGTAGAAAGCTATATTATTCGTGGGTGCTGTAGGCTGTAAATTATATTTATATCATGCATTTTAGCCGAGCGATAACAATTTTTGCGGACGAAGTCGCAGGCGCAGAGCTAGTTTGCTTATATGTCCAAGACTTTACATAAGTACCTACAAGGGTTTCTTATATTTAGTGAAAGGTAAGGACAGAGGAGGAGGAGAAGGTTAGGGGGGTAAGGTTCATCACTTCATCTTATGGAAAGTACGGCCTGAAAGATGACCCTGCAAACATCAACGGGTCAAAGTTGAATTGTCTCATGTTTCTGTGATTTCACCACCTTTAGAACCGGAAAACAACTTGCCAAGCTACTAGCAGATGGTAGTAATAGGTAATTATCTATTGAAACGGTGTAAATAAGACTTATTCAGTTGGTGTTCTTGTGGTCTACACTACATCATTATAGACTGACTACCTGTAATTATGGTACGGTCGAACAAGCTATTTGGTTTACAGTTTAACCCACACATTACATTGTAAAATGTAAACCAAATAGCTTGTTCGACCGTTCACTAGGTGTAGGTTTTGGCCTCACATGCTTTCTAAAATAATGATTTTGTATAAACCTCAGATCCGTCCTGTACTGTCCCTTTGCTACCCCTAAGTTGAGGCTCTTTTTTTTTGGACAAGCCGGCTATACTATTCTCAAACCACTGTAACTCCTGAAAGCCAGAATCAACAGTGGCGAACACCTTAAAAGCGCCGAGAAGAAGATGATGAAGCTCGACAAAGTCTCAGAGAATGAATTTAACTATCTTGGATCCCGCAACGAAATTAATCAGAAAGTATAGCGGAGGAGTAGGAAAAAACCGTAATTTCCACTTCCCTTCATATCAGCAGGAGACAGAACGAAACAAGGCCAATAGGCACAAAGGGACATTTACAACTGAGATAGCACCACGGATAAATAAGTTGAGCCTCGTACTCTACAGGGGGTGCCCTTAGCACGGTCGCTTAGTTTACAAGTTTTATGCCCTTGGCAGAAACAGTAAGTCGTGGGTTCGAACCCAGACAGGCGCATTACTTTGTGTCATTTATTTCATCACCGCTGCTTTTAAAACGGTGAAGGAAAACATCGTGAGGAAACCGGCATGTCCTAGAACCAAAAAAATCTAAGACATGTGACATCTACCAATCCGCACTGGGCCCGCGTGGTGGATTATGTAGCCCATTCCCTCTCATAGAAAGGAAGCCTGTGTCCCAGCAGTGGGAGCATTAATAGGCTGATGATGATGATGACGGTGGTGATGCCCATGGCTGGAGGCTTTACACTCAAGACACCCACACCTGTGAGATGCCAAAAAAAAAACCTATTCCACGAATTGTATTTTCAAGAAATATGAGGCGTTGCGGGTAATGAGGTCATTTCGTTATCGTCGCTTCAATGTTAGTTCGGTGAGCCATTGTCTCGAAACCGTAACAACACATTTCCTTCAGCTCACAATTGAGGTAAACGGTAAACATCTGATAACTAACTACTGAAGACTGTTAACAAGAATTGGTGCAGATGTTGCTTTCAATAGGTCATGGTTTTTAG
The DNA here is from genome assembly GCA_950022955.1 of Xestia ashworthii. Classification (NCBI taxonomy): domain Eukaryota; kingdom Metazoa; phylum Arthropoda; class Insecta; order Lepidoptera; family Noctuidae; genus Xestia; species Xestia ashworthii. The sequence goes on from OX465550.1 coordinate 9,261,152, forward strand.
GTTACAATGAGCATAAAAATTAAGCAAAATACTGGCTTGTTTAAAAAGTGTAGTTTAAAAAATTACAGCATCACGCTTATAAACCTAGAAGGGTAAGGCAGAGGTGTAGGTACCTAATAGTACAGCCACATTTCGCCAGTTTTGTTTAAGTCTCATAAAATAGAGAGCGAGCCTATTGCCATCAACCGGGCACCAATCCAGCCTCCGTGGCTGCTACCGACAAATTCTGAATGAAATTCCTGATGGGAAAATTAAATATCACATAGCCTGACCCGGGAATCGAACCCGGGACCTCATGGTCAGCAGTCGCGCTTGAGGCCACTAGACCAACGAGGTAGTCTTTTAAAAAAATATAATGTACATACATATTATGTATTTCATTGAAATTAAACAATACATATGGATAAACAAGAGTAGCCAGGATCTAGGTCACTAGAGTGCAGTTATTGAGGTCTTTGTCCAGTTATGACTTACATCTATTCTATACTTCATCGATTATGCATAGTAACCTCAATATAAGGTAAGTAGTTCAAGCGGTTAGCCGAGAAATACCTAGTGGTTTCAGTTGTTTACAGTAGGTATATACAAGGTAAACCATTCAATAATTATATTAAATTTTGATCAAAACAATGGCCAAAACCTTCTCGTGCCTTCTCATCAAAAACAGGAAAAAAACAATTGAAATTCTGGAATCTCTTACTCATTAATATTCACAGTGTCATTTTCCTTTTGGCATTTACTAGACTTGCTTGCTTTATTTGTTTCCTTTTAAGAAATCTCGGGATCGAATATTTCAGTACCTAAGCGTCTTTAGAGACATTTAAAATTTAAATCAAATGACATTATCTACTTTGTGGCACAGTAGCGATTGCTCGCGACTGCGCTCCCGTCATGTACGAAATGTACTCGCCGGAATGTTTTAAATGTAGACTATAACACACGTAGATCTACGTGTGTTATAGTCTACATTATCTATAATGTAGCTTGCCGTTACTGAAAGAATTTTCGTAATCGGATCAGCAGTTTTTAAGATTATCCCCCTACATGCAACCTTACAAACAAATTTTACCTCTATAATATTACATGACAATGTCGTAACTGGTAGTCAGTGGCCCAAAAAGTCAGTCAACCTGTCTTACCAAGGGGTATCGTATAACCCAGTACTAAGCTGGGTTGTGGAGGTCAGATAGGCAGTCGCACCATAAAATACTGGTATTCAGCTGCATCCGATTAGACTGGAAGCTGACAACATAAGTGGGAAAAGGCTATGCAGATGATGAATATCACATGACAATAGGCTTGTTTCCACCATCAATAAATTGCAAATCTATTTAGTCCGTCAGTTAGAGTATTAGAAAATAATGGACACGTATTTTTTGTTTTTGTAAATCAACGAATATTGACAAAGATAAAACGCATCAAAACTCGGGAGTGGGGGCTCGTGACGTCAGTACTCACTAAGAATGATGCCGAACAGTGACATATTGGGAATTTTAAAAACGTCGTATCTTCGTCAATTTTGGTCTATGTGACATAAGAAAAAATACGGGTCAAATATTTTTTTTTTAATCTAAGTGACGGACTAATTAGATTTTTTCAGTTAACAAGCCTATTCGTCTAGTTACCTACCCATAGTCAGCAGGCACAAAATTCTTGACGTTCCCTGCAATGGGGTACGCAAGTCCATGGCACAGATGTACCCCGGCATTGCCGATGCCGACGCCAGCCATAGTAGCCGCCAGGTGCATTGAAGAACGTGCCTCAATGTCATCGGGGTTGTACACCGAACGGGCGAAGTACTTCTGAAGCGTCTGTGAAACAAATACGCATCATGATTCTAGGTCATTGTCATCATCATTTTCTTGCCCTTATACCAATTCAATTGGGGTAGGTCCAGCATGTCTCCTTCTACCATACTTATTTACTACTCGGTATCTCATTAAACATTTCTCGTGCCATATCATTCTTCACACAGTCCATCCATCGTTTCTTTGGTCATCCTCTACTCTTACACCCAGGCAGGAAACGATGGATGGACTTTGTGTGACTCTAGGTCTTTGTCAATACACTGGACATCACCAGCTCCTTACGCCACTTAATTATACCTTTTATTCCGGTAATCTGGTTAAGATCTTGACAAATCTTGTCAAGATCTTGACGAATCTTGTCATTTTTTTCTTTTACGCTCTATCATTCTCAGTCATAATTGCACATATAATCCACATAGTAGGTCGATAATATGTAAAAGCCTAAGGACCAAAGCTGGTCTTTTTTTATAATCCGATACAGAATAGTGACTGGTTTCTGGGAAAGAGTTTAATGATCATAGTTAAAGGTCGCCGACGATCAAAGTCAAAGTATCCACCTAGTGAACTACTATTCATGTCCACTTGTATCAAAACAAACAATAGGCTACCGTATTATAGTTTGTCCGATACAGACAAGCACAACAATGGGAAGAATACTTGCAAGATTTTCGACACATTGATGTATCTGTCTGATTGATCTCGCAAACCAATAATCAGGTATGCCAAAAGCAATAAATATGCAGATGGTGTGCTTATAAAATTTACTACCTACACGCCAATGCCACTAGACGCATGTCCCAGAAAATTTAAGGCGGCATAATATTCAAATGGCATTGAATAAAGTTTTAGTATTCTGTCAGACAACACAAATTAGTAGTGAATAAAATCCTTGATTAGGTAGCATTAATAACAGATCTATATAAGACTGAATATGATATGTTACGTCAACTGAGTCGGTTATTCCTCTCAAACCGGTCTCTTTAATTAAATCGCTGACCAAAATGTTTTTGTCGTGATTCATTTATTTTCTCGAAGTTAAATCATTCGGCCACTTCGCTGTCATTAGTAGTTCATATGCGTCATGAAATCGATTATGCATTTGGCTCGAGGAAGGAAAACTTTTGAACAATGTCCTTGTTTATTGGAAACAGCTAGAAAGCCATATTGCAGTTATTTACCTATCAAGTTATGAAGGAATCTGTCCATACTTGGTCGCTTGTATCATTTTCCTGCCCTTAGGCGTTGTCCTAATTGGCGAAGATCGCACGATGACACGATGCGTTTTCGTCGTGCGATGAGTTCAAACATACAGATTTCATCAGAGTGTCCTATTTGAACCTCGCAAGTAATCGTGCGAGCACATGAAATGCTTAATAACGATCGTACGATGCGTTTGATCGTGCGATCATGTAATCAAAGTAACAGATCTCTTTTGAGTGTCCTAGTCGGACACGAATCTCTTTTCAATGTCATTTGCAATTTTTAAAGCAATATTGCCCGACAGCAAAAACTGTGCATCTTTGTAAAGAGCCATCGTTAAAGTGGCATGAGCGCGACGACAGCCATCGAGCGACGGCTTCACACGATGGACATCGTGCGATCTATTAGGACACCTGTTAGGTCATCGCACGACCATTTTGATCGTGAGATGAAAAATGCATCGCGCCATCGCCCGATCGCTCCCAATTAGGACGCCGCGCGCCGCCTTATCCAGTTATTCCCCTAGGTACTCGGTGCAACATGTTTTCTTCTTCCATACGTCTCTATTAATCCTCATCTCTTCAGACAACTCCTTTGTTGCCATGTCATCCTTCACACAGTCTATCCCTCGTTCCTTTGGTCTTCCTTTACTCTTATACCTATCGACATTCATACTCAAAACTTTTCTAAAGACATTTTCCTCATTCCTCCGCAACATATGCTTACCAAGCCTACTGATTACATGTTCGCTCGTATATTTTATAAAGGGTGTAAAACATCTCTTCACGGAGCCGAAAGGCACTTATTCTCCCCATCATTGCGATATTTTTTTTGTTCTACACCATACCTGGGAACCTTCTAGTTATGGAGATACGGGGGGTCAAAGTTACAACTTATTGACACGTATTTTTTTAAATTCAAGTTTTTTTGTAAGATTTTGACTTTTATCACCTCCACGACCCCCGTACTATTTAATCCATCCATCAGCACAATGTTTTAGTGCGTTACATTGAGTTCTACCACAAACCATGATTTATAACCTCAAAAAAAAAGTCTGCAATAATTTTTGCGTAAAGTTACTTAGTTTGATGTAGGTACAGAATGCTTGGTTAACGGCTTTGTGATGAGGTGGTTGAGACCCTGTATATTTAAAAAGTTTGATCAGTGTCCGTTAAAGTAAGGCAAGAAATTGTAATGAGCTACATAAATCACAGTAACGCATAGAAATTTTAACTCAAAAATCGTATTCAGACCAAAGGCAAATTTCATGTGCAATCCATTAAAACTTTTCTTTTTCACGTTTTGTAAAGAACGAACAAGGTGTTGCAAACGGTGACGAAGACATTTTAAAATGAGTCGTTCCAAATGTGATGACGAAATACATTTGTGTAAAAATGATGCAAAGAAAATGCATGTTATTTCATACTTTTTAGTATGGTTACAAAAAACAATATTATTTATTATGCAATTACTGATTACTGGGAAGATTACGCAGCAGCTCTTGTTCCTATCTACATCAGCCTGTACATTCCTTTCAAATATGACAACGGGTAGTTTTTTGAGTTTTGGGGAGGCTCTAGCAAAGCTCCTTCTGTCGAATGTATCAGCGTCTTTACCCTTTTACTTATCTCGTCGCTACAACTTTTACATTATTATTAAAGCCTCTGTTGTTACAAAGTAGGGCATAGACCTCCCCTTCCCTCTTACAATTATTATATTAACGGTGTTGCCCGATGTAATACAAATCACAACATCCTACACACAATTATGTATTTTAAAATACAACCAAACAGTAGATTTACTAAAGTGATTTGAATGCAAATTTGAGCGAGCCTGTACAGCAATCTGGCCTCCCTGAATCAAGGGAAGGACAAATCTGGGGGAATCATATTATTAATTTTAGTTTTTATAAAATTTCTAAAGGCTTCGTTCTGGAGACACTCCATCAATATGTGAGAAAAATAGGAGTCTAATACAATCCCATTTTTTAAATAGATATTTATTTTCTTCTTATCTCAGCAAAGACTAGATGCCTTTAACCAGCGGTCGGCAACCCGCGGCCCGCGGACGTCTTACTTGCGGCCCGTGAATGTTTTGTAAATAAGTTATAAGCATCAAAATAATTGCATGAACGAACCGCGATCGACCGTATAGTGTGGATCCAGCCTTAAGGTGACACTACTCGACATTTGTTTAGAAATTACGGAAGGGAATTACTGCACTGTTTGAAACTGTACATCCAAAGTTAAATATGATACTTACAGTTTTTTCTCGTTATTAATTTTGTCGGTGCGGAAACACAGGTAGGAAAATAAAAATCAATTAAAAAGATAGGAACTACCAAAGATTTGTTTTTATTGCCAATTTTAACGCAACTTAGTAATAAAAGAAGTGTCTAAATTCCAAAACAAAGTCGGTACCGACAAAATACAATTATCGAAGAATTCAATCAATTTTATTTGTCACATGAAACTAGATGTTTCAAAGGCGTTTTCGTTTTTTTTTACCGCTTTTAATTTTTTCTATGGGATATGACCAAATCTACCTAGGTACATTGAGCTTCTAGGGTTAATATCACAAGTGCGGCCCGCCTTTAGTTTATTTTGTCACCTTGTGGCCCTTGCCTGCCAAAAGGTTGCCGACCGCTGCTTTAATCAAATGTCTCAAACTTCAAGCTGATTGTACGAGTCTAGGAGATTTCTTATTTTAAAAGAACATAACCTCGGTTAAATGTTATCATACCTGTAAGCAAAACCTCGCCCATACATCAGAAATAGGGTTGCTGCCTTGGTACGTGGGTCTCAGAGCGGGGTTGGCCGGCGCCGGTCCCCTCTCACTGTACGGAATAGCGGTGAAGCTCTCCAGCGCGTGGCAGAAGATATCGAAGCCAGAGTAGTTTGACACCTGTAAAATATCGAGCAATGTCAATGGCAAGATTCAATAGGTTTTGGCCGCTTTGATGCTCTTAAGGACATGTGGTTTACGTAACCTGACGCCTTCAGTCTCCGAAAGGTCAGGTGTTCCTAAAATACATCCACATTTCGCCAGTCCCATTACGGACTTCGGGCTGCTATTGAGAAATTTCTGATATGAAAACCCAATAACACTCTATCCAGGCACGTACCCAGGAAGGGGAATACCTAGTTGGGAATCATCCCCTCCCCCCTTCGAAAGTAAACGGGGTCCCGTTTACTATAAGTCAGATTTATATATAACCACTGCGAAGTGCTTAAATTATAGTAGAGTGATTAGAGCGATTTTTACACAGGTGACGTGGTTGTTTCAATGTTTGTCCCCCCGAACCAAAAGTCTGGATACGTGCTTGACCGATCTGTGAATCGAAACCAAGTCAGCGATAGCGCGGCGCTTACGCTTACTCAAATCAAACTCAAACTCAAATAATTTATTTCAACTAGAACATTACGGCACTTGAATATTGCATGGTGTAGGTTATATTAATTCTCACTTATTTCCAACGACCACAATGGTGAAAACAGAACTTCGATTTCGAAGGTGTACCTATACCCCGGTATTATAGACATCCTCTTACTGACTGCTGACTGACTTATCTATATCACTTTTCGTAGGTCAGCGCCGACCGAAAATGGGAGATAGTTGGGATGTATGCCCCCCCCTCCCCCAAATCTGGCTTATAATAAACGGGATCATAACCACTGCGAAGTACGTTAATTATAGTACAGTGTTAAGAGCGGTTTTTACTCACATGGTTGTTTCAATGTTCGTCCGTCCGTCCCCGAACCAAAAGTCGTGCTTGGCGCCATAGATATTTCTATATAGCCTCGAATGTCCAATGGAATTGAAAAAAACAGTCCCAATCGATCCAAGTTCGATGATCGAGTTTATGGCATGCGGTTCCAAAACCACCTAAAAATAATGGTGTATACATACATATTATATTACATATTATACCTTCTCGGGCATCGTAACAGTGTGGAGAGGGTCGATCATAGCTAACATCGGTCGTAGCGCGCCGTGCGATATGCCAGTCTTGGCGTGGATTGACTCGTAGTCGAAGATGCTGACTCCGGTCGTCTCGCTGCCTGTACCGCTTGTTGTTGGTACTGGGAATGAAGTCAAAGAAGTTATTTAGAGATCAATAATGACAGTTTTTGTGATTTAAGTAACATGTATTCGTATTAAACTATGTATGAAGGAAGTAAGATGATCATTATGACCTAAGCCTTATACATTGTTGCGATTTGTGTAAAACCGCAAACCAATTAATTTACACAACTACCAGAAGTGGGTCCAGTACAATCTTTTAATTTTACTATTGACCAATAGATGGCGCTAATATAAATTCACATTTGGACAAGCTACACTGTCTGTATTCACAACACCTTGCAAATGGATTTGTATTTGCATTAGGCACAGAGTACTTTTATACATGGCATTAGGTTATCATATATATATAAAAGTACTCTGTGGTTATCATCGTGCAAAGGCGAGGCCACAGCCAGTGCTAAATACTGCTAAGTGCTTGCAACACCAAAATCCAAGCTAATAGAACAGACTCATTACTTACTAGCAATCATAGGTTTCAGCTGCACATTAACAGGCTTCCCTTTGCCCACTGGTGCGTTAACATAGTCCAGGAGTTCAGCGTCAGGGTCGGAAGCGAATAAGTTAGCCGCTTTACAAGTATCCATCACGGAGCCCCCGCCGACCGCTACGTAACTGTCGAAGTCATGCTCCTTTGCGAACGCTATCGCTTCTTTGAAACTGTTGAAGAATATTTATTTTTCATTTAAGTAATGATCGTGATGATGATGTTTCCTTGCTCAGTGAGCCAAGGTCTCTCCTAAGTCTTGCCTAGTACTAACTCTGGTCCAGGGCCGTCTTGAACCAGTCTTCATAGTACGAGTAGTTAAAAAAGTTAGGATTGAATTAAGTTGGTAGAGAAGGCAACCTAACAAATCTCTTAACTTAAAATACAGAAGCGTAGATAAAGATTAGAGTTTTAGAACAACAAACTCAATATCTAACTTGACAAAGTCCATGTCAACCAAAGATTAGGACATTTATATCACTCAAAAATCAAGAGTCTACCTAACGCTAAAGTTGATGGTTGAGTATGATAATTGACGTAAGTTATCTAACGTTCTGAATTCAAGTTTGACCCTCTATTGCTAACCTGATTTTTTATAGCTATAACTTTCAATATAAAAGTAATAATTTAGTAACTTACCTTGTATCAGTAGGTTCTACTCGGACTTTATCAAACACTTTATAATTGACTCCATTTCTTGCGAGAGAGTCAAGTGTTGCCTTCACAGGGTTCAAGGCAACAACGTTAGGATCGGTCATCACACATACGTTCTTTGAGTTCATGTTGACCAAGTCCTGGCCAACTTCTCTCGTCACACCCAGTCCATATCGTACAGTTGAGCATTTTATCTATAAAGACATTAAAAACCAAATGTTACATGTTTTATGTTGAATTTTGTTTTGTTTTTGCTAGGGTCAATCTTTAGGTTAAGCCGTGCTTGCCTAGGTTGGTCTGTACATGGGTGAACACTCTTCCATACCGAGTTTCCTCAGTGTCTTGGAAAGCACGTTAAGCTGTTGGTCCCGGCTGTTATTTGTAGATCTTTGACAGTCGTTACAGGTAGTCAGTGGCCCAAAAAGTCTGACAACCAGTCTTAGCACCAGTCCAGTCTTAGGTAATGTATTACCCAGTAATAACTGGGTTGTGGAGGTCAGATAGGCAGTCGCTCCATGAGGTTAGACTGGAAGCCGCCCCAACATAGTTGGGAAAAGGCTATGCAGATGATGACTAACTCATTGTGGATAATAACTGGTGTTATGATCACAATATACCAGCCTGAAAAGTTTTGAATTATTAGCTAAATAATAAATCAGGAAAATGTAGGACTGTTTTGAGTATGAATGTGGCAATAAGAGTAGAGCAAGACCAAAGAAACGTGAACTGTGTGAAGGATGACATGGGAAAAAACAATGTGAGTGATGAGGTGATGAATAATAGAAATAGATGTACCTAAAATGGGGTGAATAGAAATGCAGGGGTGAATGGAAACAAAACTTTGAAATGGATTTTAAAGTTGAATTCACATGATACGGAATTAACAAGTACTCTATTGTGTTAACTAAATTATACTTAATTATAAAGGTACCTTGTTGGCAATTTACAATATAAGTTCAGCGATAAAATCGCTTTTAAAGTTTTGTTTCCATTCACCCCTGCATTTCTATTCACCCCGTTTTAACCGGTATGGAAGAAAAGAATTGCTGCACCAACCCCAAGAAAATTAGGATAAGGGCCAGAGAATGATGATGAATAAAACAATGTTGACCCTTTTTAAATTGTTCCAATTTCAACAGTTTTTTCCTTAGAACAGCTTGGGCTTGAAATATGTGGAAATGGCTAGCAACGGTGCGTTACAGGACCATGAGTCTCAGAACCTATTGTAACAAGGTTAATAAGGTGCTGCACACAAGCTTATTGTTATTAAAATGTAATTTCTGACGTTTGAGAACAAAGCTGGGATTCGAGTTGCAACCCTCTGACAATTTCATTCACCAAATTTGCTTAGCTACGATAATAAATTAATAAACTGAACGTGGAAATGGCTAGTAACAGCTCGGCCTTGATATGCTTGGTAAAGGTCATACCTATAAAATTGACAAGAAATTGATGTGTGCAGTGTGATGCGATAAGAATTGATAAATGTTTCACAACAAACTGGCATAAACAGATAAGATAGGTAAATATAGTTTTGAGATTTTGTTATTTGGTAGCATAAAACACTAGGGCAAAATTGAAGAAATGTTAATAAAACAACAATTCTTACTTCAAAAGCATAGTCTTTCTGTGGAGTAGCATTTGAAACTTGAATGTTGCCTCGATTGCCATGGGCTGGACACTGGCACCTAGAAACCAAACAAATATTTGCAGCAAAACAAACAAATCACATGACAAACAATTATTACATAAATTATGTCATATTATTACATTAGCAAGTCTGTAGGTACTATCCCATAGCTGGGCAAAGTCCTCCCTCCATTAAATTCCGAAAAATGTGTATCCATCAGTCCCGGTTCTACTCCACTTCTTGCTAATTCAAAAATAAACCAAAATTAACTTTAGAAGTACTTACGATGCAACATTGATTGTTCTTAGTAACTCAAACACTCTTTTACGGTTCCCCATCTTGTTGTGTCTTTTGCAACTGGATAAAAAGTCACTAAAGATTTAAGACTTTTATCTCGCGGCTTATCACACGAAAACACGACTCGTTTGACAAGAAAACACTACTTATCTTTATTTTTAATACGAATCCGAGCGATGAGTGATAATTTGTTATGGGTTTTTTTTTTTAGATTTACCTATTTTGAGGCCTAGGTTATCGCTTACTGTGACATAATATTAACTTATAAAAAATATTTACACAAAATTAAATATGTTATCCTTAACATTTAGGTAAAGATATCAAAAAAGTATTTTGTAAACAAGACTTGAATTCCCGCACATTGACGCCTGTCACTGTCAAACCTGCTGTCATCCGTTCGGAAATAATATTTTTAGTAAACAATTTAACGTTCAGAAAATCTATAAAATTCTTAGTATGAATAACAATGCAATCCATGGGAATTATTTTACTAGGGGATGTGTATAAATACAACCATTTATTGTAATTTTGGAACCAAAAAAAGGTTTTGGTTTCTTCGAAGGCCCATAACTCAGAAACGATGCGTTGCAGGACCATGAGTCTCAGAACCTATGGTTTCTTTTAACAAGGTTAGCTGCTGCACACAAGCATAATGTAATTAAAATGTAATTTCAGACGTTCGAGAACAAAGCTGGGATTCGTACAACGTAAACTGACTCAACTTTACCTTACAACATTGGGGGCTAATAGAGTTGCAACCCTCTGACAACTCCTTTCAGCAGATTTGCGTAAGTGCAATAAATTAATAAACCGAAGTTTTACTTGCGGATTCAAAATTGCCGTAAGCAGCTGCGACCAATTGATCACTTCTATTATTGTAACTATCGGCACTTCAAATCCTAGATTCCTAGGTTTTGTGCTTAGAGGCTATTAGCAGCAGTTCAGCCAACGGCTACACTATGTTCGCAGCGACGCAAACGTATAAAGCCATATTGATTCTGGTCATAGAATGCGTGGTCGGTGATGAAAAATCGAATGTATGTTAAGTTTAGGAAACTGGTTTGACTTCTACGCAAATCAAATAAAAGCCAAAATAGACATCCAAGTGATGTATTAATAAATTCATACAGATTTCGTTCACATAATACACAATAGAAAAAACTATCTCAACTACAACTCCATAAAGAATAAAACATCTTACATGCTATTAGCATCATTTGGTTACATAACTTTCAATAAGTAACGTACTGACAGGCTAAAATGGCATTAAAATATTTCATCACATTTAGATTTCACAATATATTAATAAATAAATACAATTTATACATAAGACGAAAGAACATAAAACAGGTTTCAGCATTTACTTAAATAATATCTCGAAATCTCTCGAAATAATCAATATAACTTACAATTCTTTAACATATTTACGAACTAATAGGTAAAATATCTATTTACACGACTGCAGTGTTGCTATAACTACATGCGAAATTCATTCATGGCAACGAATATTATCATCACAATTTACAGACTCCTTCATAAGAAAAAATCTTGATACCTATGTATCATGCGATTGAAATGTGGGACTGTGCACGGTGCACGCAAAGATATGATCACAAAATATGATTTACAATTCTAAAATTATTGCTATTTTAAGGGTAATCAAATGTATGTGTAGTATGCTCACTTTAGTTAATACTAATGTATGGCAACGCGCGCGGTATGTAGGTAACTATATCGTATATAGGTATTAGCAGTATCACTATTACTACCGTAATGATCGTTTAAGAACTTAATATACTTACAGAAAAAACTACGATTATAAATATGGGAATGTGTAGTTGTGAGTATATGGTATCTGCTCGAACGCAACGAAGAGGAAATAATGAGCATATAATATTATTAAATTTAATTACATTTGTTTTATTAAATAATCTTCCGTCGTCTTACAAACGCGAATACCTATTGCTATTATTACGATACTTTTGTCTATTAAAATGTGGAAATTGTTAAAATTTAACATGTAAGTAACAACAATTTTCAGTGTTCATCGTCACTTGAGAGACCATAGGCAAACATTATCCTCGTATAGCAACTATAAAGAATTTCTTTGGTCCATATAGAATAACGGGCAGCAGATGAATTAGCCTAAAAATACCGAATGGATCGTTTGACTTTCAAACGACTAGTATAAATAAAATTTCGGGCCTATAGTCTCGAAGTAACAACACAATATCTATAGACAGCATGCACCAACAATCTAAGACACCTCATTAAGATCTACTAGAACAAACTAGACAACAAACAGTCACTGGTCCGATAGTTTGTCGCTGATATATACTATCTCTTTCACTACTCATCACAATTACATATTTGGCAAATCTAACTGAGCTGTAAACACATATGTATCTATTGCTTCGTTTACGCGAGGCGAAATACTGGTGTTACGAAACTATCATTTATTAGCTTACGAACGAGAGCTAAATAGAACTTTATCTATGACATAATGATTGTTACTTTGTACACAAGCTTGGATAGCATCAAATAGGTTTTGTTTATTTAAAAACCTAGTCAAGTTGGAAACAGTAATTCAACAAACCAGCGGTTTACTATTGCTGAATATGTATAAACTAATATATTCATGTACGTGACACCAATGCTAAGACTCGATTAAAATTTTATAAGCTAGGAGATCACAATATAACAAACTAAACGATCCCACAATCCGTCAAAACTAATTTTGGTAATTCCTAACGGTACGTATGCAGTCATAGTAGTTTCTTATATTGTGATTCAAAAACTAGCTTATTACGCTACAATTCTATATGAACAATTAAAATTACTCAATATACAACACCAATTTTTCACTTTGACTAAGAAATATTTCGGAATTATTATAAAAACAGTGAGCACTTGAGCGTAAACTCCTCACAAACGTCACACCAACCAATGATTTCCAAACTACCAAACTATAGAAGACATATTAATTACAGAAGATTTTGAAAAGATTTACGAATGTTGACAAAATGTAAGTAAAAAATCCACAACGGGACGGACGGTCTACTGGCAAAACTTACAATATTGGTGTTATAAATTCGTAGCGACGCAAAAGCAGTAACTAACACGTAGTGTAACTATCGTAACATCTCAATAATGTAACTATACTGTGTACAATGTATGTACATAGACGACTGTCCAAATGTGGAATGGTTAAAATGTTTGAGTATGAAAACCGTGTATAATAAAAATGACATACATGTTTTAAACAGTAGTATATTACTGGACAATCTATAGTGAAGTCAACGTCGTAAATTAAGTAACTTTGATCGTTTAGCTGCTTCAACATAACTATTTTACAACATGTGTTTATGCCGTGTATTGAACTGTGATTGTATAAAATACTAGAATAAATAAGCTCGTAGCCGTACAAACAAAACTCAAGCCTTAGGCCAGACATCCAAAGTAAAGTATTTATAGTTGAAATTCGTAACACTTCCGAGATCGCTTTACACTGCTGTTTTTTTAGTAATTTTGAACACATAATCCATTCAGTCAGACTCATCGATACAATCCAGCCCTATATAATAACCAACATTTTTGGTTTCCATTAACATTTATTAAAGACGAATATACAATACAATAAGAATTTAATGTGTCGTAGACACGGAGCTCAATAGACATTTTGAATACAATCCCCAGACTGACTGGAACATTTGAACTTGTCAGTATTATGGCCTTGGGTGCAGCTTGCTAAGCAGGAATACAATGTCAAGCTTGCATTGCTGCGGCTGCTGACGTAATACGTGGTTACTACCGATATAGATTTAACACAGGTTTCTACGAACATTGGTGTTGACCTACGTTCCATGGCTGCCAGATGTTGCGTCTCTGTCTGCCTTAGTCGGGTAGCATATGTACGAACGAGACGGGGAACATGCCCCGCCGGCTGGTGCCTTCCACCTGTCCCTCCATCCAGTTGTCGTCTTCAGTGCGTTCGTTGATCACGACAATGACCTCTCCTTCGCGGAATGATAGCTCGTCCTCGTTGTCTGCTGAGCAGTCATATAGCGCGCGACACCGTCGCAGCCCTCCTCCCATCTGGAATAATAATTACATTTTAATTTCATTTTTCCTGTATTGTGGGTGCGTTTAGAAACATTACATAGCCAGACCCTGAACAACTACCCATAAGTTACTGTAATGGACGACGAGCCCTTCATAAAAATGTATTTTTAGTATTAGTAGTTTTTAAGAAAATAACGGGGGCCTACAGGTCTGTCTACCCCAGAACTATTATATACGAAAAGCATTAAGCATTGCACAATGATTTATGATGTTGCATCAGCCATTGTGGGCGGGACTTCGGTCAAGTCGAAACCTGTCCGACCTGAAAAATTATGTAATAAGAAATGCTATTGCATCAGAAAGAGGGAAAGTCCATGTTTCCGGGCTACGATTGGTTAAAGATCCCTGAAGGACGCACAGGTGGGCCCACAACGTGCGATGACCGATTAATTTGTCGATAATCGAGTCAAATAGTAGTAAATAGAATCAAGTAATCAAGTCATTCTACCAGTCAATCAAGGAGAAGTCTTCAAGAAGTCAAGGAAGAGTTCCATATCAGACAGATAGTCATGAGAAATTAAGTAGATTCACAGTTTCAATGAGTTACCAAGTATCGTAACAAGTTATAATAAGTAAATGAGTCCCACGCGCCCAAGAGTTAATTCGTTATATACGTACTTATGTTACGGGAACAAATAATAGTGTAAAGTCTTGTGCCCCGCTTTAAAAGTATTCTATGTAAACCTAATAATTATAAATAAAAGTGTTAAAAAGTACACGCGTTTGATTTGCTAAACACAATCAGAACATCTGAGCTATCGAAGAAGGAATAGAGAACATATACAGTCCACTCCATAACAGTTACGCAACTACGAATCGAACCCACGTCACGCGTCACGCAGCGAAACGGGACGATCACTCAGCCACTGTGTCAACTGTGCCGTATATGGAACTTGCCAAACGTTCCGTCAAAGCTCTGATTAGTATTTTTCTGCCCAGTTTCATGAATTAGTCTCCTACATTTTCATAGTCCCCAATAACTCACCATCGTGATAGACGCCGAGGGCGACCGCGAGTGTACGCTCGACGTATCCGACACGTCGAGCGAGCGACTATCACTCCGCCGCGACCGTTCACGTGACCGTGAGCTGTCGCACGACAACGCCGACTGCAGCCGACTGTCGTCCAAACACGACTCTGTCATGTCGCATAGCTCCAACGACGAGTCTTGACTAGAACATTCCTGCAAATTGGGACATTGTCTTAGTAAAAGGAATATGTTTTGGAGAACAAATACTATCAGCTAAGCTTTGTTGAAAGTCCTAAGGAATTTGAAGTTTTGACGCTAATATGCTTAAAAAAGAAAATCTTAAAAGCTCTGGACTTTTTTCTAGTTTGATAGCTAGATTTTGTATAAAAATAATAGTGAATGCATTTAAAAATACATAAATGATGCAATGTTATTCATGCAGAACAATCACAAAAGTTAATGTTCCACACTTTTTTAGGAATTGGTTTAAATATTAATAGGAACAAAAAAAAATACACTATAAACATTATATTAGATGGGACCAAATATCTCTACACATAATACTTCTATGTATTCTATGAAGGAGGATCTAAAACAAAAGGGAATGTTTATTCAAATACAAGAAAGCAGAAAGCTATTAGATAAATACGGCATGCAGTGAGGACGAAATCAAAAACCCATAAAATACACATAATTGCAGGAAAATGTATAATTCATGGTGTATAGTATGAGTATAGAAATAAACCGATTGTCAAGAGTGTTGTGTTTCCAAAAGTAAAAAATCCCTCAATTTGCCAACATAGAGGAATCAAGCCGCGAACTAAACAAATAAGTTGCTCTGTATTACAAAATGGTGTAGGCTATTATCAAACGATTTGATAACATCACAATTAGATTTAAAAGCTAAAATAGCGTGCACAATTTCGAGGATACCTCCGATACTGTGTGGGAAGTTATTTGTGGTTTTTAGTAAGTATTGCAATTTTTTTATTTTGTTGGTGTTCTCTTGACAATAAAATATAATTAATAACAATGTAAGGGCGTAAATCAAACAAGGGTAAGCGAGTAAGTACACTAAAGTTCTCTGTCGGTCGTTCGTTACCCTTTTCAGTTTCGCTTTCACAGCCTTTTCCAGGTGCAATCTATTTTTCTTCTGTAGCAAAAACAAATATAACCCTGTACTATTTGATTATCATGTTAGTCGCTATCGTTTTTGTATTAGTTTTTTTTCCAATAATTTTGTTACATTAGCAGCTTTTGAACTATGTACATTTTTTTACAAGTTCTGAAACGATTATTTCATACATTTTGACACGCCTTTGTAATCAAATTCGTAGAAAAAATGAGATACCGCAGCTATGTACTAAGTTTTTCAGTGAAGTTGATTCAAATGCGTCATAAACATTTGTGTGGGAGGGGGTCCCTTATTGGAGCGAGACAGTATTGCGTAGGCTTCACTGCAAGTTTTGTAGGTAGTCTATATTTAAGCCGCATTCACACCAAACGTATTGCGAGCCGCGGATGAAATGGACAGTCAGTTGGTGGACGGCGTTTTTTCTCATATTTCGAACGAGACGCTCACATTTGGCGGCATACATCCGTCTGGTGTGAACGTGCTCTTGCTTTTATTTACATAGTTTCGGGCCAAGGTCTTTAATGTTCCGGGCTGCCAAAGTTAGTGTTATTAGAACAAACTATCATACATGACTGACAGTGTGGACACAATCTTCGTATCAAATACTATAATAATATGGTGTAAACAGACTCTTCACAATGCCGTCAGACACTTCAAACAAGTAACCCTGCGCAAAAAATTTTGCTGGGAAATCTCATTAACTTTAGCATTAACGCATTTAAAACATTGTGCTGATGGATGGATTGAATAGTACGAAGGTCGTGAAGGTGTTTAAAATTAAAATCTATATTTAATTAAAAACATGTATTAAAAAAACTTGTTTAAAAGTTGTAACTTTGACCCCCAATATCTCCGTAACTAGAAGGTTCCCAGGCCCTGCAGTCTCGACAGAGATAGCGACAAAATCGTTAACTTTTGGTTTCTAATTACTTACAAATGCATTCGGTTGCATTATTGATGCTTACGAATAATGAAAGTATCTACATCCTTGACGCGTTTCTCGTAAGCATAATTATTGCAACCGAATTCATTCGTTAGTAATCAGCGATCGAAAGTTAGCGATTCTGTCGTTATCTCTGTCGAGACTGCCAGCCCAGGTATGGTGTAGAACAAAAAACTGATCGTTATGACGGGCAGAACAAGTGTCTTTCGGCTTTGTTATGAATCTTTTTACATCCTTTAGATAGTATTTTTCCTCTTTTCTGACGGGACACTGAATCAGCTGTCCTAGAGCCAGATCTGTGTGATCTGACTGATATTCTAAGGCTGTCACCACATCAGAGTAAACTTGAGAATGCTGACTACCTACATAACTTGCACCCAAGATACAGTACATCCCGGCCCACATCCTAGCATGATAGATGAAGAGTATAGTAAGGTATAGTGCGTACCTTCCTGGGCGGCGGTGTGGGCTCGTCCCGGTGGTGCGCGCCGTTGTGTAGCGCGCCGGGGGGAGGCGTGGGCGGGGGCTGCGCTGGACGGCCCTTCGGGACTACACCGCCTACTACTGTCGAGATACAATATTATACATTATTTGTAACATGCTTATATTAGCTTCACTTGTTGATAAAACCGTGTTTATAAGTGTATAGATTGTTCCTTACTAAGTCAGTAAGCATAATGTTGACGTGTTTTAAGGGATCTATGATAGAACTACATTACATGAGACAGCATGCTCAGTACTGCACTCAAAGTAAAAACATTAACCTTTTTCGAGGCTCCGGTTTAAAATCTTAAATAATGATGAAACCAGAAATGTCTGGAATATTTATAGTAGCAAAGAAATCGGTACTGCAATTTTCGGCTCCATAGCAACCTCGCCTGGGGCTCGGGGGTGAATTCCGCCTCGAATACAGTAACAAAGTTTCCCCGCTTATATCCAAATATGCTATTAACTTCGATTTAAAAGTGATTGCCTTTTTTTTCAGACTTGTTTATAAATAAATCCTTTAATTGCTGTTCTTAACATCGAAACAAAAATGCTATCATTTCGATAAGATAATGCACTGTTGATAATCCACCACGTAGCTATACAAGTTCACGATCACCTTGGAAAATAACAAAGTCGGTACTGTTGCACTCTTTTATTACTTAGAATTAGTTTATTTATTGATAAATTAAATCCGGAAATAGCAGCGTATCAAGAAGCGCCAAGTTGATATTGTATCATTGATGTATAGGTTTTTTATCAAAAGACGATTTTTTCGGGACAGGTAAATCCCCGCCATGTTAAATGGCGTCTTAGTAGTAGTTAGACTTCAAATCGGTTGATGGTAATAAGTTCGCCCTTATATCATGGGACTTGGGTCTTTTGTAGGCACATGTTTTTTCCCAATGTTTTGTTCCCAAATCACAGACAATGTTTTTCCCCATGTAAATCTAAGGTTCATTTGTTGTGGAAGTCTACAGTTTTCATTGGATGACTACGGAAACTTGTACATATATGGCAACACTATCCAGTGTCAAATAAAAACTAGAGAAATGTAGTTGTACAACAGGGTACACTATAACGTGACGTTATGTTACTACATACCATGTGTATGATGTGTACGAACGAGATGTATGAACGTGGACCAGATGAAAGGTGTATTTAAGGGTCGCCTGGAGCTCTTATTCCCCATACAAATTTACTTTAGCGATAATTTCTAAATTACAAAACAGGTTGTGATTAAATTTTGTACACAAAATTGGATAACATTTATCAAGGTGTGGTATAGATTTTTGTTTGAAAAAAAAATAATCAATACAAAAATAGAGCGAGTTGATATTTCACAGTTTTATTGAGAAAAAGACGTCATGTTTGGTCAGTTCTCACACACATTAAAATACTTTTGAATACAATGAAAACGTGTACCCGACGTCTTATAAGCCCTCTTCTTTACTACGAATAAGTAAAATATTGGTTATCTGTAATATTAATGAAATTACAGCGAAATTAAGAAATCGAAACGATAAATAGCCAATTTCGGCAGCAATACCTGCACGTTCTCTTTCGTTTGCGGGTAGAGAAAACAGGCGGGGTGCGGGGAGGGACGGTAACTACACCAATTTGCCATTCTATGCGCTATTTACCCCGCCACGCGCCTGAGCAGTTATAGTACTGTCTCTTTTTTTTAGCGCCCTATCTCACTCTAGGTGAAATAGCAACAAACCGGAGCGCGCTAGCGGTCATCCCATCGCGAGATAGCGTCGAGCTTACAGGGGGTCCTTAAGGATAGTAGAAACTGGCGCTCAGTAGTTTCTGCCTAAAAAGGCATCCTCATTTCAGCCGGAAGACGTCCACTGCTGGACTTAGGCCTCCCCGCACAGCGACCGGTCTCGTGCGACTCGCATCCAGCAGATTTTCGCAACCTTCACCAGGTCATTTGTGATGTAAGTTTGTATTAATGTATCTCCATACCGTGCAGTGAGCGCGTACTGTCGGCGGAGGGCGAGGGCGTGGAGCGCGGGTGTGGGGGGTGCGGCGGGTGCGGGGGGTGCGGCGCGGGGGGCTGCGACAGCGAGACGGCCGGCGGTAGCGGGGCTGCGCGCTTCTTCAGGCTGCCGAGGTTATCTGTAACATACAACATGTTTTGTTAGCATTGCGACCATATCAACAACGTCATCAGCCTACAGCAGTGTACTTCTGGACATAGCCGCCCTGCGAAGATCATCGCTTCACCTTGCCTGAGCGCGTCCCACAGCGCTGGGTAGCGCCCCGGGGCCGAACCAGGAGGTCATAGTGGTAGATAGTAATCTAAATACGAAATCCGTAGTTACAGCCAAGGTTACGGTCGTTTCCTACTATCACTTACGGACATACGATTCGTTAGGAGACCGAAATATAACGTGTTTTCAAAACTCGTGAATCCGAAAATTTGAGGGAGTAGGGCTCATTTCAAAGTATAAGATACTTTCGGACGGGCCCCGTATCTTTGTTAGCAGACTTAGAGAGTAGACCGCCTGAGAAGGATGAGTGCCTCAAATTAGGCATACACATTACACAAAACCTTGTGTAATGTGTATGCCTAATTTGAGTGTCGAGCGTATAACTAAAAAGTTCTAGACGTTTAATCTCAAATTATCTTTTATACAAGATTTTGTGGTAAAAGAAGCGCCGCTCGCGTATAAAAGTGGTAAAGCTAGTTCATTCATATACTCACAAACGTTAGGTTTCCTAGGTAAGGTGGTGGGAGTGGGTGGGGCGTGGTGCAGCGAGTCGCACGTGGAGGACCGCGAGCGTAGTACGGGAGAGTCTCCCGCGGGAGGACATCGCTCCGTCGTCAGTACCGCGCCGCCCGCGTACGATGGCGGTCGTGAACGGGGACACTTCTTCTCAGGAGTTAAGCTGCCGTTTTGCTGTTGAGAGTAAGAGATACGTGTAGATACGTGTGAGGTAAACAGTAAATAGAGTATTTCATTTATGGCATAAGGAAAATAGAGACAGATGAAGACATGCACCAGCAAGACACCGAGAAGAAATAAGTATACTGAGAGGGATAAATTACTGATCACCAACCAACATTCATGTTTAAGGTTAAAATAATAACAATATATTAAATGTTTTTAGATAATAAATTAATAAATATTACACACAGCACCATCTAGTGCCACACTAAGCAATGAGGCTTGTGTCGTGGACACCAGTTATTCGATATACTACATGGATACTTTTGGTTGACATACTACATGCGCAAAGAAGACCACTCCACTTAATGAGAAGGAATAAGCACTTCAAATACAGCAATATAAAGTATTAATCCTTATCTAACTTACTCTTTCGTCTATAACTGTGTCATCGTCGGAGAAGTCTGTTGAGCCGTCATCGTGTGATAAATTCCAGTCTATGTTGATATTCTCAAATATACTCTTCTCTCGTTTGTCCACATTTTCCAACTGAAAAACAACACTTCAATAAAGCATACAATAGCACACAGAATTGTGTTGAAGATACTTAAGCCAACAGATTAATTAAATAATAAATATATACCCCTTTAATGACCGTCCCATCTTTCGACATTATTTAAGACATCATTCAATCTCTCTCATTCCCAAAAAAATCGACAAAACTATGAATTAATATTTACCGCTAAACGCATATACAGGGTGGAATTTTTCAATGACCTGGAGGAAAGTACTCGAAATACTGCAGATAGAAAATTTTACTCAAAGGAAACATTCCTTTATTTTTAAAAAGAAACCAATCTGCATTCACAGATTTTCACAAACCAAAGAAAGTTCGAAAAAATAACATCCCTGTACTTTTGAAGGGAATGAAGGGAAAACCATGAAATCTAAAGAAAAGTTATAAATTCATTGGAATAAAGTCAACAAGAAAAAGCATGAATTAAAGTAATTCATGGTTTTTCTTTCATTTAATTTATCATGTTTGCTAGAGGGATTTGATATATATGATTGACCCTATCGATTGATGTCAAAAAGGTGTGTTATTTTGTCGAACTTTAGTCGATCCATCCCGGGTTCGATGTGTGTGTGTGTGTGTGTGTGGCAAAATAATTTTCCAAAATCTGTGAATGCAATGGAAAGAATGTTTCCTTTGAGTAAAGTTTGCTATCTCCAGTATTTAAAGTACTTTGGAGTGGCATTGAAAAATTACACCCTGTATTAGTGATTTGTGGTGTAAGAGGACCCCAATACATGCAATGTAAACCATAATCTTCAAAATAGCCATATATTTTTAAGGCATATTAATTTTACAACGCTTAAACATACTCGTAACATCTATTTTTAGGCAATTTTGACGCACCAACTAAAAAAAAAAAATTAAGATAAAATACAATAAAAAATAGACATACCAACTCCAAACATCCGAGGTGTCCATACTGCCTCGCGATCTGCAAAGCGGTCCTGCCGCTGTTATCCTTGATAGTGGAGTCCGCGCCCGCCTTCAGCAACAGCTTCATGGGTTCAGTTCTGTCGGTGGCCGCGCACAGGTGCAGCGCAGTCATGCCCTGAGAGTTGGGCTTGTCTAGCAGCAGGGACCCACCGTTTTGGACTAGAAAATCGACTATATGTAGAGAGGAACCGTCGCCTATCTCCCGCGATATCGCTAAGTGGAGTGATGTTTCGCCGAGATCCTGTAAAATTTGAATTTTTCGTTATCATTTCTGATGCTGTAGTCTATTGAACTCATTTTGGGCCTTTTTGTTAACATTGTAAGTTTTTAAGAACAACGGGTTTAGAGCAGCACAACTCGGAACCAAGCTGCATCGTTTAATAGTTTCTTTATTTCTTTTTATTACACTGAAGATAAAGAAAAAACAAAAAAGTGAAAAATAACTTTAACTTCAGAAGTCGGTGACCTTTGTTTGATCGATTTACTTAGTTTTTTGTCACCGACTTCTGAAATTAAAGTTATTTTTCACTTTTTTGTTTTTTTTTGAGTCAGTTTTATTTATTGTAAAAAAGTTTTTATTTTTCACTTTTTAGTGGTTCACTTGTGCTTACCCCTTCACAGCGTAGAGGTTGGGTGTAAACAATAGATAGAACTGAGATTTCAGCAATCCCAGTCCATTTTGCTTTCATTTATTGAGGAGTTCCGTTGCCTATCCCGAAGTTCTTCATCAGATCTTCACCAAATTGAAATGGGACCACTTTAAGAAAGTACTCTTCCAAAAACTACCCAAATCACATCAAGTGTGCCTATAAAATTTTAAGAGTTCTCTCAATTTCTCCAGGATCCCATCATCAGATTCCGACTTGATGATTATGGGACCACCTTGGAAGTATACCCTTTCAAACAAAAAAAGAATAATTCAAATCGCTCCAGCCATCTTCGAGTAATCGGGGAACATACATAAAAAAAATAGGTTCCGACGAATTGAGAACCTCCTCCTTTTTGAAGTCGGTTAAAAATAAACGATGGACAGAATGTGTGAAGAATAATATGGCAAGAAAACAAGTGTCTGATGAGATTACGAGTAATAGAGGAGTTTGGAAGAAGAAGACATGCTGATGAATTGGGATAAGGGCAAGAGAATGATGATATTGCAGTAAACATATCGACAGTGGACATATTAATTTGTAAAGTTTTGCTTAACAACGAAAATTGAAAGTCCCACTCTACACCGTTGATACGTAGAACCTCAGAATGTTTCACTGTGTGTACTAACCGAGCCGGGCAGCGCAGCGGCCAGGTCGGCTCCCTCAGCGTATGCCTGCAGCAAGTTCTGCAGATGTCCGTTGTTGACGGCGTGCTCCACTTCCGACAGTCGCTCGGCCGCGTCGCAACACGTCTGCGCCGCAAACGCCTTGTATACGTACTTCTCGCGAATGAACCGGAGACGGTCTTCCCTGGAAATTTATTTGAATATGAATCACTGGACTGATAGAGAACATAGAATTCAGCATCGAGGTTATGTTTTTATAGCAGTTTGTCTTGAATGTGGAATGTTACTTACGATAAGTGTCTAGGAACTAGTGGTAAACAAAATCAACACTAGTTCCATTATTTTCAAATTCTCTCAAAATAGAACTTTAAAGTGATTATAAAAATCAACACTAGTTCCATCGTGGTACCGTTAATGTTACTAGTGGAACTAGTGATAAAAATAAATCAACACTAGTTCCATTATTTTCAGATTCTTTCAAAATGGAACTAGTGATTATAAAAATCAACACTAGTTCCATCATGGTAATTTTAACGTTACTAGTGGAACTAGTGATAAAAAAAAAATCTACACTAGTTATGGAACTAGTGTTGATTTTTTTTTATTTTCAAATTCTCTCAAAATGGAACTAGTGATAATAAAAAACAACACTAGTTCCATCATGGAACTGTTAATGGTACTAGTGACAATGAACCACTTGGGGACCATCTTTCTGAAGAAATCTACCTCTTTGTATGGTCGAGAATTCTTGAGATTTACGATTCTCTGGGATATCAAAAGGAAAACCCAACAATTTTGCGTAATATTCTTAAGCAAAATTGTTTGCTTTTGTGCGCCCGCAAATCATAAGTTAACATAAATACAAGAGCTAAAGAAGTGTAAAATAATATGGGATAGGATACTTCGTGGATATGCAAGTACTAGCCGGTTATAACGCGAACCAAATTTTTCATCAAACATCTAATTAGAAACTTACATAGAACTTTCAGACGTAAGCTTATCCCTGTCATCAAGAGTGTTTTCCATGACCTCATTGAACATCTGGTTCCCCATATTCCGCGCGAGCAACAGTTGCGACGTGCTCAATCGGTCCAGCGTCAGTGACTGTATGCGAGATATGTGCACGCCCAGCTCTCGGTGACTGCCTGAACACTCTATGCAGACTATGATGCCGAAGTTTGTTGATAGCCAGGTGGGGTCTGGAATGTTAAATACATGAATTTATTTAACATAACAACTTCAAACACTGTTTTAAGATTTCACGATTTAAAACTAAACTTATTTTGTCACTTACGAGATATCACAGAGTACTTTTATTTGTATGGCGAGATATCGTCCGTGATTATTTGTCATTTTGAGCTCTCGATTTCATAGACAAAGAAAGCTGGTAGACAGATTTGTCTGCTCCTAACAATTTATTTTCCATCCACCCGCATTCTCCAGTCAACCCGCGATCATGGCGCTTGCAACAGCGTCGAAATATCGGGAGCTCAATATAAACAATAATCACGAAAGATATCCCGGACGCCCCCTGTCCATAAATTACGTGAAGCGTTTAGGGGGGAGAGGGTGTCGAGCCGAATCTCACGAGGGAGAGAGGGGGTGTCTCGTCAAATATCACTTACTTATTTTTTTTTCCTGCAAGAAACAGTGAAAACTTTTTAGGTTTCTAATTGAGTAAACAACTTTCTCCACCAAAATATGGCTAAATCCTACACAACAATAATTAAATTATTGCAATCGAGCACAGATTAACCCATTTACACTTAGCTACGAATTTCGATAAATCTCACGTGATATTAGGGAGGGGGTGAGGGGGTCAAGCCAAATCTCACGACATCTCACCAAGGGGGGAGGGGGGGTTAAAAAAACACCAAATTGGTCTCACGTAATTAATATAAGTTTATAACAACTTCACACCTGTAAGAAAGGTTAGGTAGATTCACCAGTTATGTTTAAGTCCCATTTAAAAGGTGAGTGAGTCTATTGCCATCAGCCGAGCACAAATCTGGACTCTTTCTGCTACTGAGAAATTCCTGATGGAAAAACCCAATAAGTAACCTTTGCCAGACCTCGGAAACCCACCCCGGACCGACCAGTTGCGACCACTAGACCGACGAGGCAGCGAGGATTGTAGGAGTAGTACAAAAGTTCACAATGAGTATAAAGGTGAACGCACGCTTATCCGCGCCGAATGAAACATTTTCTCATCCGTTTTACGTTATCTATTCGTCCGATTCGACGCGGATAGGTGTGCGATAGGATTTCATACAAGTAATTCTAAAATTCGATTCTTTCAGTTATTTGCTTGCTTCAGGTCTGATAAGTGTGTGTTCACCTTAATAAACCGGGTTTATCCTTACATGGAAACAGCTGTTTCGTTTGGTAGCTTCTGATAAAAAAAAATATATACGATATAAGCGAATTGAAGGTTACTGTAGCTATCTACAGGGGAAGGAAGTCCTCTATCTATTCAATGTCGCTTTGGTCAAGGGTAGGAAATATCATAACGATTGTGCTAAAGTTTTATTATTTTTGCATAATAATTATAAGTCAAATGTGCTGGAAAAATTCACTTTTAGTATTTCTTTGCACAATGACTGTTGAGTTTTACGGCTAAACAAATAATTATCACATTTTCCGACGTTGCTAAACAATAAGTCACAAGTGTGTAGTATGTTTTACACTATCTACTACAGCATTACTCATCTAGAGTGCCTTGTAGAGTAGATATTCAGTTGAATCACATTACATCACAGTTAATCTATACTAATATTATAAAGAGGAAAGATTTCTATTTTTGTATGTAACGAATAGGTAAACATAAAAACTACTGGACCGGTTTGATTTTTTTTTTTTTTTATTGTTCCCTAGACAGGTGAAGCGTGGGTTACATCAGATACTTGGTTAGACCTGGGTTAGCTCAGATCCATCGGATTGTGCAACCAAGTAGGCCACTGTGAACACAATTTGGCCAAATGGGAAATTAAAGACCCTTTCGGCGCACTGTGAGAATGCGGTGCTCCCGACCACCTGCACTTTAGAAGACCTAAAAGACTCCACGACAAACATGGCCTCATACGAGGGCCAAGTTTAGTCAAGTTATACCTTCGACACGAAAGAAGAACAGATAATTTTCCCCAGACAGGTGAAGCCTTTTTTTTTCGGATGGGAAATCATCAAATGACTTCTCCCACTCTGGGCGGAGCGGGAGGGAGTGTCAGACTTTTACTGAATAAAACCCATCCATATTCCTTCCTCGCCCTTTATGTTCCGGGGCCACGGTATGTCTTTCGAACAGTCCCGCAGCCCCAGAATCCCGCAGCCCCGGGCACGGGTGAAGCCTGGGTTACATCTGATACTTTTTCCCCACACGGGTAAACCCACCAACATCATATAATAAAACCTACCATTAGTAGAGCCGCAGTCAGCACACACTTGGTTGCCCGGCATGGCCCTGACAGCACGTATGATAGACCGCTGTAGGTCCAACAACGAGTGCCCGTTGTCATTGCTCTCGCCCGCCTGTTGGTGGAAGGCCCTCATTAACGCGCCCTCCTTGCAGTTGACCAGGACTGATGTCCATGCTCGCTGCTCGTTCTCGTCTTCAGCTTGGAAATGGTATGTTCGGTTGTCTGTAAAGAGAGTGAAGTGTTTCTAAAAACGAAAATAACAGACCTAAACAAACCCAAACGAAATTATTCGGGGCAATTAGTTTTATTCAAATTAAAAATTGAAAATGATCATGTTTCCTGTCCATACTTCCACAAATTATTTGTTAAACTATTAATCATTATTAATTAAAAACTGTTAAATAAACTAAAATAAGTAAACGTAACAAATTATACAACACGGCCACCCATACGACATTCGAGTTTTCAGGTCATTTAATATGAGTCCTAAGCTTCTTATTGAAAGTTGTAAAGAGATGCCAGTAATTACCATCCATAATTGGATAACACATTGCATCATAAATATTAAATGAAAGTTGTCTAACTCGTTCAAGTTTCACCCCGTATGGAATCGAAGCCTCAACTTTAGTTGGGAGCCTCTGCAAAGTTTCTCAGTAGCTCGATAATAACGTTAATCTTTGAAGCAAAACTGTCGAACTACGAGAAATGATTAGTACTCACATGAGACTAGATCAAATGCCCGTTTATCATCAGCGGCAACTTTAATTTGGCATGTGAGGAGGTTGACTCTTGCTGGAGTCTTGTTCTCGTCTGCGTGGAAGATGTCGAGGAAACCTTCTGCAGTGACGCGGCAGCGGCGCTTCTGCCACACGCGCCGCACCTTGCCCTCCGACTTCTTGAGCAAGTAGCCGCTCCGGCTCACCCCGTGCTGCTTGTCGCCTTGCATCTGGTGCAGAGAGTAGCCACCCACTGATGACACTACCTGGAATACCGACATACACAAGTAAGAAAAACACGATAAACGAAGGCAAATAAACAAATCTAACCGTTTTGCAAGTAACAGTACGACTAATGCGCCGCGACTACAAATATCTGGCAACTCATCGTGATTGTCAAAAGTCGCGCGAGTGTAAAATAATAAATTGTAAAATTCATTACCTCTCTGTCCTGAGGCGCAGCTGCTCGCAGCATGTTCCTGAGCTCTAATAACCTCCGTCGTTCGTCGTCTTGCTGCTGCCTGATCTTCTGCAGTTGTACACTCAAATCTGCGACGTATACACCAAAGTGTTCAATCGTCTTCAGGCCGTCTTGAAAGTAATTCGTCTGTGCGTGATAGTACTCCACCAAGTGCTGGAGCAGCTCGATCCCCTTCTTCGTCTTTATCTCGTTGAACTTTATCAGGTACTGCAACAACAACATCTATTTAACACAGGAGCTAACACTTCAACAGGGCCAGTCACAACAACGATCAAAAATGGAATGGAGCCAGTTCATTGGGCACCGGGCAGACAGAACGACGCCGAAAACATCGCGTGGGCACGAGCATGCTTATTACTTCATCAGAGACCGTGTCTAATGGGACGCGAGACAGACACGAGCGCAGAGCGGCACCCGGGACTGTGGAAACGCACCGACATTACTACGTGCCCTTCCGCGAGTTAAAATTATACATGATGACGTACGCGCACGCGCATTCGCGATATAGTGGATCCAGATTTGTCTTGCAGAGTTGTGTAATAATAATAAAGCTCAGCGCGCGACCTTGCACAACTTTCTTGGCGTGTTGCCGGTTTAACTTTTTGGTTAGTTGCAGACTTGCAGTAACAAGTTTAATACATTTCTCGAACGTACACTCCTGTTAACTTGTTATAAAGCTGGCCGCAGCCGCTGCACGTCGTTGTTGTATTTATTATAGTTAAGCGTTAACAACAGAGGTAACTGCGTGGGCCGTGGGTATGTTGTGGCTGAAGCGGTATTTGCACCGAGTGAGTCGTGGAACAAAGCGAGGGTCAGCGCGTCGTCGGCCCTGCGCGGCGCAAGGCCGGTCGACGACCTGACGCGCGCCTCCGCGGTACCGCACCGACCCAACCACCACAGGGCTTCTAGGTTTCTTTTTTTAGCACTTAACAAAGAGACAGGTTATCGATAACTATGATTGCGAAAGTTCCCTAACGAACCTTCTGGAAGCTCATCCATCCATTCAATCTGTTATAATCTTAAGTATGTTTAGAATAATTACAGCTTTCCAAAACATTTATGTTTAAAAACAACCAACCCAACTTTCGCATTTGTCAGACTTTGAGCAAACATCCTATCTAACTAAACCAATGAAGTTGGGTCGAGACTGGGCAAGTACGTACCTACGGTAGAACATCAAACCAATGGGATTGCTGTGGACCAACAAACAAATAAGCGTACTATAAATACCAACGGTTAATTGTACATTCTCGATAAATTAATTAAAGCGAAGAACGGACAATGAACTGAATGTGTTGGAATTTAAAAGCAAATAGAAATGCATGCAATTTTACCATTTACAGCTAGGTAATTTTTTTTTGTTGTGGTTTACATTATCTTTTATTTTATGAATATTTAGATGTTGTGTCCGAATGTTTTAAATGCAGCGTCAACATCAGAGTCGTAATTTCCCAAGCTTGATCCCGCAAAATATGAATAAAATGAATGATTGTTATTAATTTGTCATAGACAATCAATTGAATACTGGGTTTTTCCAACGAAAAACCCAGCGTTTGCGGTTTCTTATGTCTATTTATTTTCGATAAATAAATGCTAATAGGAAAACATTGTTTTTCTTATTGCATAAGTAATTTATACTTAACTTTACTTAACTGAAATCACTGTTTTATTTGTTGTACGTATGATGTAGGCAGTAAACGCATAGCTTTATTTGGGACAGGAAAACCCTTCATAAAGTTCGAACTTACTCAAACTTTTAGGTGTCTCACAGGTCATTCACCACACTCACGCAGCGTCACAAACATGATATCGAAACGGAAAAGACTTGTATAGAAAATAAACATAATATAACTGGGAATGTTATGTTTTGACACGCAGTAAATTAAAAATACTGTCAGGATTTCCAACATTAAAGTTATTTAAAGTTTGGTTCATGGAAAAGCTCGGAATAACTTGGATTAAAGTTTTCTAAAGCTTGTGATTAAGTTCCCAGGGATGCTGAAAGGATGAATGGAAAGCTTTCAAACTTGGATGCTGTATATAAAGTAAATTCTGTATCGTGATAATATCGTTAGGTCTGAAACGAGCTTCTATGCGAGCTAGTCCTACTATTTGTCATTATGTTGGTTATCAATTACTAACATAGATTGGCACTAGACCTAATCGTATTACTGACTGAAATTGGCTTAGTTAATGAGCTAATACACGTGGTATACTTAGCAGTAACTTATACAAGGTATAACTCTAAAAGCGCAATACCTCTTAGGTCACGCTTTTCTTCTGTTCTGCTATGGGTCGAAAAATATCGCATACGGAAAGTTGTGCCTAGCGCTTTATGGAAAGTTGTCATGTTTGATGATCTGAATCAACACCCTAACGGCATTTGAGATTAGCCTTTGTACAAGTGCGATTGCCAAAATGAAATTACTCAGCCTCTCTGAAGTTCACCTTGTACCTAATGTACCTACTCTTCAAACACAGAGAGAGGCAGTTCATTATCATTCTGGACTAAGGAGCCACATCTGTTACGCCCATGTTGAATAAATGGTAATTTATAAAATACCAAGACAAACTACAGCGCAATAAAATGCGCCAACGCAATCGATTCCTAACAATTTAAACAACATTATTTCAATTGTTTTAGCGCCTTATTGAGTCTAGCCAATAGTGGAGCCAGATTAACAGTCGTGATTTAGCAATACGCCCGTGAACCCTGTCTGCTGCCATTTGGCAAGTTTGTCACAGCTAAAGATATTTACCGAGACATTTGGCATTGCATTCTGCACCACAGATAGTCGTGTATGTTATGCAACACACGATTGGCACTTACTAACGGTTTTTGTCTTATAAGGGTACCCTGGACTAAAGTTTGACTGGAGTATTGTGACTAGAATGTCACACTTAAAACTGATGCAATATTGATAGATGGAGAAGGAGAGGAAGACCACAGAAAAGATGCATGGATTGTGAGAGAAATGATATGAAGGAAAAAATGACTAAATTATAGCGCGATGATTGACAATAGCAAATGGAAGAAAAACGTGTCTTCGACCCCAAATAACTTGGGACAAAGGCAAGATGAAGAAGAAAACTGATGTAGTGATACAAATTGTGTCGGGAACCAATAAGTTCTGCTTTTTCATCTTTCAGTAAGTAATGCATTCTTATAGTTGCTTACAGTTATGCCTGATCATGGTCGTATAGTCCTCCACTAGTCAATTATGTGTTGGGTGTTCCACAAACGACAGGGTACCTGATATCGTGCCCTGCGTGCTCTGATACCTCCACGCTATAGGAATTGATGGTCGCTTCTGATGGACTCAAACTCGTAACTGACTTCTTCTGAGCTGACTCAAATGTAGAGAGAGATTGCCATCGGCACGCTGAGAAGATTTAGTTTCCTTCTATGTAACAATGAGTGTGTGATAGACACTACGTAGATGTAGAGTGGTTGTTCCCGAAGGGAAAGCGGTAGGAATCGGGTACAAAGG
Organism: Xestia ashworthii; assembly: GCA_950022955.1. Classification (NCBI taxonomy): domain Eukaryota; kingdom Metazoa; phylum Arthropoda; class Insecta; order Lepidoptera; family Noctuidae; genus Xestia; species Xestia ashworthii. Next base: position 9,292,748 of record OX465550.1, read on the forward strand.
TACCTTTCGGTCTGGTGTGTGTATGAAATCAGAATGCTTATAATTTACGAACGACGATAACGATTATTTTATATTGAAGCATGTAGCATGCCAATATTTGCTAACCAGCATAATATTACTATCTTATCAATATAATATCGTAAAAATGCAAACATTATGCGGTTGCTAATAAATTCTATATACGTCGTTGAACAGAGGAAAGTATATAGGGGTAGTGTAAAGCCTACGTGGCAACTGAAATTCAATTTTCAGGTTTCCATTTGTAAAGCAAAATTGTTGGATTTTTCCCAATCCTAATAAACATTGCAACAGCAGTACGCTAAATACTTCCAGATTAAATTGTCACCTTTAATTTTATTCAAGCAGGTACCTACAAATAGTTATGGTTCAAGTCCCATAAAAAATATGTAAAGTCGCTGTTTCTCAGAAAAAATAAACCAAAAGACTGAAATGTACAAAATTGGCACGAAATTGCCAGACCAAAATGTTGAAATGAATGATAGAGCTAGAATTTTGGCAAAGTACGTTTAATGTAACTGTACACCAGTGTCATTGCCAATGGACATACGACCTTTTGCAGCCACAGGTTATGCGCATAACGGCACAAGAGCTGTCCACAATGACTGCTATTGCCACAGCTATTGTATGGAGGCTAACTGCTACACTGCGTAGGTAAATGGCTGTCACGGACAAACATATTGTTAGTATTGTTACACACGCATTGTTAATTGCATTCTGGGGCATAAGCCTTGCATAGATGTGCGTCTGCGACAGTTGTTCCTTCGGTCATTACTCCTGTTGCTAGCCGCGAACAAAGGCTACCTGTCTTGGCTTAAAGCACACGAAGTTGAGCTTATCTTGTCAGCGATGCTCGCAGTTGAACTGATAAAAGCAGTATCAATATGCTAGCCGTTTATATTCCTTTGTGCAAAGGACATAACTAATCTTCGAGACAAGAATGTTTATCCGAAACATCATTTGCAGTAACAGTTCTCCCGAATTCATCAAAAGGGTCAGTACTCTTTTGATAGGAGTGCAGTCACTCGATTAATTCAGGAAAAACTTTCGATAAAACGGGCCATTTAAATTTGTTATTGGAACGTTTTCATTAGGTTAAAACATCAAAGGCAATACAGGCAGTACAATACATCAGCAATAAGGGCACGTGTGAGTGGCACGCTCATTAACAACTGTCACGCGATCCGTGTCATTAATTAACGTTGTATTTGTGACTGTGGAATGAACTAAAGTGCTAGGGATATGTCAGTCCTTCAACGAGAACCAGTATCGACAGCATTGAGGATGAAATTGGGATCCCAACGGATAATTTACAAGATTCCATAACTCTAAACACAAGCTTCCTAAAAGGGTATCAAATATTGAATATCCAAACTCTGAAAGCAAACTCATTGAACCGGGATGAAAACATAAGGCACATAAACGTATAGATATACCTACCCCGTTCAGTATTTTCCTAAAATTTATCTAATAAAGTACCACCATTTGTTACGAGCTGTTGCCCCCAGAGCGATCATTTACAAAGCGTAATGAGAGGGCGTTGCTTATACAGCGCAATGTACGTGTATAAAATTACTTATTAAAGTGGTAAGCGACCAACAGGTCCTGCCAGTGCCCACAGGGCATGTGAAATGAAGCCACAAATTGCCCACCACCAATTATTAATTATCCACCTTTTGGCTTAGCTCGGCTACCGGCCAAATGTCAGTCGGTGTCAGACACACTTCGTGGAACAGTATTTAAAAGGGATAATGCTCTTCAAAAATAAAACCATGAGCAAACTTGAAATTTGAACCCCAATTTGTATGAAGAATTGTTTGTTCCAAGAAACGGGTAACCAAGTCATGTATAATCATCATAAAGTCCAAAATGGATTAGCATCGGAATGCCTTAAAACTGTGCTAAGACGGACATTTTGCAAAGTGTAGTGATCGTATTTCACAGCTATAAACGTAGAACTAGGAGAACGTATCATAAAAGGCATGGTTAACTTCTTTTAATTAATGGTTTAAGCAATGGTTTTGCATGGCCGAGTATTTTTTCAGACTTTACGGCAGACAATACACTTTTTTGTTGGGAAATAACGAAAGATAAATAATTGGAATCGATACTACATTTTCTTGCGAGACATCCGTAAAAGCACTAAGACGTAATAAAGCTGCCACATAAAATAAATAAGGAGCCAGAAGTTATGTAAACAAACGGTGAGTTTTATTTATATTTGAAGCTCGTGAAGACTAAATACCTCGAGATTTGTTTGCGTCGTTTTAAACACTTTAAGGTTAACAGTGGGTAGTTAGTTTTTATGGTACTTTTCAGTAGTTTTAAGATGTATTTCAGTCCACTCACCTCACACATTTGCAGCTGAAACAGTCTCCTCTCTTTCTCCATCTCATCTGCTATCTCAGCCGGTGTCACCTCACTTCGTATGAGCCCGGCTTCCTTCGCCTGCGATTTCTTCTCCTTCTCAATTTTCAGGTACTTTGACTCGTAGTCTTTGGACGCTTTGTCGAATGGCCTTTTTAGATCCCCCTTCACTCCCCGCAGGTCACCTTTTAGAAGACTATCGATCGGAAACATGACGATGTTGTTTATATTTTGCATCTGAAACAAGAAATTAGGGAGTTACAGTTTATTCATAAAAGCGAAAGGTATTTCAATATTGAACATGATATTCGTTTTGGATCATTTGTACCGGTAAATTCAATGATTGTAACAATAGACAGTTCTGTGGTGACAACTATGAAAGTGAGCTCGTTTAAAATTGTGAACGGCTTATTACGTTGCACAACTTGCATTCCTAGAGTCATTTACCCGCGATGTGATGCCACAGTTGCTTCACTGGCGCAGTTTTGACAGACAAAACGCTCCACGAGCCCACGAGGTTGCAAATGCATCGCCCGAATAGGCGCCAAACGTCGCGTCGTGAATTGAATAATGATGCCATGTTGAGAAACCCTTATGTGCATTTGGATATGACTAAGCATCATTGGCAGAAGAATATTGAACGTAGACCTTGACCTCAAAACGAAACGTAATTACTAATAATTCATGGTTAGTTAAACATATCGATATATTTTATTGAAAATACGCATAGCAGTTGCATCATAAAAACCGTTTATGTATTGTTACCCGAGAACAGAACGTAACGAGGCATGCTACATCATTGAGAATGTAAGTGACAATAATGAGTGCCATGAGTGGAGCAGATAAAGTAATTAAACAGATGAGAACAAAAAGTCAACACGCTATACGGGAACCCCGTTCACGGAGGGTCGATTATGGAATCAATGAAGCGAAATGCTCCTACAGACGAGACTCGGGAGGCAATGAGGGACAAAGGGTTGATGGACACAATGAAACCCTTCCTGAACAATGTTGCTGGTCATTGAATGTTGCTAATTATAACGTCACAGGGAAACTGGGGACATGTGTACGTTTAATTTATTGCCTGAAGCGAAACACCGTAAATCTTTCTATGTAAACGGGTTAACGTTTTTCAAGTTTCAGAACGTCAACAAATAAATAACGTCAGACGTGTCACTTAATAATGTAACTCTGTTTAGGTAACAGTGAAAGAAAAACGTCGAGGGCATTGACTGCTCGTCTTTAAGTCCAACAGGTTACTGATGTATGTGCTTCGAAGGTGCGTTAAATTCAAAGCGGTTTTGTTTGTGGAACCACTAGGAATACTACTCACCGATTAAGGAAGAAAACCGTAACGACCGGTAAGGTAATACTATACGATTGCTAATTTCTGATGCAATGACTGTAATACAAACACTTGACCGGCTAATAATAGAAGATATTATGAAGTGTTTAAAAACAAACAACCGATTTTTTTGTGTGCAAATGATACTAATGCTCAAAGGACAATTAGTTCATGCCACATCACATGAAGACAAGGACACTCTAACTACTCCAAAGACTCATTCGAGTTTCACCCACTTAAATCGCTTTAGTAACAGAATTTCGGGAAAGGACAACGTTGGATAACACAAAATCGATTATCGCGATAAATTCACTTTCGACAAGGTTAATCAATTCAGCGAATGTGTCGCACATAGCTGAGGGCTGGTGGAGGTGCAATCTGGCGCGATCTTGATAACAACTCGATACTCGGACACAATGTTATCCGCACGCAATACAGGGGGTACCACGACACGTCACAAACACGCTCGATTAATCGCGAAACGCCTATCTGAACGTAGAATAGAATTACCAAAGAGGTTTCGCTTTCCGCGTTCTGTGAAGTTGCACAAGTGTCACGGGATCAAATTCTGGGTGGCGTGAGAAGTGCCAATGAAACTCAACGTGCAACGCTAAGACAAAATTAAAGTCCAGCCCAAAAAGCAATAATGTTTCAAGAGCTCATGTTTGAGGCTAACATGATCGGAAACATAATTACATAACCTTTGTAAGTAATTCAGTTCTCTTTTGACATAATTAATTGATAAAGCGTGACGATTGAATGTTTAATTTCATTGATACACTGAATATTATCTCACAGATTAATTCTGTGTATAAGTATTGATTCCGTTACGTCAACCACATTTTGTATAGATATTTCATGTGATTGTTTTATGAATGTAAAGAAACATCAATAGATTCAAGAATTGCACTTATAACCACTGATCTTGAAAATGTTAAATGTATTGAACTGAAAGACGAACATTACGTTCAAATCATAATGTGGATTGCAATAACGCAACGGCAGGTTGCCGACGACGTAACCCGAAGAATTGTCAAACTTAAGTGGCAGTGGGCAGGGCACATTTTTCGCATAACGGATGGCAGATGGGAAAACGTTCTGGCTAAGGCTAGGCCTATGTCCAGCAGTGGACGTCTTTTAGGTGAAATAATGCTGATGATCAACAGCAGTAAAGAAGAACTAAATCATTTACAGAATAGTCCACTGCTTTAAGCAAATTGTTACCTGAAGAAATGTTAACACAACTCATTACATAATTAACCTCGCAACAAACGTCAAAATTAATTAAGTACAAAATGGGTGCAAAACGAACGTTTTTGCTGCACCAGTTACGCGGTGTAACAATGATCATTGTTCGAATTGAGAGCAACGAGAGCACGTGCGATCCGTACGCTTTATTATATTGTATGGTAATTTAGAGTCACACGCTAAAACACTGGTAAAGTATGATACTTGTAATAGTAATGTTTGTAGTAGTTTTTTCCCCTATGGTGACGTAATCCCGGGGCTTACCGAGAACGATGATCTGGTTTTGCCTATCAGTCAAATCTGCTAATAAGGTAATCATTGCTGGTAAATGACAATGTGGTTCTATCACCGCTTTTAACTAGAAATGTAAGCTCCATTTGTGCATTTAAATCACCTAACTGGATGACATTCGAAGTCCTTAATAAACTTTCAAATAACACACACCCATCTGATCCACCCATCCCCGTACAAAAGTGATTTCGCAAACCGCAGTTTTTATTTATTTGTCTTTTATTTCGAATTCATTTGATGTCGACAGTCATTTTATGTGCAGATTCAAAAATCACAAGAAATTATCAAGTGTTTTTTTTTTATTGCAATCCTTTTGCAGACGCATCGAATCGCTTAGCATACGAATGCGACAGTAAAATTACTTGGGTTTTTGGGAACGAGCTTAAACACTTGGTTCTATTAAAAACATGTAGTAAACTCGATACTAAACTGTGGTTGGTTTATTAATCCCCAATAAAACATTTATGTTTAACATTGCTTGTTCCAAATTACGATAAAAAGTAAACAGAAACACAAATACCTACATAAAACGTTAAAAAGAGAGAGGAGTTCCAAAAACTAATTTCGTGAATATGAAGAATTAATTTCAATTTCAACTATGGCTTCGCTTGAACAGCTTCCCAGTAGCTTCAACTTTCGTTGATTGCTTCCACTGAAAATAAATGAACTACCAACCAACCCACAGTTCACTAATTGGTAGGGAACTCGATGATAGCATTTACAATTCTTCAATATCCTCACTGGAACACATAAACGTGCATTATGTGGAGTGCAGCATCGCCTTTGATGCTCGTGCAAGATAGATAGAATGCTCTAGACAAGACCGTTTTAGTACGTAAGTAATAAAGTATGGAACCAGAGTATCGCGTTTAAAGCGCGGTGAATTCCTCTTGCGAATACTCGTAAGTACATGAAAAGACCGAAAGAGCGAGTGTCGTGTTCTACATATTTGATCAAACACTACTGTAGAAAATAATTAATTATCTAATTCCCAAATGTACAACGAGGTGTAAGGACTTAAAAGCTGTTCATTAAGGCTCGTAAATAAATTAAAATTTGAAGGACTCCGAGGGCGTTTACCTAATCAAATATTTATACTCAGTGAACAACAAACGAATAAAATAGTAGAAATGAATGATCCTTTTAGCGAAGCAAATAGGCAGCTCTGTAATTAAACGCATAATCTGAAATACGAGGAAAACCTTTTGGGATTGATTTTGATCTTCTGGTAAATTGCGATTGATCAGTTTTTAACCGAAAATGATCAACGCGGTATCGGAATTACCTAGAAATGATGAGAGTTGTAATTGTAACCAGCTAACTACTCCGGAAAGATTTGATTGGTATAATCCATGATGCACCATGTGGTGCATCATGGATTCTACCAATCAAATCTTTCCATACAATGTAGAACGACCAGTCATAAGAAAGGAATCCACAACATATGGTATTTGTGTTAATGTTTGATGAATGGATCATAACACGACTGCACAAAGCACGAAAAGTTGTTATACGTCGTCCATAAAAGTAGATTGTTCAGACAAGTATGCGAATAGACCAGACAAATAGCTCAGCTTAGGTGACTTTAGTCATAAAACTCGTACATTATTATGATTACTGTAACAGACACAATTCGGAGTGGTAAACGAAGCGGAGAGCGGCAATCTCCTCATGCGAAACGCGACAAGTTGTCGAGTCATCGGTGAGTAATTCCGGACAATTTTTACTTTGGAACGAAGCAGTTTCATATAACCCATAAAAAGTATCACATAAAAACGAGCATACGAGAACAAAGATACTCAGGTGCTGGTACACTAAGAAAATTGACGAAGCTTCATATACGCATTATTATCATTTGAAGCCGTATATGAATGGCGTGCGTGTGCAGGCATAAATAGTGACAAGTTGTTATCCTATTCTCTTCGGACACGCCTTTTTTGCGCAGAATTTATTTTAGTTCTATGATTTTTTTTACATCTCTTGCTATGGTTAATACACACCCACAAACCCTCCAAGCCGAAACCAATATCTCCCGAATACAATCAATAGAAAGCAGAGGCCTTTCCAATTCTAATCCTGTTTGCAAGCCTTTGAGAAAAGCTTCCCTTAATAATTCAGAATGAGATTCCAATATTTTTGGGACATTTCTTTCAGATATTTCTTTGAAAGCATTAGACGATAGCATCAATGGAGCAATCTAATTACTTGAAACGAAAATTGAGTTTCATAAAGCAGAGTGAAATATAACTTTACACATGATCAGGGAGCTATGAGGAAGGACAAAGGAGCAACATGTCAAGGGCAGGTCGAGGATTCTGCGCAATAGAGTTTGGGGTTCGGCACGTTTTACAAGAACTGCAGAAATGGAGCGAGGTTGGACCCTTGTTGAAAATTCTGGTTAACTCTCGAACTATCAGGGCAATATGGAAAATTGTTACAATTACTACGTATTCTTTTGGAGAATGGACGAGCTTTTACCTATAAAGAGTTGAAGTCCTTGGAAACTCGAGATTTTCCAATAGACCTGAGCACAAACAAAAGATTTTTCCGTTGTTTGTGCAAAATTGCAAAAATAATGCTAATGAAACAAGTCATGTTTTTTAATTATCAACGACGGAGTAAATTTCAAAAATATTTGCGTACGTGAGAGTCCCTTAAGTTGTTTACATAGTAAATTACAGCATGTTTTTTTATGGAAATTAGAATCGGTTGCCAAGCATTTACGAGTCCTATTTAGGTTAGTAGCTAGAACGAATTCAAATTATGCTTATTACCAAAGTAATTACAACCACAAATAAACCGTAAACGTTTCACAAAACAGGATTTGGTTTACGAATTTTACGATGCAACATCAACTGTATTTACTGGCTAGCAACATTAGGCAGGTCGTGTCATCAGCATCACCCTGACCCATTTACAAGTAAATCTGCTGTGCGCCTATGCACCGGTATGAGGTATCTGCGTCAACCGTCAACTATCGCATGTTTCAAACTCAACATTTAATAGCCTCGCCTTCCAAGAAGGACGATTCGTTAAAATGCTAACATGAAGATCTAATTACATTATTTATGCTATGAAGTAATGCACTGGCATGTTTTGCAGCACATCCATAAAATATTGCTCATCGCAAGATTCGCAAGCGAGCGGCATTCAAACTTGTTAACCTGGGGTTATTATGACTTGTGCCAAGATGAGCAGTTAGATACAGCCCCTATTAGCACTCAAATAGTCTATAGAGAATAATGGGCGATTTTATGTCGATAAAGTTGCCCCAGCTGACTAGCTTATTTATGAACACCACTAAATAGACGGGCTATCCAATATATTGAAGGACACAACATCAATTACGGGCGAGGATTGATTAATGTCAGCCTGATAATAGATTGAATACAATGCTCTGTTATTGCTAAGATAACGATGTTCAATTAATTCCTTACGTGCAGTAAATTGCATGGAAACTGATGCGATGGAAGAAGTTACGAGACTTGTAATTAAAACCTAACATTCAATATATATTATACTTTTATTTAAAAATACCATCCAAGGAAACAGAACATAAAAAATATCAATCTGCGAGTAGAAATTGCTTTAGCGAAAGAGTCATTGAGAAGCAATAAATCAGAAATGAAATTGTCGCCGTTTTTCAATTAATTTTGAGTTATGACGTTTAAACGAGCCTATTCCGTTTGCGGACTTATATTGGAGTTGGGAGTGTCGGGACGCTCTGGCTCCCTCCAAGAGATGTTCGCGAGACATCCGCCACAGGCTCAATAGTATAATTTCCGCTTGCTGTTGCGACGGTTTCTGATTACATTGAGATCGAGGGTTGATGAGCGACTTGATATTCTTGAACAAATTCACACTTTGTCAAGTTCAGACGTTACAAGAAATAACACAAAACAAACCAACCACTTCGTTACAAAGTTAGTCATAATAAGAGGAAATTTTAATAAAAATAATCGTGCTCTAATACATTGTGGTTATTTAGTTACATGATTTGGTCACATTTGGCGACACGAAGGTAATAATGGATTTTACTTTACTCTCTATTTTTCTTTACAAGAAAGCTATGGGACTATATGAAACGTGCGACATTTTAACTTTCTACTGGAAACCGCAAGTACAATGTTCCAAATCACGTATGTTCACCATCATAGGTTCCGATTTACACCTTGTGTTGTGGTTTGTTTTCTTATTATCTTCATAACCTGTCTCTACGCAGCTAAGAATGCTTCAAGAGATTAAAAGTGAAAGCTTAAACCTACTCATCACTTTCACTGTCAAGGATATGTTTATCAATCATTTTATTTATTTCGTTTATGTTCAAAATAAATATGATTTTAGGTTATTCGCGTGGCATGTAAAACATTCTAGCTCGTAAATATGCATGATGTCGGTCGATGACCGTATTAGCTACCGTTTCGTGCAAACATATTCAAACTGGGACACTGTATGTTTGTGAACTGGAAATTGTTTTAACTCTACAATCAAATCTGTTTAGTTATTGCGTTCAAATATGGAAATTGATTTCGGCAGCAGAATGTTCCATTTTGTTTTGATTAGTTCACGTACTCATCCAATTACAGTTCCGCGTATGAAATTGCTGTCACAACACAACTTTTAGGTAGATTTCCTTTTTTTAAAAAATAAAAATCTACCAATTGGTTTCTCACCTACGGGGATTTATATGTTTACGTATTTATATGGGTGACAAGCAAAATTTAGCCACACTCTACAGGTCGCAATTATGAACCGATTGCTTTCAAACTTGGCCAAAAAATCGAAAAGGTCAAAACTTAGGCTAAGTTCGTGAATGGGCGGAATTCGTCACTAAAGGGTGGCGGGGGGGCGGTTTTTCTAAAATCAGTTTTTTGACCATAACTTTTTTCCTATGGAAAATCTTTCAACCGTTTTTCATTTTTGTCATTCTGAGTAAGAATACGGACACCTTTAAATTAAAACTTTTTTGATGCAACCCCTAAATTGGGTTGAAATTTCCAAAATTTTTGCGAAAACAAATCATATCTCCGAAACAGTACATTTTGAGCGTCGCAAATATTTTTTTTTTGAAAGCAAATTGTTTACTCTACCTATTGTTACTTTTGAAGTTTAGCTATAAAAGTTATAGTGTTCAAAATAAAAAATTATAATTAAAAAATTGAGGGCGTTTCCATTAAAAAGGGTAAACTTTCCATTACAGGACAACGATTTTGAAACCACATTTTTTTTGTAGTTTGTACACAAGTACAACTCTTTATACAAATTTTCAATAGTCGGACGCTCCAGCACCTTCTCCGAAATCTACCTCCTCCTGCGGCTTGCCGGAGGGATTTATTTTATTCAAATTGTTTCCAAAAAATCGTCTTCAGTTCAATGAAAATACAAAGCCAGACACACGTTGAATGTATTGGAGCTAGTGATGGTTAGAAAACGAACGTATTTCTTTCTACTGTATTATGCAGTATTTTCTCTTAGACTGGTTATACATTTCTAAAGGAAAGTTAATTTATAAAATCTGCATGTTCTTTGACCTGGATTAGATTTTAAACAGTTTCTGTGATTGTGATTTATTGTTATGGAAAGTGGAGCAGTTTGATTCATTAGCAGATCATTGGTAAGTATTCTATTTCAGCCATATTGCTGCCGTCACACGTCTTCTACGGATATGGGTTACCAGAGTGACCAAGTGATCCTCCGTGCTTACGATAATTTGTGGGTAACCTTGAAAGTGAGAGACCAACAATTCGCTGATACACTTGTACAGTTCTATACAAATGGAGTTGATTCTAGCTAGTTATGCCTTTGCGTATTTCCAACATACCAGTGTCTTCATGAGAGCAGACAGTTCTTTGGTGACGACAGCAAACTTGAAGAATGCGGCGCCGATGTCTGGCTCCGAGTCTTTGCTGAGGGCGTTCCCTCCCAGCCGCTCCAGCGCCCGGGAGAGGTACATCTCGTTGTCCACGTGAGCTACATACAAACAATTGAGGATTAGGACATGTAATGTAATACGCTGCCAGAATAATTCAATCAATCTAAGCTAGCACGTGTACTATTATAATATCTTGTACAGTCAATATTTGTTATAGGTTATTGGATAAGAAACTCCGAGAGCCTTTGGAAATACATATAAATCCAGTAGAGAGCGAACAAAGGTTGAGGAAGAATAAAATGTAGCCAATATAACTAATTAATCGCACAACGCCAGCACAATTTTCTTCCAATGAAAAATTCTGTTTCACAAAGTTTCTAGGTTGTTCGACAAAGATTCGTTTAATCTTCCTTGAGCCGGCGGACATTTAATTAGTTTTCCAGTCGGATTTACTCGGTAGCTATAAAGAGAAGCGTCAGTAAAGTTAGCTGCGCTTAACTGCAGCTTGTTACTCGTCCACTGCCGTAAGTGCTTGGTATTTAATTGCAAGACTTTTACTTGACCGGCAAACATTACAACAACTTCATAAATAGACACGTTTCGTTCGAAGGTGAACGTTTCTCGTGAAGGGATAAGAGCTCCATAAAATAACATTTTTAAGGGGATGTCCGCTAATGAGTTCGGGTTTATTTATAGCCGTTGCTGACTTGTTGCTACGTTTTGAAACGGATTCTCGGGATTGAATTAAAGCAACAAATTATGGGTCCAGTTAAAAATAAACACAAAATAAAGGTGGCGAACTGATGAGTCTCGGAGATCCGTGTCGCGGCCCACATTTGCCTAGCTCAATCCCACCGACGCTTTTTGAATATTAAATGGCAAAGCACAGACCTCACGCCATTCAATTTCTCCGTGGAGCTCTTCTTTAACCTCCACTTAACATGACGTTTACATAGCCTCGGGCGGGGTTTGTCAAACTGGTCGCCCAAATTGCCAATAACAAGGGATTTTAACATAAAACGAAAGTGATGTCGTGACTGGGAACAGTAAAATGTAATTGCATGTAGGTGACTGCGAACAAATTGAAACTGTAAAGGCTAACGCTAGACAAATAATGCAACACAACGTTCTATGAACAGTGTGAAAACTTGGAAAGTAAGCAACAAAATGCTGACCAAAACACTAACGCCTGTGTATAGTTGGATACGTCCCAAGAACGCGTCCTTCCATCCATTCAGGTTTTACAATAAGTAGGTAGGTAGGTACCTACTTGGAACTGTGAACATTATAGTAGGTATTAGAAAATGATAAATGTACCTACCTACCTGCCTTTCGAGCTTTAAGGTGGGTGGAGATAAGCTGACTGATTCATCAACGCAGAATCTCAGAGCCTAAACCACTGAATCTGAAATATGATATTTCTTAGGTCCCTTTTGCGACGTATTACGTCATCATCTACAAAGAAACATTTTTTTCTTCATAAGGGTTTAAAAATATGGGATGAAAGATTGACATCGTATCTACCTATTTTGTTTGTAAGTATGTAAAAGTTAGCAAATAAAATAAATCATTGTTTCGTGATTATGCTGCAGCTGTAATTACAATCTTTTGTAAAATCAATTACTTCAGTTATTTAGGGTTTTATTTATTATACCATGAATCACGGTGGTAAACAGGCGGATGAAAGTTTGTATGGGGAGGTCGGATATTTGCGCAGACGAATTCACTGGCAAAGTGGCAACCTGCTAGTCTTCCCTAAACCTAAACACCGCATCATGATGTAGGAATGTTGGTGTTTTCGATTGGTTGTTTTTGCGAGCGCGTGCTCGCGGAGCGCACGACCTTGCCAGCTGCGCCAGCGCACAATCCGAACTCGCACGACCAGTTCCGAGCGCTCGGCTTGACGCGGCCCGACACAGACGCTAAACGCGACCACAATAAACAAACCCCAGCACGCGATGGAATTGCACTCAATAAACCTGTAAGTGCTTACAACTTAGAAAAAAACTAAAACAAACTATTTATAAAACGCGGCAGCGGCTGCGGTCGCGTGTAAAGAATAGAGCAGTCGAGCACTTAAGTGGATTTAATCTCATTCAGGTTATTTAAACAGAGCTGCGCCGCCGGGGAACTGCATAATTTTGTTGTTTATCATTTTAAAATTAGACATCCTAGGTGTATGTGTGAGTAGGTACCTAAATAAGATTTATCTTATCAAAACATTGTCTCAAGTCATGAATACCGTCTAAAGTTGAAGAAATACTGCATAGTGTGGAATGAGAATGTTGCAGCCGCGAAATAGCTGGCGCGTGCGCTCACTGCCATGTAAATCACGATTCACATTACACTCGTAATTTAACAGGAAGCTAAAGCAGGTGTGAGGGGTGTTCCCCTTTGATATATCTATCTCAGATTCGAAACAATAATCTAATATGTCCAGTTACACCAGCCAGCGAAACCAGACGTACGACCCACTTTCCTTGACAAGTCGCACATGAAGGGAAATTCATTCGTGACCGGCCACCGCGACTCGAATCAGTTTATATTTCAATTTGTATTTGTTAAAATGCAGAAACCGTACTCTGAAAGATAGAAGACGATGAAATGATTTACATTATAAAGCCTCACAGTCTTTTGATTGAATTGAAAGACTGGTTCTCGTTCTACCCTTTTATAAATTTGTTAACTCAGTCAAACAGGTGAATGACTGTGGTTATTAAAATCTGCTTACCACACGTTGCATTCAGTTGCAGAATTCTGCAGACATATCGATATTTTTAAGCCACTCTCTTGCTCGGCTGTAAATTACAGAAATGAAAGAAATTCGTCGTAACAGGAAGGAAACTTATTAAATACCTACTTGCGTAGGTACATTATAAAATTAATCCAAAATTATATAACAAGTGAATGGTAGTGTTTACAAATAATGCATTAATGTCTGTCTGCAAACACTATTTGTTGCGATATTTGGGTCATTCTAGTTCAGCGGGTTGAACGGCCTTTCGTCCTAGCAAGCCGGTTCTGTGCTGGGCCTAAGCTATGCATTTAGTAGTTTCTATAGCTTTGAATATTGAGTAACCAGCCCTTTGCCCTTTTATGTCACAATGTGGTATTAAAGAAAGTGTGGTTTGATTTTACGAATCGCAAAATTATGCATCCCAAGTTCCGATCCCAAACAACAACGGCGATGCAGCAAAGTAATAGTAAATCAATGTTAATTTAATCATGTAATAAAGAACTCTTTATAACAATGTATAAGTTCCGAGTACATCCATTCCATCACCTCAATCATCGAAGCCAAGACACACCTTACTGGTTTTGTGTTCTCAATCTCCGACACTGCGGACTGCGGTGCGGAGTTTCCTTTTCAAGTATCAAACTGGAATTTATTTTTAAAGTTACCGAACATGCATCGGATATCTCATCTATTCCAGTCTGCTATTCATACAGTATACTTCCTCTATTTCTATTTTTAATCGAGTTTCGTTCTCGTGTCGCCTGTAGAGACGGGAACACAAATAAACGCGGCAGAAAGTATTTTGTCCAGTTGCCGTCTGTTACGGACTAAAAGAGAAATAGACGACTTTATTGGCTTTTGTAAATGTAGATGAGTATTTCTCATTCGTATTTCCATGGAGACTGGGATTATTACTTTGTAAACAATTAGATACTTGTCTGGTGTTAAATTAGAGCGTAATTAAACACGGTACACGTGAATGCCCGAGTTTCCTTTTGTTTCTTTTGGCAGAGAGCTGAGGCCTGAGGCCAAGTTTGTTTACTTAGGTGCGTACTACTCACCATTTCCAGAGTTATGTATTGCCTTTATCGCCTTTTTCAATTTCGTTAGGCCATCTCGGTCGAAATCCAACGTCTGAAACAATATAAAGCAAACATTAAACAATATGCTCCGTGACGTCAAACTCACGGTGAAATGTTTTGTCAAAAAACGTCCCTTGCAATCGCGTATTGGACATCGGATTCGCTTAAAACTTTTTTACATGGACAAGCTGTCACCGTCATAAACAGTCGTTTACAATAGGAGCCACGAGCCATTCAACTCGGTTTGGGAGCTCAGAAAACATCTGTCGCCCCAGCCGGCGATTAATCAATGGCTCCCCTTGAATTAAGCAATCGGCCCATACCAAAATAAAACTCGCAAGTCGCAACGATTCGGTGCACCTTGACTCCTGTTTGGCTCAAGTGTTTTTGTGCAGTCGGCTAGCTAGAGCTCTTTCATTGATGTTGATAGTACATACATACTACACACAGTACGATAAGGAAATATTATCGAATTTTGTGTCAATGACCTTTTATAAAAATAAATAAAACCAATCTATTTTTTTATGTAACTCTGTACCTAAATTAATAAGGTTGATAATTTAATGCTTTGTTTTGTTAAAATACAATAATTTTCAGCCGATTGGAGACGGACAATTCTCAATATTTTTATCGATGTCCATTTTTAAATTATTGGCTACTGTGGAACCATACAGTGGATAATAATCATGAAGATCGATTAAATACTAAAAGTAGTACCCACTAATTATCAATTACAAGGAAAAAAACTTGCATGATGACGATGAGCGAAATAACACACGTAAGTACTAACCATACCTACTAATAAAGAGTTAAACGACATTAATTAGAATAACTTAATGAGGTGATAAATGTTATAGTGTACCGGATCTTCCAACCCTTATAGTTAAGTTATTATAGCGCCAAACATAGCGTGACCAAGTAAACTATAACCCGCCAGCAAATATTGCCCTGGAAAAGACGTTGTTAAATAATGGTTACTGAAATAACAAACTTTGTTTTAAGCTCTAGAATTATGCAATGCTGTTTTATACCCTACCATTGATTTCCGTATACGACACTTTAATTTATCAAAGTAGAGGTAAACAGCTATTACGATATCATCCTTAACGATGTCCACTTAAATTATGAAACTTCCATCACCAAGTTACATAATGCGCATTTGTCCAAACAAAGATGATAAGTACGAGATAACAGAAGACAATGAGAATATTCGCTTTCTTGCTCGTGACCACCGACGCATGAAAAGTTGCGTAAACCACGACATCAGACGCACAAAACAAACGTAAGTCATCGTAATCTCTATTTTGATTGTTATAGGCCCTAAATTGCATTGTCATAATTATCAACCATCGATTACGTCATGTGCTGTGTCTTTTTCGATTCCTTGGTACTGCAGCGATGTGCGGCACCTGCAATATATATTTTTTTTTTTTTTTTTTTTTTTTTTTTTTTTTTTTTTGCTGGACACACAGCGCCACCTAGTGCCACACTAAGCAAAGCTTGTGTCGTGGACACTAGATAGTTGATATACTACATATATACTTTTTTATTTGTAAATACATACTTATTATACATATAAACATCCATGACTCGGAAACAAATGTCCATGCTCATCACACAAACATATGCTCCTACCGGGATTCGAACCCAGGACCCTAAGAACGTAAGGCAGCGTCACTACCACTACGCCATTCGGGTCGTCAGCATAATAATAACGTAAAAGATAACATCTAAAATGGCAGCGAGGCTTGTATACTTAACATATCACGACATTAATGTACAGCTATTTTTAAACAACATGCAGTTGTTCCCCGCCTTCCACCTGCAAGCAATTTAATAACCTACTTCCTACACTCAACCTGTACATTTTGAACACTGAATTGTCTGAAGAAAGAGACGCCAATGCCAGCCCAGTACCTGACTCATTTAATACAGCACAAATCATGTGCCATGTAATCCAGTGACCCACGCTAAAAGCCACCTTAATTGAAGGAAACTAAACGACCTTTACGCAGGTTAAATCGGCCTTTACACATTACGTTAAAACGGGCCAAGAGAGTTAATCCTATTAACCATTTTACTAAAATGTTTAGCATACATGAACAATGTAACCGAGGCTAGAGCCAGGCCACGTACACAATAGTTGTTGTTCCAGTCATAGACAAACGCCCCCTTTGTTCTGTCTTCTAAGCGGATCGAACTATCACCTCTCAGGTCTGCACGCTTTACGCTCCGTAACTCCGCATAGGATTTCTCAAAATGGGTCATCACGTCTCTTTACAGCCAGTGCTCTTGCTGGCTGTTTATTACCAGCTATTCTTTTTTTGAAATAAATTTCCGAACTCTATAAATCGGTCGTCTATCGAAATTAGCTTACACCTATAAAATGGGATCCTCCCAGTTGTAAACACCCGCGTTTTACTAACTGAAGGGTTAACAAGGTGTAACATTTCCAAAATTTATTGAGCAATCAAATAAACAGCTGTTTCAAATAGGTCGAGTAATTAAAACGTCAGTCGCATATGTAGACATACTCGTATAATAGAGTTGATAGTAATAGCAGAACAGTGATTGCTATAGCACAAAGCGTAGGATTTCAGCACAATGATGGTGGAAGTGAGTCATCTGTGTTGTTACTTAATTTAATGTGTTTTGTATCCAGTAACCACAGTTATGCGTCACATACGGATGTTTCTTTAAGATCTTTTTTGCTTCGTCAAGTACTGTAACTTTAACTCGAATACCCGGTAAGATACCTGCATTGAATTGAATTTGAGTGGACATTTGCAATACAACAGCAGCGTCCATTATACGGCCAGACAAACTGATGGGGTATTTCAAGGAAAAAAGGCCTGTTAGAAGCGTCAGCTGCAAAAGGGTCGCCCATGGTAAGTGGGTTTCTACAGCGAAAGCGGTTGACCTTGCGTATTTACCCTTCGACTGACAACGAACTATCAAGAAGATTTTGCCAAATTGAAGCAGTTTATGTTTTAAACCAACAAGAATTCTGCAGAAAATTCTACTATGCGCAATATTGTCTAGCAAAAGCCATGGAAATAATATTGATTTTACTTGATTATTACGTTAATACGATTTCGGGTTTACTAAGGGTAAGCCTCGCAACCGGAGCTTAATCCCCGAAGATACGATTAACCTATAAATTATTAATAGTACAGTCAAAACACGGTATGGTTACGAAACCAGATTTTAATTGTAATCAACATGAAACCATGCAATAAAACTACATAAGCGAATAATTTTTAAAAACAATTCTGTTCTGACATATTGAAAATCACGTTTGTTAGAAAGTTAGGAACTCACAATGTATTTTTCGTCAGCTCCAGTGCCACGATTCGCAGCAAAGCTCAAAAACTTTCTCTAGTAAAATGTCCCGAGGGGATCTGCGAATCAGACGCTGAGTTTTCCGATTTAGAATAAAACACGATTTTTACTCTGAATATAAAAGTGGTAGATACCTTCGACTACAGTAACAGCTACTAAACTATACTGTTTGTTTTTTCAAGCTCATTGTAAGGAAGTTAAGAATCGTACCGACTAAGTATTAGGATCCTGTTTACGCTATCGGATTACCAAAACATAAGCAGTGATCTTTAAACGTGTTCGTTTATCCGGGGATGTTGTTTATAAACACGTTGAGTGAGTTTGATTCTAATTAACACATTAACATGTTGGGCGCCATTTACGCCTCTGAATTCTGCTGAACAGAATGTTTCGTTTTTCGGTGAGCCTATAAGGTGAGGCTTCGGTAATAAGACTGAATCCCAACCATAACAAACGATAACTTTAATTATAAGTAACAAGATTTAATAATAAAAAGTATTTATTGTTGAACTTATTCAAATATACAGCAGAAGTTTCGTTGCCAACGGCAGCAGGTGTTAGTTCAACTTTGGCACTGGCACAGTGGCACAGGCTTATCTGAACATTTATTGTGAGGCAAGTGCGGCATGGAAAGTATTGTAAGGAATAGAATATTATATCATTGACTACAGGTAGATACGATAATACAGTAATAATCTAGATTATTATCCAAACACAAGTAATACAGAACCAGTTTGTCAGTGGGTCAAAAAATTGCGAGCCTCAGGCACATCTCAGTTCACATTACTTTTTATAAGTATTACGTTTCATTGCGGTCTGTTACTCATTCTTGACTGTGGCTTTCATGCTAATTAATTATCTTAGCTTTTATACACTACAACTGTAAGTATTTTATTATTTACACAAACATAATTAAGTTGGCCTCTTGTGACCAGACAAAGTGAATCAGTGTCTCAAATCTGATAGCATTTTGTGGTTTTTATATCATAATCTATGTCCTATGATTGTTTAATTACGCATCCCGCAAATCGCCGGCGAACTAAGCTTAGTATCGGCTGGTCTCTAGCGAATTCAGTAAATTATTGACAATCAGACCCATGATCATTCGTAGATTTTTAAGTACAGTCATTAAATATTT
Source organism: Xestia ashworthii (assembly GCA_950022955.1). Lineage (NCBI taxonomy): Eukaryota > Metazoa > Arthropoda > Insecta > Lepidoptera > Noctuidae > Xestia > Xestia ashworthii. Next base: position 9,312,188 of record OX465550.1, read on the forward strand.
ACATATTGATTACAGCAATCGATCATAAACAAAATTTGAGTGTAATACTCGTAGAACACCCACACTCATTTAGAGAGAAAGTTCATTACAAAATGTACCAACACGGCGAGTAACCACAAGCAGGTACTTTCGCTTTATCACATCTGATCAAGGAACACCACATGTTATTTTACTCTTCGATAAGCACGAGTATTTTACCTTTTTAGTACGATTGAATGCCCTCACCTCCAGGCTACTATAACCTATGCAACGAAAGTTGATGCTGGTTTTAATAAAGAAATAAGAACGAATCGATATATTAATTCAGAAATGAGAACGGAGGATGTTTTGTCTAGTCTGATACGAATATTATGGTAAAAACCTTGCTCTGCAGGCTTTACGCATACATTACATTCTTCATGATGGTCATAAAGGAAATGAGAAAGCTGAGCTGACGACATACTTACTCTAATATGTCACATCTGTCTATCTGCAGCATACAGTCGAGCTGAATAGAGTTCTCGATGTCAAAATTAAAACCTAATGAAAGGAGAACACAAATTCTGCGAGCGAACTTCCGATTAACTTCGAAGCGAACACAAATGCACAGAAGTTTTATCGTTTTCTTTGCTTTTGTCTTTTAAATGGCTTCGTTCAAAGAGACGTAGTTCAAAGATGTTAACTTCTTTTATGTCTCTAAGAACAATAACGTACTGCAATTGGTTTCCCCTAATTTGTTTTTCCCGATGTTTTTGTAAAACATTTTTAAATCGATGGCGACCGTTGGTAGAATATGTTTTTGTTTATCGCCTTATGTTACACCTTGATGGGCGTTTCAGCCTATTCCTATTGTATTGCATTGAATAGGTGCTTACCTATTGTAACTAGCGTGAGGTAGACGACCATACTCTTCGATGTTCCGTAGTGATGTCCTCTTTCATTATTTTATTACGTAGTTTCTGTTTTATTTATTTGTGCCACGGCTTCGTTGAACTCCCAATAGACTTGTGCCTGATATTCTATCCCAAAACGAAAGCAAGATAACATGAATTACATGAATACGTAAGAAAGTAACAAGTTCCGATTTTATTACAAGCAAGCAAACGATCAATCATAACAAAGATAGGAACTGATAAAGAACCGATTGAACACGGTACAACACAATTTAGTGCATTGTTTTACGTTAATATTGGCTTGACCTGTCTAACAACAAAAATAATGTGGAACTACAATGTTTAGCTAGTTAAGTTGATGAAATATTAACTGAGATACAAGCTAGAGACGTTGCGTGTGCATTGCGTTTATTAATTTCCATTATCGTATTTCTTACGGCTTTATTTTGTATTGCTAGACAATCATTTCTAATTCTTCTTTCCTGAAATGATGTGTCTTGTTTGTTATAAAACCAAAATAATGTCAAGGTATTTCATAGTTTAGCAATGTTTTACAGTTTCAATGCATTTGATTTTCAAAACGCTGTACATACAAAATCTGAAATTAGTCCGGTATTCTATGCCCTATGGCACCCCAGGTAGGTCTCTACTGAGTAGCTTGTTCATAACATATGGATAGCTGCTTATTCCCCATAAAAAGCTCTTTGGTAGAAGAGTTAAAAGCACTACCTTTTCATAGAAACTTTAAAGTATAGTAACCTGCCGTGCTCAAGTGGCCGTAACTCTATCGCAGAGGGTCTGAAGGGGACGACTCTAATGCATGCCGCTCTACCGGCATGCATAATCGTGTCTGCATTGCCGTGGATTAAACTACGCCATTATTGCTAGGAAACTACTATCTCGGGTATTATGTCTTCATGCAGATAATATTTTCTGAATAGTGAATAGGTACGGTGTGACTGTGAAAACACCACAAGTCAAATGAAGGACGAATTCATAAAATACGGCGGTAATAAGCACGCAACGTCTAAAATGAGAAACATTTGGCGAAGAAGTCACTGAACGTTGACTTTAGCATGATTTGATTAGCCACCCTACAACCATTTTCTTCCTTACTTTGATTCATTCATTATAATTATCATATTATTCATCAAGCAGGACAAAAAATGTCTCATTACAAGTCTGCTCATGTTATTAAACAAACACCGCACATGAGTCACACATGATTTTTATCGCCTACCGCATCTGAGGTGCTTGCTTAGCTCCAGTCTTCGCTATGCACCGCGAGATAGTGGCTTGGGTGATGTGATGACTCATTGGCTGTTGACCTTATAAGGCCTATTCATACAACGCACTTGTAACGACGAACTGATAGCTCAACGGTAAATGGGTTAACGTTATTCATTTTTGTCTTGGGTTTTGAGATAAATTAGACACCTTAGGATAAAATAGTTAATTATATTTAAAAGTCAATGAACAGCATACACGTTTAATGCAGTAATTTATTTACTATCTGTTATCAGAGTAACCAAAAGAATAGGCATGACGACAGTTGTCTTTTTAGGGTTCCGTAGCCAAATGGCAAAAAACGGAACCCTTATAGTTTCGCCATGTCTGTCTGTCTGTCTGTCTGTCCGCGGATAATCTCAGTGACCGTTAGCACCAGAAAGCTGAAATTTGGTACCAATATGTATATCAATCATGCCGACAAAGTGCAAAAATAAAAATTTAAAAAAACATTTTTATTAGGGTACCTCCCCCAGACGTAAAGTGGGGAGCGATTTTTTTTTTAATTTTGACCCTGACGTGTGATATATTGTTGGATAGGTATTTAAAAATGAATAGGGGTTTTCTAAAATCATTTTTTGATAATATTAATATTTTAGGAAATAATCGCTCCGAAAGTCAAAAACAATGTGTCCCCCCCCCCTCTAACTTTTGAACCATAAGTTTAAAAAATATGAAAAAAATCACAGAAGTAGACCTTTATATGAACTTTCTAGGAAAATTATTTTCAACTTGATGAGTTGAATAGTTTTTGAGTTATATAGCACTTTTTCAAAAAAACGCAAATGATAACTTTGTTTTTCATACAAATACTATGAAAAACAAAGTTATTTTTGCTGACGAAAAATGTTGGTATTTTTAATGGTCTGGGAAGCTACGGAACCCTACAGTGAGCGTGGCCCGACACGCTCTTGGCCGGTTTTTAAACTTTCACGATCAGAACACATCATAAAACATATAGAAACGGGTATTTATCGCGAATCACCACTGATCCCCAGTGATCACCAGTGATCACCAGTGATCACTAAGTGTACTCGTCAAGTGAAATCGCCTCAGTATACTGACACGGTTAGTGTAGTGTGCTGTCCTAGTGTGAACCGGCCCTAATTAACATTTATGAAGATCAAGTGAGGGTAGTTGAATAAACACCTTCACTTTGCTGTGGCGGTACCTCCACACTCAGTCTCCCCGCGACCACGGCTGGTGCAATCCGGTCGAAACGTCGGGCTTAAATTAAAGGTAAATTCGCGATAAATACCCGTTTCTATATGTTCTAACATGACGACAGTATCAAAAAACTGCAAATCTATTTAGTCCGTCAGTTACAGAATTGGAAAATAATGGACATGTATTTTTTTGTTTTTGTAAATCAATGAATGTTGACAAGATAAACGCACCTAAAATTCTAAAGTCGGGAGTGGGGGCTCATGACGTCAGAACTCATTAAAATTATACCAAGGAGTGACGTATTGAGACTTTTAAAAGCGTCGTATCTTCGTGGTTTATACAGTAACAAAAGAAAAATACGGGTCAAATATTTGTTGATAATCTAACTGACGGACTAATTCGTTTTTTTTTTTGTCGTCTTCCCCATTCTTTAGGAAAGGACACAACATTAGCAGTCTATCCACAGAGCATCTATATATCCAGGAAAAGTCTATCAAAGAACGCCTTTGGCATATTACCGAATCTAAGTAAAAGTATCTTTAAATTCATCCCACATCCTTCGACCTTCGTGAATAAAGAGACCTTCAGTATACATAATGTGCAGTATTATGTACATGGATTTATGTATATTATGTATATGTAGGTTCTTTTCCATTGTCGGTTTCTTTTTTCTCGGAACTCACCGACTATCCGACAGTGATTAAGCACCGATTCGTTTATTCAATTTGTACCCAGTGCTTGCTGGCTATAAGCCAAGCGTTTTAAAAGCACGCAGTGAAATGGTATACGATGCTGAAATTACATTAATTAGTTGTTACTTTAAGACTAGAGTTTAGTTTTATTTACTTTTAAAAGCCAAACGTTTCGTAATTTGTAATTTTTGACTGTTCTTGGGTTTTTTTAGTGGGAAAGTGTAAAATAATTTCGTGTCTCCCCGTAATGGGTGGCTAGTGTTTAGCCTCGATTGCAGTGGGCTGGCCACACAATCATTTCCCAATTTTCTAAGTATCTAAGCGTCCCTGTCGTCAAAATGTCATCAGCATTTACTGTGTGTCATCGTCATAAGATAATTCAGGCTTGTCGTGTTTGTGGGCTACACTGCAATTTATCCCACTGCACGGCCTCTTAAGCTTCCATTAGATTATCTGCATACGACAGTGAAGCTATGTGCCTTGATTGATATGCATAGGAAGTTCTCAATATGCTGCACTATTTCATTTCCCTTCACCTATAATAAATCAGGAGTTTACGTGACAGACGAATTCGACAGCTTCTAGCTTCTGGGAGACTTTAATGACTGATGGCCCGATTAAGAGTCTCAATTTTTAAATTCATGTTAATGACTCGACTTTCCAATACATGATTATTTTTAAATTGATAATTTCCATCAGACCGCCTAGCGACCCAGTGACCTACGTTCGTTCGTAGAGCTACCTTTCTATCCGAGTTTGTTTTACTCGTTGGCGGAAACGTGTTCCGATATAACGACCACTGGTCAGTTAGTCCGCTCACGCAGGAAATTGGAAACTGCCACTTGTATTTAGTTTGATAACAGAAAATAACGAGTATCCAGCCGGTTACAATTCACACTTCTATTTGATAAGAATATCGGGTGCGGTCTTTTGTGTGAACTTTTGAAGGATATAGCAGGATTTGTAATGAATGAGTCGTGCAAAACATGTGTGACCATGTGAGAATTCAGAAGAACTGCAGAACCAAAAATTTAGATCTATGCCAATTCACTCTTTTTATTGTAGGAGCTCTGAGAAAAACTGATTGTCAAAGTCCACCATTTAGTATTGTTCATGAGAAGTGTGTTAGAAGATGTTTTATTTAACAATGAAAATAAAACGCGATCTTCCGCAGCCTGAAACTTGTTTGTCGATCAGTCGACCAACCGGTCAAGGTTTCCTTTTGCAATGTAGTTGGAGAGATATCAATGTCGAACTTTCTCTAAACTCGTAATCCCGGTTCTGGTGTTTATTATGCGGAATATGTTAATTCTTTGTTTCGTCTAGTATTACGACGACTAAAATAAGGTTTTGATAGCGACCGAGACTTGCAAATTCAATATGGAACCATCTTGTTTTATGTTCAAGAAGGTAGGCAGGATAAAATTGCAAGGTGAACAACGGTGGCAGTGTTTATTGACAATAAAATACCTGACGAGGACAGTTGAGGTTTCACCAATGATGTGCTGAGCTGAGAGTCATGAAAAGTGCAATAGTGATAAAAATAATATTACTTGGAGAGCTATTACCTACCTACATTCTTTCAGCAAATCTTATGTAGGTACCTAAGTAGCTACATATTGCTACTGAATCCTCATGTAGAAATTGAAGAATCAAATGTGAGAATGTCTCATTTGAGAAGTCTAGACTGCTGTACCTACCTACTTACTTATTGCAAGGGGGCGCCGGGCGGTGAACGGGGACCAGAGATCGCATCAAATTCCGTGTCTGTGAGTCGACATTTCCATGAAACGCTAAGTTGACAAGTTCGTTGATGCTGCGAATGCGATTCCTAACTTTATACACATACTTGACTACCTACATACATAATCGTAAATTCTGAAGCGTCTACCACAATTTGAAGGTATCTTTACTGCTTATGTGATGCCCACAAACATCAAATAGGAATCGAATCATGTGTGTGTTAGGCACATGGAAACGGCGCATGCCTCTCTTCTCCAACCTCCAACAACTTGTATGGCTATCAAATTGTCTTTGATACATCATCAGACTTATTGTAAAGTCTGATTATGAATTACTTGATAAGGAAAAGTACCTATATGTGGGTAGGTACCTACATCTAATTCCCACAAGGAAAACGTAAACCATATAAGGAATTGAAAAGGCAATTTTTAGGAATCTAACAAACCTTTTCCCCAACAACTATTTTTACGACTACGTAACCGTATTAGTTGACTTGTCATTTAAGGAAAAGGGCTCCATCATGTTATGCCGTCGTGTTCAGGAATACATACAGCTCTCTGCATCAAACCCTTGACCCGGGCTAACAAGAGCCTCTTATGGCGTTTATTGAGGCTCAAACCGGCATCCGCTAGGCAGTTGACCGTCACGATTATTGACAATGATTGCCAAGTCCTTATCCCACATCAATACGTCAACAGTCTCGCATGTACCTACTAGGCTACATGACCCTGTTACTTATTGTTATGAGGTTCACGAGATTGTAATGGAATGGTATGAAACGGAAAAAACAGTTTTGTTTCATTGCGTGGTCTACATTAGTTTCCAACGTTATTTTTTTTCGACAAATTGTCATGCACGGCGTAGCTCAGATTCAGAATATTTTTACTCTGGTTTCTTGAATGCTTTTATAGCCTTCATGATACTTAATTATATCTTGCGTTTCCTGGAGATCATCGTCATCATCATGGCCTTTTGGTTATCCAATCTTGGAAGTAGGCCTCTTCCCTGTTCTTCCACTCCTGTCGATCTTGCGCCCGACTCATCCAGTCTCGACCTCCGTGTCGTCGGATGTGTCCGTTCTGGGTATCCATTCTAAAACTCATCTTGTCCATTCTCGCAACGTGCCCGCCCATGTCGACTTTCTTTGCGCTATTACAGCCATAATGTCTCTAACTTTGATCTTACTTCGAATCCAATAATTCCGTTTCCGGTCCCTAGTATCCTGGGGATACATCCCCGCTAATAGGTACCTGGCTGACTCGTTATTTACTACGGCTTATAGGCTTTTTGCCTTATACTTTTTGAATCCTCTTCAGTCTGCTCAGAATATCGGACTCGGTCGGCCAAGAAAGCCGCCGGAAGTATTGTACCAAGCAGAACTCACCTGAACATTGGAATGCTCGACAGATGTCAAGCGTGTCGTCCCCTAATAAGCATTTCCGGTGGTTAGTCATCACGACTTCCTTTATAATTGCGGAGGCAGTAACTTTGGGTTTTCGTCAGATTTTATTGGATGGTAACTACCCGAGTCAGACTACTAGCGCAACCTCAGCATAATCAAGATTTGTTATTAATAAATCGCAGTCTTTGCTGACAAGGATCAGGATTCTTTATAACTAGAAAGTGGTACATTTTTATCAAGGATTAGGTGTCTATTGTGTGTATACCCATTCATGAAAAGTTCCCTGACAGGAGTCGGTATGCCTGAACTTCAGTCAAAAAGAATTCCAGACAAAGGAAATGTTATGTAGGTTCAACTTGTGAGTTGTTGGCTGGTCCAAGAACTACAATAAAAGCCCGAAATAGAGAGTTAAAACTATTTCAGCTTTGTGTGTTGTTACAAAATATGAAGGCAAACGTTGCGTTTAGGAATTCCGCAAAGCGTCCCTTTGGAGCAACTTCCTTGAATAACTAGCACACACGCTGTATAACCATATATTGACGACCCGATTGGCGTAGTGGTAGTGACGCTGCTTTACGTTCTTAGGGTCCTGGGTTCGAATCCCGGTAGGAGCAAATATTTGTGTGATGAGCACGGACATTTGCTTCCGAGTCATGGATATTTATATGTATAATAAGTATGTATTTACAAACAAAAATGTATATAATATTATGTAGTATATCAACTATCTAGTGTCCACGACACAAGCTTTGCTTAGTGTGGCACTAGGTGGCGCTGTGTGTTAATGTCCAGCGATATTTATATCTGTTTCTCTCGACGGAGAAGTTTCGGTTCCGTGTTCCCGATTTCGAGCATGGAATGACCTGACTGAAAAAGAATGCCAAAACAAAATGTTCATCGATGTTGATGATACCTAGTGATGATTGACGACGCCACATAGATGGTAGGTATTTGGTTATTTGAAAACTGAAAGCGAATTTTCCGAGCTACAACCTTGAGCACAGGTACCTACCTACGCATTTCATCCCGCATTTTTCCCCGATTGCATTCGCTTGTGCGTCGAAACCTAAATTTCTAAATACCTAAATGGGTATAATAGGTCCTCATCTTGCCTAATAGCCTTTTCCCAACAAAGTTGGGGTCGGCTTGCAGTCTAACCGGATGCAGCTGAATGTCAGTATTTTACATGGGGCGACTGCCTATCTGACCTCCACAACCCAGTTCATACTAGGTAATAGGTACGATACCACTTGGTAAGACTGGTTGTCAGTCCTTTTGGGCCACTAACTACCTGTAACGACTGCCAAAGATGGACAAATGACAGCCGGGACCAACAGCTTAACGTGCTTTCCGAGGCACGGAGGAAACTCGGTATGTAACGGTGGTCACCCATCCACAGACCAACCTAGGCAAGTACGGCTTAACCTAAAGATCGGCCCGAGCGGCTGTTATTATTCAGCCACGAGCTCCTGGGTATAGGTCCTACAGGTGATTATTGGGAAATTCTCACCTACCTACACTAAACGTGAAATCTGTGTTTATTTACTTCATCAACCAAAGTAGGTACCTACCTAGGTAGTAATGATGCTACGCGTACCTATTGATACGTTTTTGCAACAGTATCGTATGACGGGCGATCAGCGTTCGTAATCAAATAGCAGACGTAGACAATTCATATTTTTTATTGTTCTTGCGTGGGCACAATTTATCAGGGTGTGTAATAATATTTTTTGTCCATAATTATGGGGGCGTTTCCAAGGTCGAGGCGCTCCTCCGCTCCCGGTCTTATCATAGTCCTGAATTGGCAAATATTTACGAATTACAACTCCCACTTAAAAACAGGACTTAATAACGTATCATAAACTATTGGAAGGTAATTATGTCAAACAATTGAACAGATGTGCTTCAAGATGTTTGTCTTTTGTCAAAAGTAAACGCGGATTGCTGTTTGCAATGAAAACATTATGGACATCGCTGCTGCCTACCTACTTTACATCTCAGACTTAATATATGTATTATGGTAAGTATCGGTATAATTCGCTTTCGGTACGTGGTCAGTCAAAATTTGTTTTTGTTACCCTGTTGTTGAACAGGAAGATAATGTTTTCTTATCTTGTCACCCGTTTGGCATACAATTGTTGGCAATCTATCCAATTATAATAGCTGTAATTACCTCTTCCAAAGCGCTGATAGTCTGACGACATTGTGGCATGCGGGATACGAACGTAGAAGTAGTAGGTGAACTGTAATCCTCTCGAGTTTCCTCAATGAATTCACCGATACCAATAAGACCCGGCATGGTGGTCAAGCACGAAGTTCCACTAGTTCAAGTCCAAAACTTCACATTCGTCTATGGTACAAATCACACAAAACTAACGAACATCAATATGCAAATTAAACACATTATCACCTGCAAAACACTTCTGCGCAAATAAAAACAATATCGCATCTAAACACGTCAACTCACGAACCGCCCATTCTCTACAAAGATGAATGAAGTTACTAAATTGATTGAACGTCGAACGTCGAGGACGAGGACCGAATGTAAAATTGAAGTTGAATGAAAGAGAACGAAATCATGTTACTTAGGGTTGTAACCACTGTTTCCGGTACATAAGAACTTCATTTCATTGTTTAGTTCGGATACTTCATTCAAGTGAAAGTAAGCTTACCATTGACTCTTTTGCATATTACTGAAAAATATAGCGATAAATAGTGCAATTACAGTTTTAACTGAAAAACATGAAATTAACAAATCTATGTTTTAAACGAAGAATTACATTTTAATTGGTGCAGAATATGACATTGAATGTTTTGTGTTCACGCATAATTTAAATAAATATAAGTAATCATGAACACAATAACAACTTGAACAGGTGATATAGCTATGCAGCAGACTAGTTACAAATATTGTTAATTTCTACATATATTATTTTATTTTTCTTTGTCTCACAAGACTATTTATCCGAACACGCGGCGGAAGTCATACGTGTTGAAAACACTGATTTTCAAAACAGTGAATGAAGAAACTGAACGATAAAAATATAATGACGGAGCTGTCACGAGGTATGTGTGTCTTACTTTGGTATTCTTTAATTTTAAGAATATTGTTTATCTTCGGTTTTTTGTAAGTTTTGATCATACAAGCAGAATAAATAATACCACATTGAATTTTTAGACCATAAATTGTTTCAGAGAAAAAGACATTCTGTTTATTTACATGCATCTACTAATTGTGGAAAAACATTACGATTTTCAGTCCGTTTTTATTAGTCTCTTTTCTTATTTTAGGCAACTTCGACCAGTGGAACTGTTTCTACAGCTTTCATTTTATTTGAAATGAGTAATAGATTAGTTCTCAATTCTCATGAGCCATTCTATAAACTTGCATTGACACTAACTTTCATGCGAGTCCATGACCTATTGTATATTATTTCGTTACAGAAATCGGAGAAATCTGGTCAAGATTATTCGACCATCGTCCGTTTCTAAATGGTGAAATAAAGTTTATGCTGAAGGAGTTTGAGGTAGGTATTCATGGGCCTTTTTCTATTCCAACTTATTACACACGTCAGTCTGATGTACCAACTTTCATTCCTAATTTATGTATTAATCATTCCTAATTTTTAGGAGAAGCGTGGAGACAGGGAAGTTGAAAACTTATTTGCTATACTTGAAAAATTAACAGATATAAAAGACAGTCAGGCTGACAAAATTAAAAAGACTGGTGAAACGGGGCTTCCTGTGCTGAAAGAGAAGTTGGAACAAGCCTTGCAGCTGAGTGAAGAGGTTGAAAACAATTATCTTGAATCACACAAGGTATTTATAGTTTTTAATAATGCTTTGTCATCTTAGGTATGTGTCACATAACTGGACTAGCTATTGACACAATGATGAAACTTTTGTTTATTTTGCAAAATCTGGCTGAAATAAGTAGTTGAATAAAACACATTTTTAGTCTTTGAAGTAGTAATATTTTATAAAACTGCTTGCTGGTTTTTGAACAACAATTTTTTTCTTGCAGTTGTATGAGCAACGCCGATTAGAACTAAAGGAAAAGAGGCAGAAAGAATGGGATCAGTTCATTGATGATATGAACTTCAAATGTCAAAGAGTAGATAACACTTTTGAAGAAAAAGAAGAAGAACTAAGAGACTTGTATGCTGACCTCAACCATAAACTAAATATTGCTAAATAAACAATGGATTCCATAGGATCACTTGTTGATACTAACCTCAGGATCTTCCCATCAAAGTATTTAATAGATTACCTCATAACTATACCTATTGATGACAATGTACCTTTAAATATCGCAAGACTGGCCAAAGGAGAAAGTTATGAACCCAAACATACAGCACCTAAAGAACAAACAACGACTATTCCAGTACATCTAAATAGCAATGACTTTGAAAATTTAAATAAAATAAAAGCACTTGTTAAGGTACAAGTTGAAGAGGTCACAGAAGAAGTTGAACAAAATGATGATGAAGAGAGTTCCAAAGAGGAGAGTGCAGAAAATGTCGAGAAGAATGAAGATCCTGAAAAAGCAGACTCTGATGAAAAAACAATATCTAAAAGGGAACTTAATGAAGATGATACTGACGAAGAAGACAAATTGCATTTAACTACTGCCGATATAGACTGGCTTTACACATATTTGCAAAAACAAAGAAAAATAGATGCAAGTGTTCCATACTTACATGTTCTATTAGAAGGCGCTTCTATTGAGATGCCAGAAAACCAAGTTATTAAGAGAAATCCTGTTCTTGAGGCTAGGTGTGTTAAATTGAGGTCTCAACAGGAGGCTAGGGAATATCGGGCGATGACGAAATCTGTAGACAATGTTAGAATGAGGTTTCCAGAAGATAGTATTGCCTATCAATGTAAGTATAGTATAGAATAATTCCTGCATTTTTGTGTCGTGTTTCCCCAATTTCTCACAGGTCATAGTAACTTTAAAAGTGAATTATTTTCCTTAAAGATTGTTCACCTTTTGGTCAATGTTCATCATCTGACTGCGAAATTGTGTAATCTGCACTGCACATCATATATTACGGGAGTGCAGTCTTTGGCAAAATCAACGCAATATCATGTTGGATAGTATACAGGTTACATCTGGAGTTATTTACTAAATGGACCTTGTAGAAACTATAACAAATTTCTGTGCATTAAAGAGGTTTCGACATACCTATTATTGGAATCAAAATAACAGTTCACAACTTAAGACCCATTGTTGAAAATATTTATCCATGGCGCTAGACAACTAGGGTTATCCCAGCACTCTAGTACTTCCAGTTTTTTTTAATCTTATGATTAATTTTGTTGCGGGATTCAAGACAGTTAAACTGTTTCTCTGGGACTTCGTTGAGCTTAATTGTTTTGGCGCTTTTCTGGTGGTTGCCACTATTGATTATGGCTTTCAGAAGTTACCAAGGTTTAGGAATAGTATGGTAGGTTTGAGCCAATAAAAAAAATAGTCTTTCATTATAGGCTGATCAATTCACATCATACTACTATGTAACAATGGTATTATTTCAGAAGCAAGAATGTTGTGAAATTATCAGTTTAATTGTGAAAAGTAGTAATGTATGTTAATGTAAATCACTGTGGAATTGCTCATTCATAATCAGCTTCTTTTTTTTATTTTCAGTGAAGCATATGAATCGCCAGTTGATTGCAATTGGACAGTTCATCCTTTCAATATTTGCTGGATTCCTATTTGGATTTAGAGGAGTTGAATGGATGGTGGGTAATATAGATTTTGGTTTTAGGCTTTTACTAGGCGTAATGTGTGCCCTAGTAATCGCCCTTGCAGAAATATACTTCTTAGCCAAAAAACTGAATGAAGAATTGAATATTACGGAAACTGTACAATTGGGTGGCCCTCCTAAATTTGCAGAATCATCACCGTATTATGTGCCTCGACTAAGCAACAAGGTAATGAATGATAAAGAACACCAGGACTAGTTTATGATTTGTGTTAAGTATATTATTATGTATAATTGTTATTATTTTGTCATTTAGTACCTACATAGTTACAGGATTATGAAAAAGGTGTTATAAACTTTTTATTTATTAAAACTGTCTTATTTTTATTTGGCTCTGCACACAAGAAAACCCAAACCCTACATAAAGAGTCATCATTCTTTTGCCCTATCCCACTTCATTTATAACCTTCCAGACTTCTCTATTTCTCGTCGTCTCATCAGAGTATCAAGAGGAATGAGTATCATCACTATAAATCAAGAGGAATGTAAAAAAAAAATATTGCCTAAAACTATGTGACTATTCCAGAACTATTTCACCACCACATGTTAACATTAATGTGACTAATAAGCGTTTTACATATTGGTCTTACTGAGTCCTAGACATTTGTGGAGTACCTATGCAAATGATCCAACCTAACCCATGAAAGGTAATTTATGCCGAGTCAATTGTAAACATAATATCCACGTCGATCGAAAGCAACCCTTTTGATTGGGCAAGCATTGTTACTAAAATTCAGTTAGACGTCGCACAGACAGGTATTTGACCCTAAAAGCTGGCCAAAATCGATTTTTTTTATATTAGTTCTACTCCCTCTAAGCCATTGTTTCCTAAAACAAGGATAACCGCTCCAAACAATAGCAAAAAACACAAAGTGCTAGCCCCTTCCAGTACGTCGTGGGCTCAGTCGGAAGTTACCGTTCGCCAAAAGTGTTCGTGTGATTGTTCGATGCGCTCAGATTTCGTTGTTTTAAAATATTTGCCATCTTGTAACTGAACGATTTTGTGTTGGTTTTCATTATGGATTGTGCACAACCAGGTATGTATTTTATTTGGCACTTACTTTTAACAAGTAATCTATAGCTTTTCTTAATTTATACCCTTGAGAAGTAAGCCCCAAGAAACTGCTTTTAAAAAACACATTTTGGAAGATCAAAGGGAGTTTTAATATATTTCTCATCATTTCTAAGCCAAAATTGTAATGATTAGCTTTAGAATAGACCTTTAAGGAGGTATTTAAGTACGAAATAACCGCCCCAAAGTGCCCCTCTATTTTTGGTGATTTTTTTCCCTAGACACGCTCGATACTCAGTAATTGAAGTTTTACTTATATTTGGTGTATTTTTGTTATAGGCTCTTCTGGAATGAGAGTTATGACTCGAAATGATTTGTTTAATATAATGGAACGCTCAAATACCTCAACTTTTGATGAAAAGTTGCAATGTATGGAGCGGGAACTGCTCAATCAATATGCAGAAAATGACCAAAATATTGCTGATGTAAAGCAAAAACTATCGATCATCAGACATCAATTTAAACAAAAATGGTTAGCTGCTCGCAAAACAAAGGCGAGATTCCTAGAAAACAATGCCGAGTGGCTTAAAGGATGCATATCGCTACCGAAAGCAGGTAGGTGATACTCAAATTCCATTACTTCTATTGTATTGTTATGCTTTGAAGTATTTTGTTTACCCGCACAATAAGTAGTTTTTAACTTAAATTTTAATTTTAGAGTTAGTAATATAAAGTATTTGTTTGAGTACATCTATTGTTTTTTGTTGTAGGAGAAAGTCCCGGTCGACCTCAAAAATCGTTTTTAGAGTTGAGTGAAAGAAGCAAAAGACGTAAAACTAAAGAACTAAGATCATCTGACACAGATGAATTGACGTATGCAACACAGATGAAATTACGGGAGACGGGCAAAGTAGATGCATCAAAAATCGTAAAAGATTTAACAAAAAGTCCCAGAAGAGCAAGGAAATATGCGGTAGCTATGAAAAAAAGCACCTACGAAGAAGATCAGGAGAAATCAAAAAGATTAGCACATTCACGTGCATTGTTTATGTTTGTTGAAGCGGGACTAACACAGGCCCAATATGAAGTAGTACGAGATACTAATCCAAGTTTTTATCCGTGCTATTCGATTTTGAAAAAGTTAAAAAAAGATTGCTATCCTGAAATCCACAGAGTAACTGAAACGTGCGCTGAAGTACAGGTTCAAAATCTCATGGATCACACGGCACGACGACTGATTTTACATCTTGGTGAGGCAGTGGAACAATTGAGTGAAGCAGAAAAACAATCATTAGTATTAATAAGTAAATGGGGCTGCGATGGATCTCAACAGATGCAGTACAAAATGAAATTTGAAAATGAAGCCGATTCGGACGCAAACATATTCCAAAGTTCCATGGTACCGCTTCAGTTGATTTTCGGACCGGAAAGAAAAATACTGTGGCAAAATCCTACCCCATCTTCACCACGGTATTGTCGGCCAATAAGAATAAGATTCATAAAAGAAACTACAGATGTGACAAATGAAGAGATTGACTATATTAAATCGCAAATAACAGCGCTCACTAAAAGCGAAGTCGACAGCTTTTCCATCAAGCATAAAATGCTTTTCACCATGATTGATGGAAAAGTATGCAATGCTGCTACGCATACTAAATCAACCATGAGGTGCTACATATGCGGCGCCACGTCATTACAGTTTAATGATTTGGAGAAGGAGAGACCATGCAAAAAAGAAAACCTAGAATTCGGCTTATCTTTGTTGCATGCTCGGATAAGATTTTTTGAGAGCATTTTACATGTGGCCTATAGATTGCCCGTAAAAAAATGGAACGTTCGCCTTACTGCCGAGGAAAAGCAAGCAGTGGAAAATAAAAAAAAAGAAATCCAAGATAAGTTCCGGGAGAAACTCGGTCTGTTGGTGGATATACCAAAAGCCAACTTTGGAAATACCAATGACGGAAACACTAGCAGACGTTTTTTTGAGAATTTCGAAGTATCAGCGACAATTACGGGGATAGACGTAAATTTAATTTATAGATTAAAAGTGATTTTGGACACATTATGCTGTGGTTTAAAAATAAACTGCGAGATGTTTGAAAGATATTGCCAAGAAACGGCAAAGTTGTACGTTTCTTTGTATAAGTTTTACCCTATGTCTCCGACATTGCATAAAGTGTTGCGTCATGGGGCTTCAGTGGTAAGGGAAGCAATTCTTCCCATTGGACAACTGTCCGAAGAAGCGGCAGAAGCCCGCAACAAACACATTAGGATGTTCCGGCTCAACTACGCCCGAAAGTTTTCCCGGGTTGATTGCAACGCAGATGTTTTTAACAGGCTCCTCTTAACTTCCGACCCTGTCCTGACGGGCATGAGGAAGAGGAAGAATAAAAAAAATCTGTCACTTTCGAATGATGTTTTAAATCTGCTACTAGAAAGTGACATTTTAAATTTAAGTTTTGATGAAGACGACGAAAATGAAGAATAAATGCTTGTTTATATTACATACGCTTTTTTTTACCTTTTCCAAGCTAAAACTAAAATAAAACATCGTTTGACAGCCATTAGGCGTACCAAATATTTTTGGCCAACTTTTAGGACCAAATACCTGTCTGTGCGTCGCCGCAGAGGACATCGTCACATCGCCGTTTGGAACTTTTGAGGAAACTTGACGTTACTATATGAACTTGACCACAGCGAAAGTGGAAAGACCGAAGACGTTCTAGGCAAATGCCAGTACCTAATCGCAAACAAAGAGGTTGGTAGTAAACGGGGTAGGTTTGGGATTGGGAGTAAACGGAGAATCAATCTGGTCTCGCCTGTTTTGCCTTGCAATGAGTTGTTATTCTTTCCGTAAGTAAGTATGTAAGTAGGTATACCTAAAGGTTTCAAGGCCCTCTGACTTGGTAGTCTCCGACGGTCACACCCACCACACCCACTTGGCTATCACTGCTCTATTTTAAATTAACATACGTAGGTAAACTCGCTTTAAAAAATTCATTAAAAAAATATAAATTTAATGCAAGCCAGGTTTGAACCCGCAACCGTTCGGGTGTAGAAGTGGGTAGTGTACCCTGATACCCTCGGAATCATAGAAATATGTATATCTATGCTCGGAATAACGTACATACGTAGGTAGGTAGATATCTCTACCATCTCGGGACGTAGTACATGTACAAAAGTGTGCATATGTAGCTTCGATCAATAATAGTATATTATGTAGGGTAGCCCGCCAAATTCAAATTATCTTACGTTTATTAACGTAAGAAAATTTTAATTTCGCGGGCCATCCTGACGCTTCACCTTGAGCTGCTTCACCTTAACGGGCAGTCAAGTCACATTTTCACATTTGTACCAAGGATAACTTATAGGGTGTTTCTCGAGTTCTAGAGTAACCAAATCAATGTCGCTTTAGTTTGATGAAATGATGACGCTGCATTTGTTGGCGGAAACAGGATTTGGGTTGGGAAAACTGAAAAGAATTAAGGTACTTAAAAAAATATTTTATTTATTTATTTTGATAATTATGCGGACCGTAGAAAAATTGCCCGCAGACATTACTTCGTCATCATCAGTTCCAATATCATCATCATCCACAGACCGATTTCACCCCTTTTGGTATATTACCTTTGCTTCACTCACTTCAGGGAAGGTACAATACAACAGGCCTAAGTCTAACCAAAGAGAGAGAGCCCTAGACGGTGCCAGGCTCATTCAGGTTCCCATTAAGTTCCTTGTAAAGCCAGACATACGTTAAGGCTGTTTTGAAACATACAAAAATAATCTTCAAACTATCTGTTGTCCTGAAATACAAGTTTATGCTTAGTTTAGGCAGTGCCTAAACTAAGCGTAAACTTCTAAGCATAAACATAGTGATCATTTTCAATCAATGCATGTGTTAGTTTATAAGTATTATATGTGGAAGAAAAAATAAACATTTATTATTATATTATATTACATTATTCGTCATACATAACATAATACATACGTACGAGAGGTGTATTTTTTTCTTTCGGTCATATAAGTCTGCTTGAAATGGAGTTCTCCCGCGAGTTCCATAACATTTTAAATTGTGAATGTTGAGCATTGGTGGTAATTCAGAAAGTCAGATTCGTAGGTCATAATTTGAACGTGTCACAAGGAGAAGGACAAGGAGAAAAAATATGTTGATGCTACAAATATAATGAAACGTGCTATGGAATGATGACGATGACTTTTTGTTTTGACAGCTCTATTGCACAACAAAAAATTGTTTTTCTCAAGTTCTCAACTGTTCCATTCGATGATTCATATTATTTTGAAGCCATATATAACCGTGTGCGGCGTATAACAACATTCATTCACTTTGAAACTTTAACACGAGTGCGACGTAATACTGTGTCAGTGTTTATTTACTATTACTACCAATTTCTTTGCCAAGTTTGAACCGCAGGTGAGTTCCGAAATACGTTTAAAAGCATTATCTACAGCTTTTACGCATTAGAGCAATGCTTGAATATAGATTTGAGCTTTGTCGCATCATGAACATCCTAAAATATGATATCTCAAGTAGACTGTGGAAGTCAAACAAAATGGCTCCTAGATAATCAAAATGGTTTTTTTTAGATAAAACTTAAGGACTTCCATTGTGTTATAACATACTTTGTACATCATAATAGAAGATAAACGTTCATTTTCAATATTTATTTAGTGCTTTGTACAAAGACTAAGATGAACAATTTTTGGGTAGTTTTGGATATTTCATATGTACCAATATCAAAATATAAACGTCAGTAATTTGGAAGTGATAATATTAGCATACAAAAATAAGGGTCAGTGGGTCGTCATATGGAAGTAATAAAATTAATTATTTCAAAATAAAAATGATCCATTTGTTGCATCATAAAAAGTCAGCGATATTTTGAGTACCTACCTATTTACTGAATTTCATTCACTGTGATTTCCTTATATTAATCATCATAGAAACTGTAAAAGCTACCTTCCATGATTGACATTTTGATAAAACCTATTTTTTCTTGTAAGTTTTTTTAATATTTGCCAGACAAACATTATAAACACATTTATTTCAGCCATGGAAGACCAAGTTCCATTCAAAGTTTTTACATTCTGGAGGGAGGGTGAGAAGCCAGAAGTCAGGAGATTTGGCGTGGAGAAGAGTGTGGTCACCAGCTTCCACTACTTGAACGCTAAGCTGCAGGATGTTTACCCAGGACTCAAGGGAAAGACCTACTCTGTAGCTTGGAGAGGTAATTTATAACTAGTCTTAATTGTTTCCTGGGGCCTATAGATTAATCTAGATGTGGTTGAGTGATATAAAGATATTGGGGAATACCCTATGTTCCAAAGCCTTTTCTCTCTGTCTTGACCCACTTTTCATGTGATATAAATATGTATTGACTTCATTTAAAATTTGGTTATGCCCTCACGTGTCATATCATGACGTCTCAAATTAAACACAATAGAACCACAGATTAAACAAATATTTAAATAAAATAAAAAAATATGGTGACCTCTGAATCATGAATTAGCATTTGTTTACTCATTTAAATTCTGCTTCATACGTACTCTTCCAAGATGGGACAGTGATTTTTGTAGGGTTTTAACTTTAACATGTAGAATATGATGACTTTAACATGTAGAATATGATGTAAATTTTCTTTAATCTATTCAGATGAGGATGGTGATGATGTGGTTGTATCATCCGATGAAGAAGTGATGACTGCCCTGCAGGCGTTGAATGGAGATATTGTCAAACTTTTTGTGTACGCCAAGGTGGATGAAGCTAAAGATGATTTAGCTGGTGATTGCGACATTGTCTTCACTACCTTACCTGGCAAACCTCCTGGTAAGTTTCTATTACTAGTTGTTGTTTTGGACTGATGATATGCTTGAAAAGATGATGCAACAACACTCTTTAGGTAATACATAGGTGAGTGTTAGCTAAAGTAGTTTAGGTACTTGAAATATACATACATATACATATCAGTATCATCTGTGCACCTTTTTTGGCAACTTTGTTTTAGTGGTTTTTACATCAGAAAGTATTTCACATAGAGTGACTGGACTATAAATTATACATAATTATAAGATAGTGATTTCTAACTGTTGGTGTCTTATTATGATTTAATACTTTGTCTGTTGGCAATAAACAGTACTCTCCACATTGTTGTCTTCAATTGCACTTATCAATTCAATAACTTTCCATAGAGAGTTCATTTATATCTTTTAGATAGGTTTAAAGTAAATAACATGTGTAATTTGTGACACTTACACTATAGCATCTTTTATTTATCGGGTCTTTTTTTTATTTATTTTTTATTTAGCCTGTACTGTCCCACTGCTGGGCAAAGGCCTCCCCCAATTCCTTCCATGTGCTCTTTTCCTGTGTCGCCTCGGACCAACCCTCGTGATGCGCGTCCAAATCGTCTCGCCACCTTTTTCTGGGTCGGCCTCGGCGGCGCTGTCCGTCTTCCGGCAACCATCGTGTGGAGACCTTTGCCCAGCGGTCATCGTGCATGCGACTGACGTGACCCGCCCAATCCCATTTTAGCCTAGCAGCCTTCATGCCAACGTCCACTATGCCCGTTTTGGAACGCAGCGTGGTGTTCGAACCCTATCTTGTCTTTTGACACCCAAAAATAACATACAATAACCTTGATTAGTTAGAACTGAACAAAATTGAATAAAACAATGTTTTGTAGGACCCATTTCACCTGATCACCACTATGGAGTGATGTGCGACGCTTGCGATGGGAAAGTCATTGGGTTCCGATACAAGTGCTCCGTCTGCGATGACTACGACCTGTGCTCACGATGCGAGGCCGCGGGTCTTCACCCGGAACATTGCATGGTGCGAGTGCCCACGCCGAACATGCCTGTAAGTACCACAGGATGCGCATATCCGCTTTTTATCAACATGATTAACAAAAACTTTATACATAACTCCTTTGTTAATTGATGATAATACATGTACTTTACGTTTACAGCGCACAGTAATTAAAGCTGCAATCAAGAGGTCTCGCCATTTCTTGAAGACCGTCGCCGCTACTATGGGCGAAGATTGTCCCTACAAGAAGCATCGCAGTGAGAGGAGTGGTGAGAGGAAGCACCGCGGGCACCACGGAGTGCACGGAGCTGAGCAGGGCCCGCATGGACCCCACGGTGAGCACCCACGCCGCCGTAACCGCGTCAGCTGGATCGACACTTTCACTACCTACATGAACGAGTTCGCCAATCTCGCTGGAGATATTGACCTAACTGGAGATGACGGAAAACCAAAGGCTCCAGAAACTAAGACACCAGGCCAGACTCCCGAAACACAGGTGCAAAACCCACAAGAGACCAAAGAGAAGGCACAGACTGCCACCGAATCTACTCAAGCTCCGAAACCTGAGGCTAGCACCTCTGCACATGCTGGGACTCAATGTCCCTTTGTCCCCCGAAAGTCAGTTAATGTCTTGGAAATCCAAAACCTCTTGGAAAACTTCATCCGCGGCAATTATATGCCTGAGACATCTCAGCCTCAGCCTCCAACTGCAAATGCTGCTGCTCCGACACCAGCTGCAGCTGGCGACGTAGATATGGGACAAGGACACAAGAAGGCAGCTGAAGCTGATTTAGTTTCTGCCAAGACCGAACTGCCTAAAGTACCTTCCTCTGCTTCAAGTGTCACTTCGGCGTCTGACTTTGGCAGAGATGCTTCCCCTGACAAAGCTGATGACTGGACCATGATTAACAAGGAGAAAGGTATTTATAGTTCAATTTAGTTTTCATATTTATAGATTAGTACTAAATTTTCCCATGAACTAAGCTTTCACGGTTTATAACTAATGAAAAGACGAGATATCTTCCGCGTTTGTTATTCTTTTTAACCTCCCGATATTTCGCAAGCGCCATAATCGCGGGCTGACTCAAAATTAATAACAATCACACAAGATATCCCGTAAGTGACACTTTTTTTTATTATATTATATTTGCAATCGGTCGTCAGACCATAAGCGTATTTGTTACAAGCTACATGGCGTTGTGGTGGAGCAGCCAGTGCTGCGCCTCCCACTTATAGAAGGTGGTTCCTCTTCAGCCTTTTCACCACCGCTGTCGGGTTTAGCAGTTCAGTCACTAGTGGGTTTGGGTGCATGGTTAGGCGAGCCTTGTGTTGAGATTTGTACCGCGTAAGTGACATTTGAAGTTCAATTTTTACTAAATATATATTTTTTTTAGACTTGATGGACACAGCCAGTGCTCTTCCTGCTGCCCCAATCGGTTTCAACTTGCCCGAAGAGTTCCAAGAGCGTGTGAAGATTTCCACAGGTGCTCTGTACCCTCCCCTGAACCCCTCAACTGCAGGTAAATATAAATTTTAAAAACTAACTTTTGTGTTGTTGACAATTTGTTTTGTGATGTGAAAGTTCATTTTCTGTCTCATTTTTCATATAAAATGAATAAATTCTAGCTTCTCTGTTTGTTTTCCAAAATTAGAAAATATTGGCATGGTTTAAATTCAGATGTTGAATGTCCAGTATAAACTCTACCTCATGTACCATCACTATTGACGCCTGCTGACCGTTTAGTGTTGAATCCTAAAGAGCCCGAAGTGATGAAGCCTACGCCTACGCCGACCGCGCCCCCTGCGCCCGCCGCCGCTCCTGCTCCCAAGCCACAGGAGAAGCCGGCTGCTGCCACACCGCAGACTCAACCTCAACCTAGGCAACGTCACCCACGTAAGTGTTCAACAAGCCCAATGGATTTCCCATTAGCAAGAATTACGAAAACCCAAACAAACTTTCCTAATAGGGGATGAATTTTCATATTATATTCTTCCTTAGTGTTTACGTTCGGTATTATAAGGAACTCTGGTGCAAAATGTCATGTTACCTACACCCAGTGGTGTGACTGTATCTGTCAGTGAATTTAAGAGTGTAGGATAGAGGAACTAAGGTTTATTTTAGTTAACATAAACCATCTAGCAAACTATTTCAAAACATACATGGTCGTAAGTTACTGCAAGAAATTGTCCATGACCTCATGCCATTAAAGTTGCGCGTCACGGCCAATGAATGAGTTGGGTTGGGAAAGAGACCATTGAACTCAACATTCACATAACCAACTTATTTGTGATCTTAGTTCAGTTTATTTATTTTGCTTGTATTCAATATTTAATTATGAGGTACAGAAGATGCTATTAGTGTGATTCAAGGATAATAAACTTCAAAATTGTGTAAAAGATAAATTCAGGATGCGGATTATAAATGAATACCCCTAGGTATTTATTATCATACTTAGATAAAAGTTTTCCCTTAAAAATCATATCATATCTTTGTACTAGCCTATTTATCTTCTATATCGATATGAAAGTATGCAGTGAGGACTATGAATCACTATTGTATTATTTTGGTTCAATCGATTTATATAGCTAGCTAAGTACTTAATGCGGAACTTAGTCATCGCTGATTTTGTACAAATACTGCGTCGTAAATATTATGATATGACGCTCGACATGGCCTTCTTTTGGTGTTACATTTCAGTCATGGACAAAAATGGCAGGAATTTCAATTTTGATGGACACTATCTAAACTTGGTACTTCCATGACCTAAAAGATTTATTGTAGATTCAACCATAACATAATATGAGAAATGTTTGACTATGTGAGGGCTATTGAACTTAGCTTTAAGTGTAATGTACAAAGTAGGTTAAACTAAACGAATCCGAGGGTCACAATAGCTACTGTTGGTTGTTGCACAATTTTGCTTACATAATCTACACTAATAATATTTTATTATAAAGAGGAAAACTTTGTTTGTTTGTTTGTTTGGTTGTAATGAATAGGCTTAAAAACTACTGGACCGTTTTTAAAAATTCTTTCACCATTCGAAAGCTACATTATCCACGAGTAACATAGGATATATTTTATCCCCGTACTCCCACGGGAACGGGAACTATGCGGGTGAAACCGCGGGACGTCCGCTAGTAGTAGAAACTGGCCAAGAGCGTGTCGGGCCACGCTCACTGTAGGGTTCCGTAGCTTCCCACGCAAACTTAGTTTTTGTACTATTTTTCAAAAACTTTCAAATAAAGTAATCTAAACTCAAACAAGCATAGATCAGGGACAGTACCTGTCTATGACCATTAAAAATACCAACATTTTTCGTCAGCAAAAATAACTTTGTTTTTCATAGTATTTGTATGAAAAACAAAGTTATCATTTGCGTTTTTTTGAAAAAGTGCT
This sequence comes from Xestia ashworthii, assembly GCA_950022955.1. Classification (NCBI taxonomy): domain Eukaryota; kingdom Metazoa; phylum Arthropoda; class Insecta; order Lepidoptera; family Noctuidae; genus Xestia; species Xestia ashworthii. The sequence continues at coordinate 9,336,357 of OX465550.1, forward strand.
ATATAACTCAAAAACTATTCAACTCATCAAGTTGAAAATAATTTTCCTAGAAAGTTCATATAAAGGTCTACTTCTGTGATTTTTTTCATATTTTTTAAACTTATGGTTCAAAAGTTAGAGGGGGGGGGACACATTGTTTTTGACTTTCGGAGCGATTATTTCCTAAAATATTAATATTATCAAAAAATGATTTTAGAAAACCCCTATTCATTTTTAAATACCTATCCAACAATATATCACACGTTAGGGTCAAAATTAAAAAAAAAATCGCTCCCCACTTTACGTCTGGGGGAGGTACCCTAATAAAAATGTTTTTTTAAATTTTTATTTTTGCACTTTGTCGGCATGATTGATATACATATTGGTACCAAATTTCAGCTTTCTGGTGCTAACGGTCACTGAGATTATCCGCGGACAGACAGACAGACAGACAGACATGGCGAAACTATAAGGGTTCCGTTTTTTGCCATTTGGCTACGGAACCCTAATAAAGGAATGGTGTGATCATTTTATGTTCTGTTTCATAGAATTTCCTTTGCACATTTGGCGTGCTTGCTAACTGGTTGGCGATCGCGGGTTGGTTGGCTCTACTAAAAATGACTTTACGACAATTTGTCTGTAGAAAATTTAATTTTGTAATCATTCCCACGCTCAAGAAGATATTGTGTTAAAAAAGTACCTATGTACTTAATCTGAAATATTATAAAAATAAATATTTAATAATATTTTGTTTTCTTTTCTTTCCACAGAAGCGCACATCGATGCGGCGATCCAGCACATGCTGGCCATGGGCTTCACCAACGAGGGTGGCTGGTTGACCCAACTCCTCGAGAGTAAGGACGGCAACATCGCTGCTGTGTTGGACCTCCTTACCCCCGTCAACCCCAAGAAGTAGACGAAACTTTCTCTTGCCACATAAGGCCTATATTAGTTATTAATTTTCTTGATTAGGACAATGATGTTACTACATTTATTGTCAAATAATTATGTTATCGTATATGATTGGTCTCGAAGGAGGCATACCGTAAGGCGCTCCACCTACTGCACCGCGCCCCGTCGCGTAGCGCGGGATGGCAGATTTTACCATTGTATGAAAGTATCCCAATTTATATAGAAATCACGCCTAGCACAACACACTGCCGACGCGGAAACGCGCGGGAATCTTTTCAGGTCGCTCCGCGCACCGCGACGGGACGCATCTTCAGTGGGTGAACCGCCTAAAGGTTATAAAAAGATGTGATAGGGATTTCGATGGAAAGGAATAATATGTATTTTGCTAATTTAGACATGTAATGTATGCCCTATAAACATTATTATATGGGTGCAGGTATTAAGATAATAAATACAATATTATCCGTAGATTTTGTAGTTGTATGTTCTCTTCTCTCTATCCATTATATTTACAGATCTTGCCTTTCGTAGTTTTAGTGATGGTAAAATGATACGTATATATAATATGTACATAATGTGTATTTATTTACTGCATTATGTACGATTTATAATAATCGACATTCCTGAAAATAATAATACTTATTCTTAACGTTGTTGCTTTTATTTTACTTCCTCAAATGTTTTTACTTTACTACTAAACTCCAAAATATATATATTTTTTAGTTTGGCTAATTAAAAATGAATGTGATATTTAGTTATGACTGAATTTTTAGTATATAATATTATACATTTAGTGACATTAATAGAATATAGTTTTATGTTTTAACAAAAGAATACGTATGTATTATTATAATAAATTTAATGGTTTTATCAATAAAGGATTTAAAGGGAAACATAGTTTTAATGCACATATTTTATTTTAAGAAACCATATGAATATTTTTTCGTTTTAACGCTTTCTTGCCTCTCATTTATCAACGCTTTTGCTAATGCTTTGTCCAGTAACTTAGCCGCGACACTGTAAACAAAAATATAAATTTTAATTTCTAGCCATCTTCACACTTCTTACAATAAATTCTGAGCAAGATGAGACTTATCCATCCTGTTTATTAGACACTATTTTACTTAAGTAGTAAAATAGGGTGTCCAATAAACAGGATTGATTAGTCTAATTTTGTTAGTTTCAGTAATTAATCATTTTCATAAAACATATAAAAACGGGTATTTATCGTGATTTTCCCTTTTTTTTTTTAAATACCCGTTTTTATATGTTTTATGATGTGTTCTGATCGTGAAAGTTTAAAAAAGGCAATTAATCATTTTGTCATTTTGATCTATACTTAATACAAATAAATAAAATTGGAAGTTTTTGTTTGTAATTTCTAAAAAAAACAGCTTTACTGAATGCATCAGAAAGTATATTAAACAATACTTATAAAAAAAAACCATTTTTAAATTTTTTGTCAGTCTGTAATCTCCGAAACGACTGGACTGATTTTGATGGGACTTTTACTAGCAGATAGCTGATGTTATAAGGAGTAACTTAGGTTCCTTTTATTTTTGAAAATGGATTAGGTTCCATGCAAAAAACTAAGAACCCATGAAATTGTTAACAAAATTTGATCCAACGCAGACGAAGGTCGTGAGCAACAGTCAGTAAACAATACACCTACATTCCTTGGTTGATGGCATCTTTCAAAGTTTTGGGTGCAACACTGCCTGGTCCATTCATATCAATTGTACTGAATTTTCCCCCTATTTCTGTTAAGTTTTCTTGATCACTGTAGCAGCTTGGACTTCCAGTTATACCAACTATGACTGATACGACACTGCAGCTTTCCTCTTCTGCCGATGGATCTACTACACATTTGTCGCCAATTTTACATAGGGTCACCTGGAAATTAATTCAATTTAGTCAACAACTGGCAACGATGCTATGAAGTCAAAATTGATAGCACAGGCATTCCAGGCTCAAGTACTTTTCTTCACACATGTTTTTCCCATGAAACAATGATGATGGGCATTCAGGCATGCGCGGCATGGCTAATGCACGGTGCAGCTGTGCTATGAAATAAATGTGTGTGGAAAAGTGGCCTTCTGGCTAGATCCTGCTTGTTTTGAATGAAACTGGTGACAATATTATTGCATGGAAATAGGCCAATAGAATTACTGATTTTTTTTAGTACTGTATTTTATAGTAATTTAATCCATAATTATCCAAGAGTATAATGACCAGTCAATGTGAAAATGAACATGTGAGAATACTTCAAGGAAAGAAAAGGTAAAGCATAAAAATGCACCATACCAGTAAAGGAGCAGTTCCTACATCCAACAGCTTACTATCATATGGGTCATCTGACAACTGCAAGTCTACATCCCCTCCATCCATGAGTATTGCCTTCACACAAGGTATCCTTGTGTTGAAAAGGGCAGCCTTCACAGCTAATGATACAGCATCGCATAGATTGCCTCCACACTCCAATATCTGAAAGAATCACAAAGTAATTCTATAATTCTGACTGGAACACATATCTATTTTATGATCAGCTTTCAGGCCAGAGGCTTCTCCTTGATAAGTGTGAGTGACCCATTATCCACTACACTCCAACAAAAACAAATACTTCAGCCAATCCCACACTTGCATAAGATAAAGCACACAAAAGCACGGTACTATTGTGTGACTTATCTTTTTGTTGGCCCGTATTATTCTACTTTTGGGCAAAGGCCTCCCGCATTCTTTCCACTTCTCATGATGGTTGCATTGTGAGGAAGTGATCCACGTTGTCCTGCCATAATCTCCTTGGTCTGCCACAACTAGCTACACACAACAGTACTAGCTATCTCAGACTCCAGTCTTGCGGTTTTTGGGCACAGAGCTGTGCCCATAGCACCCCACAGACATGTCTTGCCCAGTCCCATTTTAATCTTGCAGTTTTGTAAGCTACATCGGCAATTCGCGTTGAAGCAGCTTTGCAATTAGCAATAAATAAGTGATATTGTATAATGTTTCACATCCTTACCAAAATATCAACAAAAAGTTTCCAGCACTGTTTGCCCTCAAATATACACAGTTGTTTCAAATTAAAAGCCTGTGACGATTGGTATGCTGCTTGCATCAAGTTAGCTATACTGATGGCCAATTGTTCACCGCCCCTGCCTTCAAACTGTGGAGTAGCATTTGCTGAACTGTGGAAGTAAACAGATTTAGTTTATTTTAGGTATCAAAATAAATAACTTGTTTTCTAAAGTTTGTATAATGTACTGAGCATGAGGTTTTGTGTTAGATTTCCTTTCTGGATTTATACCTTGATGGAAATGGGCTGCATGAGTCCATTTCATGGATTTTTTATTGGGGGGCCTATTACATGCGCCTATTAAATACAACTGGGGAAAAGTGGGTGTACTATTATAATAGTAAGGACACATCTCTGCTACACCTTTCGAGGATTATAGAGATGATGTTATGCACAGAAACAAAAACAAGGTATTTTAAATACTATATTGACTCACCAATCAACATTAAATTCAATCTTGCCCAAGTCAGGTTTATCTGGACTTGGGGTGTCTATTTCAGTCTTGACAGCAACAAGTAAATCAGTGTTGGCCAATCGAAGCCTTGCTGAGCCTGTAGCACTGTCTACGAGGCTTGTTTCGAGCTCCATCGGCCGGTAATCAATGTTTGATCGTCCATCGGATCGATAGTCATCCTGTGCACAAAATAAAATTATTAAATGGGTATGGTATCCAAAATTATTGTAACATATCGCTTTTGAGACGACATTATTTCATTTTCTACAAGCAATTGCACTGTAAGAAGTTAAAATAGTATTTTTTATGGTGGTTATTTTAGGTTATGTTTAAACTTACTTGAACACCGTGAACGATAAATAACTTTTCTGATGGACTAAGTAAAAGTCCTGCCATTTGTGCGGCAAGGTGAGTCTTTTGTTGCTAAGGAATAAATATCAAAGCACAATAAATATTATGAAATAAATTGTTTTGATTTTCTATTCTATTCTTGTTGTTTTGATTATACCCGTGCGTGCACAACACTAAACAAATGTCAGTGTGACAATGACATAAGCATATTTTTTTATTATTATTATCTTCTTTTCCCTTTTGGGAAGGCAAAGGGATCTAGCCCATGCAGCCTGTTCTTTTGTTTTGTTATTTTACATAGTTATTAATTATATAAGGCAAGATAGCCTAGTCTTAGGTTTAAATTCTTCATGTTTTTCTTTTTAAATTCCTATATCCTTGTATACATTATATCCGTTTTTTGTTCTATCCTTGTTTTTCTTGTCCGATGGATTCCATGTTTTTCATGTTCAATTTATTATTCTTTGTCGAATCCTTGTGTATTTCTTAAGTCCAGTTCTTAGTCGATTCCTTAATTTATATGTTCAATTCTTTGTCAAGTACTCGTTTTAAATTTCCTTAACTGTATTGCGAATGAAGTTATAAATGGGTAAAAATGTTTGTGCATTTCCCATGAGTTGCTGAACTGAGCGCGGGATTTGTTCAGCAACCTTATAGATTTGTAATAGATCATCCATAAGCACAAGGCGGTCAATGCCAAAGGATGGGCATCCAAATATGATATGATCTAATGTTTGTTCTTCTCATGTATTAATCATTTTCATCCGTTATAGATGCGAGTTAACTCTGCAGTGACCCAGGCGTAAGCGGTTTATTGTAGTGTAAAATCTTCGATTCAAAAAAGTTGATGATTTCGTGAACCATGGTTTCTTGTTTGCTGTCGTACCTTCTATACCTGCATACCATTGTCCTTTTTGTTCCACTGTTGTTATATGGGTCCAATGTCGGTTCAGATCTTCGCAATACTTATTTCTTAGCTCGATAATAATATCTGTGTGCGGTAGGGCAACACTAGTATGAGTGACAGCTGTATTCGTAACGGAATTTATTGACCTCGCCAAGAAATCTGCATTCTCGTTTCCTTGCACTCCTTTATGACTTGGAACCCAGAAGAAAATAACAGTGATGCCAGAGTCTTGAAGCAACTTCCATGCTCTTTTAATTTCATAAATCAAATAGTTAGACTTTGTATTCAGGCAGTGATTTTCTAGCGCAGTAAGTACACTTAAACTATCACTTAGAATAACCCATTTTATTGCAGATTTTGTATGTTTATTAATGTGTTCAAGTGCTGATAGAATGGCTGTAGCTTCGGCTGTGAATATGCTAGAATATTTGTTGATTTTGGATCCTCCACCTATTTTCAAAGTAGAATCGTATAAGGCTATGGATGTACTGCCAGATATTTTAGATCCATCTGTGTAGACATGTCTATAATCTGCCCAGTGAGATAGTTTGTCGTAAACTTCATGTTTTTCAGACAATTCTTTATCAACTATAATATCCATCTGTGGGTATTTACTTTTATATGTTCCCTGGTAACAAGGCCATTCATTTGAGGAGAAGATGTTCATTGACTCTATATATTGTGTTATTTCAGAAAAATCTTGAAGAATAAAGCAACGATCGGGAAAGTTTTTAAGAAGGTTGAGTTTAATAAGAAGAGGATGTGATTTAATGGCAACTAGTTTGAGGAGAAATTTTGATTTTAGGAATCTAAAGCGGTATAATAAAGGAGGAATATTGCATTCTAGCTGCATAGAAACAATGGGAGTTGTTTTAAAAGCACCGGTTATAAGGCGTAAGTTACTATTCTGGATTTTCTCTAATTTGTCTATTAGCTTGCCATTGGAAGCAAAACAAAGAAAACCATACTCAAAATGACTCCTTACCAAAGATTTATAGAGCATTAACATGACTTTAGGGTCTGCACCCCAATAAGTTCTACATAGGACTTTTAAAATGTTAGAAGCCCTACGAGCTTTGCATACTATATAATCGACATATTTATTCCAGGATAAATTATTTGTAAAAATGATACCTAAAAACTTCGCTTCTGTAACTACTGGTATTGTGATTTTGTCATAACAAATTTTAATATTATAAGATTTATTCTTGCCAAATATCATGACTTTGCTTTTAATTGCATTTATGTCTAAATTTAAATAAGAAAAATAATGCTGAAGTTTTTGCAATGCATTATTTAAAATTAATTCAACATGTTTTATATTGTTTCCACTACAGTAGATAGTCAAATCATCAGCATATTGCAGGTTTACAACATTATCTAAAACAAAATTTAATCTGTGAATGTAAAGCAAAAATATCAAAGGACTCAAAATACTGCCCTGACAGGTTCCTTTATAGGAATATCTTGGCCCAATAAGCTTCCGGTTATGTTTAACATAAACTTCCCTGCCATGTAAGAAGCTAAATATCCAATTAATCATTTTTCCAGGTATGCCAAGAAGATTAAGTTGCTCTGTGAGAATGTTATGATCAACATTATTAAAAGCACCAACTATATCAAAAAATACACAAACAGTTGTCTCATTGTTATGAATACTTTTTTGAAGATCAAGATGTAAAGTGCTTATACTTTCACGGGCTGAATAGCCTCTGCGAAAGCCATATTGATTGGATGGTAATAAATGATGCCTTTCAATGTAAAATTCAAGTCTTTGTTTTAAGAGCTGCTCAAAGACTTTGCCAATACAAGAGGTGAGAGCAATGGGACGGTAAGAATCAGGATTAAATTCCTCTTTATCTTGCTTAAGTATTGGGATAAGGCAGTCTGTTTTCCATTGAGAAGGAATTTCGTTATTTAGCCAAAGAAGATTAAAAATGTGAAGTACAATATTAAGAGATTTGGAGTTAAGTTTTTTAAGAAAAGTATAAGGTACACCGTCCAATCCATAAGCTGTATCTTTTCTTGAGGATATTGCTGATTTGAGTTCTTGATAAGAAAAGGGTTCTATTAGAAAACTGGTTGTGGAATTAGGCGCTTTGCACATGGAGCAACTATTGGAGCAACTGGCAACTGGCAACTAGCTGTTTACATATATTTCAATTGAACCGCGCACACATAGCAACTCGAGTTTCGAGTTCCGGTAATCGTCAACAGTTTTCAGTTGCTGTAATCGATGACTAAGATAGTTCCTAATTGCCGCAACTAGCAACTGTTAAATATTATACCGGTTTTTAAAGTTGCCGGTTTCCTCAACCGTCAATCGCAACGCGTCGGGCGATTTCACACCCTCCCTCCCCTCTCCCTGTGCCCGATCATTCCAGTCAAGTGCCGCTCAATACGTCGCCGACTACACACGTCTTGACTTTCGTGCGCATTAATATGGCTGAAAACCAAGCCGACGACAGTAGCCGAGACAGTACAAGAGACGGTACATTGAACACAGAAGATTTTATCGAAGAAATAAGAAAACATCGTGCTATTTGGGATTTGAGTGCCGAAGAATATTTTAGTCGCACAGAGAAGATAAAAGCTTGGGAAAAAGTGGGCATAAAGAGTAATGTCACGTTTGAAGATTTGCCTGCAAGGGAAAAAAATAAAATAGGTAATATTTTTTATAACTTTATTTAGGTAGGTACAAGTACCTTTTATATCATTAAATCTTGCCATGGAACCGATCCTTCAGGACTTATAAAATAGTCCTTTAGGATATCCCTAGTATTAATTGACCTTTCAGAACCCATAATACTGTTTGTGTTTGCAAGTGTGTTTGACACTGCATGAAAATGTAGTCCCTCGTGCTTTCGAATCATGTTATGCAGTATACAACATGTCTTAACAATTATTTCTGCAAAATCGGCTGATACTTGCATTGGAGATTGAAATATTCGAAATTTACTGCTTAGTAATCCAAAGGCGCATTCAATACAACGCCTTGCTCGTGATAACCTGTAATTAAACATTCTTTTTGCATAATCCAATTGTTTTCCAGAATAAGGTCGCAACATATGTTTTGATAAACCAAAAGCTTCGTCACCAATAAAGCAATAGTTTATGGCATTAGGAAGTCCCGAAATATATCTGGGTTCTGGTATTTTAAGAGTTCCATCATCAATTTGTTTACATAATTTACTCTCTTTATATATTGTCGAATCAGAAGATTTTCCATAGGCGCCAGCATCGATAAACGTAAATAAACAGTTTGCATCACAAGTAGCCAAAAGTACTAGTGAAAAATAGCCCTTGTAGTTATGATATAGAGATCCAGTGCCCGGTGGTTTGGTTATTCGAATATGTTTGCCATCTATTGCACCCAAACAGTTGGGAAAATTAGCTATTTTTTCGAATCCAGCTGCTATATTAACAAATCGATCTTCATTTAGTTCTGGTATATACTCAGTTTCAAGTTTATTGCATATAAGTTGACAAGTTTCTTTGACTATTCGTCTTGCAGTTGAAGTACCACGTCCAAATGTGTTTTCAAATTCAGCAAAGCCACATCCAGTTACTAAATACCTAAAAAAAAATAAGTATTTTAGTAAGGCGATTAATATACCATACCGCCGGACCGGCTAATACAATAATCCTAGATTCAGGCCCAGCCGTTTTTGAGTTATAAATGGTGTAACTAACCCGACTTTGTTTTATGTATATAGATATACATAATATTATATGGAAACACACCCAGACCAAGATAAATAGATACGTTTATGCACACAAACATTTATATTGTCCAGGATTGGACCCGCTACCTCTGGATTAGTAGGCAGATTCACTACCACTAGATACATCAGACGATTGTCGACATCACAAAATAAATCTGAAATATACATACTTTTTTTTACAATTTTCAGTTGTCGAGCTACAGAAACGATGGAAAAATTTGAAAACATGTTTCAATAGAGAAAAAACTAAAAAGAACAACATGAAGAGTGGCTCAGCTGCTAATTGCAGAAAGGAATATGAATATTACCAGCAAATGTCATTTTTATTAAATGTTTCAAAAACAAGACCCTCTCAGGAGAGTACAACAAAATATGATAATCCTGGTCCCTCAAATACGTCTAAAAAAGACCAGTCTGGAAATAAAACGGAGACATCAGTTGAAGATAAAGAGAGGGAAGTGTTACAAACAATTGCAAATAACTTGAAAAGAAAAAGGGGAGATGGTAATGACCCTGACTTAGATTTTTTGCATTCTATACTACCTCATTTAAAAAAAGTACCCGATGATTGTAAATTGGACCTTCAGACAGATATTTTGAACACTATAAAAAAATATATACCCAATACTAATTATCAATCGCAATATGGTTATTATTCAAACAGATCATATTTACACAGTTCAGAAACTGATGTTCCTGTATCACCGGCAGTTACTAATGTATCTCAAGAATCGGATATAATTGATGATATCTATTTTGATTTGTAAGAAATAAATAATTTCTAATATAACAGGAAATTTTAATTCCGATTCCCTTTCATGTACTACTCATAGAAAGCAAGCCAGTTATTTTCGTTTCGTCTATGTATTTCGCATTGAACTAAATATTTATAAACATTGTTTATAATCAATAATGAACATTAAATTAATATTAATCAATTGTGTGTTTATAATTTATATTGTTTACGTAATTTAAAATTGTTTTTTAAGAATTTTATTACAATTCCTTCACTAATTAATCGAAAGGAACTTCGTTCCATCCGGGTGTCCCTTGACACCTCTCAAGTTTTTTTTTTCGTTATTTACTGATTACCTGAATAACGTTATTGATTCGAATATTTTGGTAAAAAATGTGATTAAAACTATCTAAAATTACCTACTTACCTTATAGTAATAGCAAGTCGTTCGAACGGAGGAATACTTTCCCTCATTGTAGTATCCTGTCGTTTTAAATCACTTTCCAATACTAGCAGCAATCCATGAAATAAGTTAACAGTCATTTTAAAGTACATTTTAAATTTATCATTATGTTTTAGCAGATCTTTTATGTTAATAAATTGGGATCGATCTAGAAAAAAGGGATGAATCCAAAACCGACGATTGCTGCGAATAATTTGTCTTTGTTGGCGCCGTCGACGGCGACGACGTAATAAAATGAGAGCAAGTGCTGCTTCTTCGATATCCATTGTCACACTGAACGCTGATCGCTGCGTAGATTTAGCAACTCGGCTTTGAAAGTTGCTCACAGATTGCCATAAAATTGCGGCAAACGTAAACGTTATAGCAACTATCAACTTTTTACAAGAAACTTTTAAAATGTTGATAGTTTCCTCAACTTAAGTTGCTCCATGTGCAAAGCGCCTTAGAGTTGCTGTCTCCATTAAAGTGTTCAGTCATATAATTATCAACATAGTCTGGTGTATATTTATTTAAGAATTCATGTATCCAATTACTATTGTTGTTACTCATAAATTTGCTATAAGTGAAGGTTTTATTAAATTTTTTCATATTATTCCAGATTATGGATAATGGAGTGGTTCGATTAAATGACTCACACAGGTGGGCCCAACTAGCATCTCTTTCCTTCTTCAAGGTAATTTTTTTTAAGGCCTGTAACCTTTTAAAATTAAGGAAATTAGCTTCAGTAGGATCTCGTTTAAATTGTAAATATGCTTGCCTAGACACTTCAACAGCTGATCTACATTTTTGATTCCACCATGGGAGGTGAGCTCGAGACTTCTTTCTATTGCATGTTGAAAATGGTCTGTTACGTTTTTGATGTATTGGTAAGGACTTTTCAATTGCAGAATGTAGTATATAACAGAATTCATTGTAGCTAGCTTGAGGATCCAAAGGATTTATTGTGTAATTATTAAGTGCACTGTCAACTTCATTAGAATATTTATCCCAGTTGACTAATTTATAACTAGGGAATAAATGTAAATCATTACCAACACTGTTATTATTGTTGTTACTATTACAATTAAAGATAATTTTTGTGATTACAGGTAAATGATAGCTACCAAGCGGATCATCATGAACAGACCACTCACAAGAAAGAGCTAATGTTGGAGATACAATAGTGAGATCTAAAGCATTTGGACGCCAGGTCATGGAGCCCACAGTAGTTACCTGACCATTATTAAGTAATACCAAACCATTTTCATCAATGACGTCCAAAATGTCTCTACCACGTGCATCAGTAGAGTTACATCCCCAGGAGATGTGATGTGCGTTAAAATCACCAGCTAGTATTAAAGGATGAGGAATACTTTTAATGAATGAATCCAATTTATTTTTATTAAATCTAGGAACTGTATGACTTGGGCAATACATACTAACAATGCTGATGACATGACCAGCAACATGCAATTGAACACAAATATTTTGTAAAGAGTCATCAAAGAAAGTATTAAGTTTAGAATATTTAATATTATTGTGAATGAGAATGGCTACTCCATTATGTTTATTACCAGTATCATTACGCTCTATTTGGTATCCTCTAAGTTTAAATGGTTGTTCTGGCCTAAGCCAGGTTTCAGATAAAATAGCTATATGTATGTTGTTATCTAGTAGAAAATTATGTAAAAGGAGTTTATTACATAGTATACTTTGTGCATTCCATTGTATCACGTTAATGTCCATAATTAAATGTTGTTTGAATTTTTATTAAATGTTTCATTTATTATTTTTTTGATGCTACTAGAGCTAACATTTTCTTTATTTTTGTGTAAAGTAATGATCTGTATGACAGATTGAACGAGCATGTTCATGAATTTATCTGAATTTAGAATGTTTTGAAAGTTGTCTGATGAAGAAAGAGATGGAAAAGATTTTTCGTTTACAATATCTGAGTATTTATATGACATGGCCTTTTTTTTCAATTCCGTGATTTTTTGTTTTTTAACTGGGCAGACAGAAGATATAGCAATATGATTGCCTCCACAGTTGTAGCATTTTGCATTGGCTGAGTCAATGGTACACATTTTAAAATTGTGATTTTCTGTGCAGATGGAGCATTTTTCTGTATTTTTACAATATTTAGCAATGTGTCCATACCTTAGGCACTTTAAACATTGTTTTACCGGTGGGACGTATGTATTGACCTCGTGGCGCCAGTGATCCAGGTAAACATGGTCGGGCAGCTGAGTGGCTGAGAACGTTACGGCCACAGTCTGCGTCGGCTCCAACTTCACTGCACCTCCAATTCTTACCCGTCGCATAAATCTTCGAACTTGTATGATGTTCCTGGTGCTGGCCAGAAGAGAATAAATTTTCTTGTTAGACAATTGTATGGGGACCCTAGTTAGGACCTGTAGTAAATAATATACCCGTAATATAGGTTTTATTTAACAAAATTCAACAGTAAGTATTGATATAATGACACAATCCTGACAACTCAGTTTCTTCTTTAAAATACTGAGCAAGGAGTTCATGTTATATTACTACATTCTCCTGGGCTTATTTATTATCCTACGTAGTCTGTTAGATAAGCAGGCGGACGCCGTACTCTTTCAGAACGACGCAGAGTCTCTGTCATGATGTTCTGTGGCTGGACCATCTCATTCTGGGCATCTCGCTGGCCTTCTGTGTCACGCTCGTCGCCATCGACTGCATCGATGTACTCGTCGTCATCATTGGAATCAGCTTCATCATGTGCTTCAGATTCCCCAGCAGGGGCTAGGTGTCGATTAGATACAACAACTTCTCTACCACTGCTCAAACGCACACGAGAATGTTGAGGATTACTTTCCAGAGTCTCTACTTCTTCAACCAATGGATCATATTTACTAGTTCGATTATGGTTTCGCATTAATACTTTTCCTGGGACGTTTAGCCATGTAGGCATCGACTGACCAGTTGAGGATCTCCTGGCGTGAGAGAACATCCGCTCATGGGGCGTACTGTTTGTAGCCGTACAAAGAAGTGATCTTACTGAATGCAGAGCCTGAGTTAAAACTGACTCCCATTTGGTTATAGGTAGATCATGGCTTTTCAGAGCCAACTGTACTGTTCGCCAAATAATTCCGTTGTATCTCTCCGTTTGTCCATTACCCTGAGGGTTGTACGGTGTAGTGTAGCTCGTAGCAATGCCCTTCTGGTGAAGAAAGTCTTTCATCTCTTTTGAAAGAAAAGAAGTGCCACGATCTGAGTGTACGTAAGTTGGCATTCCAAATATAGAGAATAAATCAGTCAGTTTATTAATTACTGTGTTTGTACTCAAGTCTGGGCAGGGATAGGCAAATGGGAATCGGGAATATTCATCCACAATCGTAAGGATATATCGATTGTTCCCAGTGCCATCTGAGGGAAGAGGACCTTTAAAATCTATCGATATTCTTTCGAATGGGGCCAACGCTTTTATTAGTTTTCCCATGTTTTGTTGAAAACGAGGCTTTACTTCTGCACATATGGAACAATTCGCAGTAATACGTTTTATCTCTTCAGTGGAGTAAGGTAAATTTTTGCTTCGAACCCAATGAAGCATTCTTGTTACTCCTGGATGACACAAGGTTTTATGCAGTTCTTTGAGTGCATTTTCTGAACTATGTACAGAGGCTACTAATGGTGCATTGGCTCTTGATAAAGCATCAGCTGCTATATTCTCCTTTCCAGGGCGATAAACTATGTCAAAATTGTATTCAGAAAGTTCTAATCGCCAACGTTGTATTTTGCTATTTTTAATTATTGACGCATGCTGCTGATTGAACATGAATGCGACCGATTTTTGGTCAGTTATCAGTTTGAACTCTCGTCCGATGAGGAATTGTCTCCATTTTCGAAGACATTCGACTATAGCCGCGGCCTCCTTCTCTATGGCTGGGTGATTACGTTCGCTACCGTGAAGGCTTCTCGAGAAAAAAGCAACAGGTCTGCCTTCTTGTGACAGAGTTCCCGCGATAGCATAGTCTGAAGCGTCTGTTTCAACAACAAATTGTATGTTGTCGTCAATCGCGTTTACTGCTGATCTGGCTATCTCTTGTTTTAGAGTGTTAAAAGCGTTTACTGCCTCAGAATCGAGAGGGAATGTGCCTTGCGAAACGAGGGACTGAATTTTATGAGAGAATCTTGGCACATATTTAGAATAATGAGCAAATAATCCCAATGCTCGCCGGAGCGATGCAGAGTCTGAAGGCAGAGGCAGCTCTAATAGTGGACGTAGACGATCCGGGTCGGGTTTAATTACTCCACTGTTTATAGTATATCCTAGAATACTTATCTCTTTCAATGAAAATTCACTCTTTTCAAGATTCAGTGTAAGGTTATACCGTTTGGTAATATCTAGAAAATGCTGCAGTTTTTGATCGTGGTCAGCTTGGGTAGTTCCACAGACTGTTATGTCATCCAAATACGCGTATACTCCTTTAAGTTGCTCTTTTGCAATTATATTATTGACAGTTCTTTGAAAAACCGCTACTCCATTGGTAACCCCGAAAGGTATTCTTCGAAATTGGTATAAATTACCTTCTGCTTCAAATGCTGTAGGTATAAGGTTTTTCTGTTTCAAGAATCGGAATCTGATGGTACGCACTTTTTAAGTCAATTTTGCTGTAGACACTATGTTTAGCTACTTTAGAGACTATTTGTTCGATACTTGGTAAAGGGTAAGCGTCTAGTTGCGTGTATCTGTTTACGGTCCGAGAGTAGTCTATACACATTCTTTTTTTATGATTTTCATTTGTAGTTACAAGCACTTGTGCTCTCCATGGTGACGAGCTAGGTTCTATGATACCTTCAGCTAGTAATTTCTTTATTTCAGTACGAATAAACTGCATATCACTATCTGAGTATCTTCGTGATTTAACAGCTATTGGCTTGCAGTCTGGTAAGAGATTCGGGAATAGACAGATTGGATCGACGTTGGCTTGAGGTAGTGCACATAATTTCAATGGAGCTCCAGATCCACCGAAATGCATTTCTAATGTATTATGTTTCTGAAGAATATCATGGCCGATTATGACATCCGTACATAAGTTTTCCATCACTAATAAGTTCACTTGAAAAGTATGACCTTGCAGATAGATATTGACGGAACACAGTGCATCTACCTTTGTTTTCAGATTTGAAGCTGCCATGCTGACATGTTGGTAGCATGAACTCTTTTGTATATTGTATTGACAAACTAGTCGGCTGTCTATAAAACTAGCAGTACTCCCTGTATCAATCAATGCTCTGGCTACAAATAATCCGTTTATTTTAATCAGTATCATAGCTTTATCGAGATCAGTTGTAGCGGCTACGATACATGATAACAATTTCTGCGACTCTTCATTTCCCATGTGTTTGTTCGGTTCATCAGCACTAGTAAAAGCACTCCGTTGTGGTGGCGCAGTCACTGGACTTTTGCACACTTTTGCAAAATGCCCCCTTTTTCCACATTTGAGACAGGTTGTACCAGCTGCCGGACAATTTTGCCGTGCATGTCTCTTGTTTCCACAGAAATAGCATAGTTCTGGGATGTGAGTTCTCTGATTGTTATTGGGGACTGCATTGACAAAGGTATTAATACTAGATTTCTGGTAATCATCACTGTGTTTTTGCGCCATCTCTAGAGCACGGGCCTGCTTGAATGCGTCGTCTAAAGTGAGTGTGCTATTTTCCAACAGTCTTTGACGTACTGTGGACGACGAAAGTCCGGATATAAAAGCGTCTCTAATAAAATCACTTTCGTTTTGTTCAGCTGTTACTTGTTTAAAATTGCATTCTTTTGAGAGCAGTTTCAAGGCTTGTAGATATTGGTCGATGGACTCACCTGGTTGTTGCGCTCGTTTTGCTAATTTGTGCCTGGAATATATTTCGTTAGGTGGCTTCAGAAACAGTGCATCCAGTCTCTTTATAGCAATATCGTAATCAGTGCAATCCTGTATGCACAGAAAAATTGTAGAGGACAGATGATTAGTTAGTAATTGGAATTTAGTTTCTTTTGCAATAGTTTTCTCGTTCGTAGATATAGCTGTCAGAAAATTTTCGAATGTGCTTTTCCAATGTGTCCACTGAGGGGACAGATCTTGGCTTGAGGACGGGTCTCCGTCGAAACGTTCTGGTCGTAAATATTTTTCCATTTTGTTAAATAAATTGTAGTAAATAATATACCCGTATTATAGGTTTTATTTAACAAAATTCAACAGTAAGTATTGATATAATGACACAATCCTGACAACTCAGTTTCTTCTTTAAAATACTGAGCAAGGAGTTCATGTTATATTACTACAGGACCCCAGTGGTCTCCGTGGCAGAGGCAGGTATAGAGGTATTTAATTTATGTTCTGCAGTTAATTTACTCCCCTGGAGGAACATGTTGGCATTGTTGGCATTATCGAAGACAATGCCGACTTTAAATTTATTTATGGTGCGTAAGTGTTGGACGCCGCTTATACAATCCCTCCGGATTGCGCGCGAGATGCCCATTCGGGTGCCTTCGGTGATTGGTTGGTTAGCTTCAACATGTGAAAGGAATACAATGTATTCTACATTACCAATACTGTTATCAGGATACTTCCTTATGTAGTTCGGTGCATTATATGGAACGTAGTCCAGCTTTTCATCAATTGACGACGACGAGTCTGACTCTGTAGACGAGTCGTCTCTTGTTAATTGTGATTTTACTGGAAGCGTTGGAATATTAAAAATACTTATTGGATTTAGTTTTTATTTAATTATTAGTTTTACTCAACCACACAACAAAGCACTGCATAGAGCACAGCATAGAGTATATAATCACTCAGAGCACAGATCTTAATTTAGTCATAGATATTATAATAGTTATTTTAAGCAAAGGTTGTCATCCTTAGAGCCAACACTCCCCCATAAGGA
Organism: Xestia ashworthii; assembly: GCA_950022955.1. Lineage (NCBI taxonomy): Eukaryota > Metazoa > Arthropoda > Insecta > Lepidoptera > Noctuidae > Xestia > Xestia ashworthii. The sequence continues at coordinate 9,353,851 of OX465550.1, forward strand.
GTCAATCTTAGCTTTTACAATTTTGAAAATGTTTTACAGTTTAAAAAATAATAATAGGCAATATAAGGTTAATTTTTCAGTCTTACAGGCTATATTTTAATTTACAATCATAGAAGAGAACTTTTGAAATTTTACTTTGTTTAAAGGTTTAGTGAATACATCTGCAATTTGTTCAGCAGTAGGACAATAGAAAATATCTAATTCTTTGTTGCATACTTTTTCGTGAATAAACTTAAATCTAACATCAATGTGTTTTGAACGTCTATTAATAACACCATTTTTAATAAGATTAATGGCACTTTGATTGTCCACATATAATTGTACACATACAGACACACTTAATAATTCTTCACATACACTTTTTAAGTACAACAGTTCTTTAACACACTCAGCAGCTGCAATATACTCAGCTTCACTAGTTGAGAGCGCGACCACTGGTTGTTTCCTTGTACACCAGCTTATCAGGTTGCCACAGAAGTAAATTAAATATCCAGTTGTGCTTCTTCTTGTGACAGGGTCACCGGCATAATCGGAATCACAAAATGCTTTTAATTCTAAATCTTTGTTACTCTTTCTGTATTCTAATCCCTTCTCTTTTGTGCCTTTTAGATATTTTAAAATTCTTTTTATTATAGTAACATCCTCTTCTGTAGGGTTCTCTGTTCTTCTAGCACAGTAGTTCACTGCGTATGCAATGTCTGGTCTAGTCTTGTTTGAGATATATGTTAAACTTCCAAGTAGTTGTTTATATGGAAAATTTGTGTTCTTTTTGCTGTCTTCTTTTTTGTTGGTTTCCATAGGTGTTATAGCGATTTTTGAATGTTGCATGTTATAGTCAATTAGGATTTTATCTATGAACTTTTCTTGTTTAAGTTTTAATTTGTCTTTTGTTTTCTCTATTTCCATTCCTAGATATTTTCTTGGGTTATTTTCTGTCTTCATTTCAAATTGTTTCTTAATTTTATTTATAATTTCTTCTGTTCCTTTTTCTTCTTTTCCAATTAAAATTCCATCATCAACATGAATGCCAAGATAGATTGTCTCATCCTTGTTTTTAAATATACATGGTTCTGTGTTTGTTTGTTTCAATCCTGTTGACTCTAGAAAATTTGTAAATGTCTTGTTCCATTGTAATGGAGCTTGTTTCATGCCATAAAGGGCTTTTTCTAATTTGCATATTCCTTGGACAGTTTCCATTCCTTCTGGTGGGTGCATAAAGATGTCTTCGTCGATCTTTCCATATAAGAATGCAGTTTTTATGTCAAAAGCTTTTATGTTAAACTGCTTTTCTTCAGCTATTGCAAATAATAATCTTAGTGGACTGCTATTGATGACTGGACTAAATGTTTCTTCATAGTCAACTCCTTTTTCCTGTTCAAAGCCTCTTATGACCAATCTGGCTTTATAAGTTCCATCTTCTTTAATTTTTAAAACCCATCGGCTTGTAAGTATTTTTTGATTTTCGGCTATTTTGTCTTTTGGTATAACTTTCCAAGTTTCATTTTTTAGAAGTGATTCTTTTTCCTCATCTATAGCTTTCATCCATTTATCTTTGTCCTCTCCACTAATTGCTTCTTCGTATGTTATCAAAACATAGTCATCATATCTTTTTGGAACTTTTATTTCTCTTTTAGGTCTTCTTTCACAAACATTTTCTTCAGCAATGTCTCTATCAACTTCTCTTTGTTTTGTTTGATCTTCTTCGTTGTAAATTGTTTCCATAAGTGATCGATTTTGTATGTTATTAGTCTCAATAGGTTGTTGTTGATTTTGTTTGTTATTATTCTCAATAATTTGTTGTTGATCTTCTTCATTATTAATCTCCATATATTCTTCTTGGTTTTGTTCATCCATAATCTCAATATGTTGTTGATTTTGTTTGTTACTCGTATTAATTGTATCTTCCATATATTCTTCTTTTATAATATATTTATTTGGTATGATGATACAGCCTTGTTCATTGATTTTAGTTTCAGATGAGTCATTTTCTTCTAGTTTCTTATTACTTTTATTAAATACAACATCTCTTCTAATATGAACTCTTTTCTTTTCTTCATCAAATAATCTGTATCCAGTAGGGGCATACCCAATCATTATGAATGTTTCATTTCTCTCTTCTAACTTTTTTAAATATCCCAGTTTCTTGCTGTAGGCTTGATGTCCAAATACGGCTATATTTTTTAGGTTTGGTTTTTCGCCTGTCCATTTCTCTATAGGGGTCTTATCTGATCCATTCGTCGGGGTTCTATTAAGTAAGTAAGCAGATGTTCGAGCTGCCTCCCCCCATAAGTTGTTGTTAACTTTTGATTCAAATAGCAGGGATCTTATTTTTTCCATGAGTGATCTATTTAGCCGCTCTGCTTTGCCATTTAATTGGGGACTATATGGTATTGTATAATCTAGTCTGATTCCTTTTTGTCGACACCATTGTTGCATTTTATTACTTGAGTACTCTCCTCCGTTGTCACAACGTATGGTACTTACTCTACGTTCCTTTTGCCTTTCCACTTCTTCTATAAATTCTTTTAGATAATTGAAAACTTCATCTTTACTTGACAGTAAGTAAACCCAGGTGCAATGTGTATAATCATCTAGAAAGGTAAGTATATATTTCTTTCGGTCCCATGTTTCTGGTGTTATTGGGCCACATAGATCAGTGTGAATTATTTGTAAAGGTTGTGTTGCTTTATGTCTTTCAGTGTTAAAAGGAAATCTGGTTTGTTTTGCTTTAAGACAGACCTCACAGTTGTCAAGAGAGTCAATATCTTTATTAGTTAATTTCATACCATCTACCATTTTTAACATTGTTTTCATGGTTTGTTTCCCAGGATGGCCAAGTTTTATGTGCCAACTTAAAGCATCATTTTTGTCTACGGTCATCAAAGATGTTTCTTCACTTGATGTATGTATATTTACTGAATATAAACCATTTTCGTTTTTCTTTCCTTTTAATAGTATTTCTTCATTCTTTGATATTATTACCTCATTTCGTTTAAACAATACTTCACCATTGTTTTCAGTGATGGCATTAACAGACATCAAATTCTTTGGCAATTCAGGTACATACAGCACATGATGCAGTTCTAAATCATGCTTTTCTGTAGTCTTCACTGTACCTTTTTCTTGTGATGTAATTGTAGCGTTTTTCTTTGCGGTTGTGATATCAGATTTATATTTACTTGCTTCTGTTAAAATATTTTTATCATTAATCATATGTGAAGTACAGCCGGAATCTATAATGAATTCTTTTGTAGTTTTGTTTCCCTCATATGTAAGTAAAGCTACTCTATCTTTCCTGAAAAAACAGTCTTTTTCTTGGTGATTTGTCTTTTTGCATATTTTACAACTTTTGTTCTTGTTAAAGAAACAGTCTTCTGTTTTATGATTATTCTTCTTACAGATTTTACAGCCTATTTGTTTTTTGTTATTTGTATATTTTGCTTGATATTGTTTTTTCTCACTGGCTCGCAAAGCCACACCGGTGTCCGGGTTATTAGAGCTCGAGGAATTCTTATTACACCTTTGTTCCTCTGCAATCAGACGGGCTGTCAGGTTGTGCATGGTTTTTTCTGAAAGTGGGCTTGATTCCCAGGCAGTCATAAAGTTGCTGTAGCTTTCTGGTAATGTACTTAATACTTTAGACATAAGCATGTTCTCATTTATTTTTTCACCAAGTAGGTTCAGTTGGTGAGCAATATTTTGAAGTGTACCTATATGGTAGGATACATCTTTATCTGGTGCATATTCATGTCTGAAAAATTGCTGTAACATTTCACATTTTTGATGGTCGGTGTTTCTTTGAAATAAAAAACAAAGTTTTTCATACATGTTTTTGGCGTTTTCACATGACATTATATGTAGTTTTAACTTCTTATCAATGCTAAGCAGGATCATCCTTTTAACTTTTGCATCGTCCGAACGTTGTTTTTGTCGTTGTTCTGAATTAACGTGGTCGTCGGATATAGGAATAGCACTGGTATTATTTTGCAGTATATCTTGTAATCCATGACTTTCCAGCAGGATATCAAGTTCAAATTTCCACATAGGAAAATCTGCTTCACTTTTTAGCTGCGTAATTTTGGATATGTCGTCCATTCTGATTTCGATTTTACTTTTACGTTTTTACTTTTACTTTCCGTTTTTGCTTTCTGTTAACCTCTTGTTAATTGTGATTTTACTGGAAGCGTTGGAATATTAAAAATACTTATTGGATTTAGTTTTTATTTAATTATTAGTTTTACTCAACCACACAACAAAGCATAGAGCACAGCATAGAGTATATAATCACTCAGAGCACAGATCTTAATTTAGTCATAGATATTATAATAGTTATTTTAAGCAAAGGTTGTCATCCTTAGAGCCAACATCGTCGACGATGGAACTTTCCTCCTCTTCTTTTTTTTTCCTTTTGCGCCCGCTTTTCCCCATATTTACAATAATTACAGTGACACTGATATAAATAAGCTATTTACAACTATTATTTATAAAGTTCTAAGGATTATTTAATTAATTAATAAAATTAGCTTAGAAATTGCCGCCTATTTGTTCGAACGATTCGCATATTTTTTTTTTTTGCTCTGACGGAACAGGCTAAGGTCTGAGACCATGCTGCCTAGTCATCAGTTGGCAATTGACATAATATTAAGCATAACTGACAGTGCGTTCCGCCGAGATAGACTGTAAACGCTTTGAGCGTCCATAAACCCGTTCCGAGTTACTGTGATCGCGATCACATGCGCGGTATCGATGTTCCTTGAGTCGTCATAGATGACACATGTCATGTATCACCGTGAGCGCACGGTGAGCGCTGTCAAATGACCTAATGACAGACCTTAGCTGAAATAATCGTGAAAACTATATCGGAACGCAAAATATTGCTGTGAGCGCTGTGAGTGATTATTAAGTATCTCGGAATGGACCCTAACAGAAAAGAAAGTTTAAAATCAGTCACAGACAATCAAATCCGACAAACTGACCCAAATCACGTTTAGTTAAGAAGGGTTTTTGAACAACTTTGAACATGATCACATAAAACTAGAGTAACCTTCAATCTTTAAGTCTCCTACATACATTTTTGCGTTTCTGCGTTTCCACGTATCTGCGTCCTGCTATATTATATTGCGTTAACTATTTTAGTACATTATGTATTGGAACGGCTACGAAGTTACACACTGCCGCGATAATAACGCTGCAATAGATAGAAGTGGGACGCAGTATCGCAATATCGTGGGACACAGAAAACCGCAAACGCAGAAACGCAAAACCGCGCGTAAACTAATGAAAACATAACGTAAACACGTGAAGTCATTGATGAGGAAAACGAAACGTCGCTGTTTCGCGGGGAATAAAATATTTTTGAGAACATGGCGGGAAATCAAAATATCTTTTACACTATTATGTTCTATCCTACATCCTGTATTACTATAATTATGAGCAATATTTGTAATCACGTTTTCGAACACTTCTTTAACAATTTCGATGAAAGTTGCAATCTAGGTGGTTTCCGGAGGCGATAAATCGATACGAGTATGTTTAGGTCTCATATTTCAGAAACATAGCTTAAATAATGTGAGCTGAGACAAAATATTGTTCTCGTTTCCTCTATTATCACCAGCTCCAGCAGAGCTCGGTCGCCCTATTAATGAAATGGGCAAGTCAGTTTTAACCACTGTTGGTTAGAAGTTCGGCAAAATCGGATAACATTAGAATAAGTATTTATTTATAATTATTTATTTATTTATTTATTTATTTATTTATTTATTCAATAACACATACATTTTGTTTTAACAGGTAAAACCCAAGCTAACAAAAGTAGTCATTATAGCAAATTGTCCAGCCCCAACTACCGGGTCTGTGTAGAAGCACCATTTATACAGAAGATAACATGCTTAGTGACACCCTCTGGAATTCCGCCAAAGAGCAAGAAAAAATATCCAAATGCCGAGAGACATCATTAAGTATTCTAACTGCACGAATCACTGGTGTGAACTTTAATAAGTTTGTACGGGTTGCCGGAACTTTAAAAAGCCCCTCCCTTGGTCCCAACCGTAGCCTCCTGTTTGGAACGAGCAATCCCAACGATTCCAATATTTGTGGATTATTCAGCATACCACGAAAAACCATAAAAACATATTTTATAAGGGCGAGGTTGCGCCTAACTTCCAACTTATAGTACCCAACCATCCCAATAACAAAGAGAGTTGGATACATAAGCGGGTAGAAAGGGTAGACACCAAACTGCTTCCAGTATAAGTAACGGGTAAATTTGTTCTGCATCTTTTCCAGCATCTGGGAATACTTCGCTTCATAAGGATTCCAGATGATAGCACTAGTTTCCAAGTTGCTTCGCACCAACGCATTGTAAAGTGCTTTCACTGCTGCCATATTAGTGAAGTCACGGGTTTCACGCAAAACAAAACCAAGATTTTTGAATGCTTTTTTGCACACCTGCACTATATGAGCACGAAACGAAAGATCCCCTGCGAAAGTAACTCCGAGATCTCGCACTGACCCTACCCGCGGTATGACGTGACCGCCCATGCAATAATCATGACGTCGGGGTACCACGGCCCGCGTGAATGACATAACGTTACACTTCGTCACATTGAAGTGTAGTTTATTCTCTTCACTCCACGCTACCGCTCGATCGATGTCTCGCTGGAGCATCCCGCAGTGCGACTCGTCTGCAATCCGCAAGAATAACTTGAGATCGTCAGCAAACAACAGACAGCTAGCGTTTTTAATGACTTCAGGAAGATCATTAATCATAATGATGAATTCTAACGGCCCTAAATTTGTCCCCTGACTGACCCCCGTAAGGGTGAAATACGAGTCCGAAGTCCTACCTCCGTACTCTACCATTTGTTTGCGGTTGCGCAAGTAGCTAGCAAAGAACTCTAGGAGGGCTGGGGTAAAACCGAACCTCGCAAATTTGCTTGAAAGTATATCATTATCCACACTATCAAATGCCTTCCTGAAGTCAAAGTACGCAACGTCCAGTTGGGCACCAGTCTCCGAGTCCAGCACTGTGGTGGCCTGATTTAAAAAACACATTAAATTTGAATTCGTGCTACGGCCCACACGAAAACCATGCTGCGCGTCGTTGAGCTGTGAGGCTACTTGTGAGTGGATAGTTGAACACAACGCCGACTCGAAGACTTTAGCAAAAGCTGACAGCACTGCAACTGGTCTATATCCGCTAACATCCGAGCTTGGAGTACCCTTAGGTACCGGAGTAACCCTAGTCAATTTCCAGCCTTCCGGATACGAGCATTCTCGTAAAAAACAGTTGAATACATGCATGAGCGGCCGGGCCAGTACTGTCCTACAATCCCTAACGACGAAGGGGGGCACCCCGTCTGGCCCGACCGAGCGCTTGGGCTTGAGACGCGCGAGCGCGGCACTCACCTCGCCGAGAGACAGCTGTCCCACATGGACGCGTGCGCCGCGCTCAGGCGCCGCCTGCCCAGCGGCAGTCGCATCCAGCCGCGGTGCCACCGTCCCATAAACCGAATGAAAGTAGTCAGCGAACGCTTGAGCACACTCATGCTCTGGCAATGGCTCACCATCCCTACTTATCTTTGGTCTACTGCGTTTCGAGCGCTTGCCTCCAATAAAACCCCAAAATGACCTGGGTTCCTTCACAAATTGTAGCTCCGTACGCCTCTGATAATCGCAGTATGCGGTACTGATTTTGTTTTTGATAACAGAACGATAGTGCGAAAATTTGTTATAGTCGCTGGCTGAACCAGTCTTTTTAAACGATTTGTGCCACCATGCCTTCTTCTTTATATGACCTATTATGTCAGCAGTGAACCACTCCGGGTAATTATAACGAAAGCTATCCCCCTTGAAGCTCTTTCTTGGAGTGCTATCATCCAAAATCCCATAAAATATATCATAAAATATTCTATATGCTTCGTCGGCATTACTCGTTTCATACAGGGCGCTCCAGTCTACCCCAGCAAGTCCCAAGTATAAAGAATGGAAGTCCGCCTTCCTATAATTCCATCGTGGCAGGGTCGAAGCCGGCGGCGGTACAGGGTTACCACGGCTCGAAGTTACCCGCTCCCGACTTATACTTACTCGTAGTGGCGGATGCTGCGGGTCTATGCATGACAAACACTCCTCACGTTCCTCATTTACGACAATATCACCCTCGGGCAAAGAAGTTAGGACAACATCTAGCGTGCGATTGTTGCAATTAAAAATATTGTTACTTTGGCGAAACCCACAGAAGGTGACAAAATATTCATAATAACATTGTACCTCCTGGTTTGCTGAGTACATATTTAAATCAGCTACTAAAACAACTTTGTCATAACTAACACATAACTGCTCTAGCAAATGAAACATAAACATATATTCCCTTTCAATAGTCTTAGGTGGAATATACGCAACACAACACAAAAACAAAAAGGTATCTTGACGGTATACCGTCGCACATACGATTTCGAACGGGTGGTGGTTCAAGCTAACGTTATCGGGTAACGGTACTCTGCGTAAGTCGAGAGCGCCGCACGGTGTGGCGATCAGCATGACCCCCCCGTGTTTACGGCCATCCGTGCGGTCACATCTAATTACCGTGTATCCGCCTGGAGCCAGTTCACCATCATGTATCGAATCATTAATTCCAGTCTCGGTTATGGCAACCAAATCAAACATGGACCCTAGAATGTTGTTATAAAATGATTTTAATTTCGTGCGTAAGCCTCTAACGTTCTGGTAAAATATATCTAACGAGCACTTGGGTTTCTTGCCACTAGCCTGAACCACATTCACACCATTCGAACACACAAGCCCCACCGTTGGCGAGTGGGAACTTTTTAATCCACTAGTATTAGCATGCCGACACTGTAGATCATTCCTGTTTCGTCGCTCAGTACTGTACTCACTGGGAACACCCAACGACTGCGCGTGCACTGTCGCCGGTGTGAATCTCGGAGCTCGAATCCCCCCGCTGCCTGCGGGGACGCCTCGGAAACCAGTCAGACAACTTCACTCCTGCGGGCCACGCGGCCGGCGTGTTAATGGTCTTATTTAAGCTTTCAGGAAAAGCAATAACGAAGGCAGCATGTCTTGTCGTATTAATCAAACGTTTCTCCACAATGTAATGGTCACAAACTTGAAGCTTGTTCAAATAGGTGAGCATGTTTTGCTCCGTCGTCTCCGGCTTGAGAGACCAAGCCTGCAAATACTTCAGTTTTTCAACCGTTTTGAGTTGTTCATCTACTTGTCCGCTGCCAGTGACCACTCGCCGTTTAGAAGTACGTGCTTTGCGCGCCGGTTGCCACCCTTCATCGGAGGTAATGTTTTCGTAGTGATTATCTCTTGTGTTAACCGGACGCGATTCCGCTGAATTCGAGGCCCGGCATTCCAAAGGTGATAAAGTAGCTTTTGTGGGTAGATTGGGTTCTGCACTCGTAGTAGTCACCGTTGATGTCATCAGCAAATTTTTTGAGTCACCTACGTCACCATCGATCCTTGATTTTGCAGCGTCAGATTTTTTTGCAGTGGCTGCGTATGCACTTGAGGTTTTTGCGCTAGAATTAATTCGCGCTTGACGAATGGGACGCTGCGTAGTCGCTGGAATCGCTGGCTTCTCTTGACCACCGTGGGTATCCACTAGTATCGGAGGGACTGACTTTGGTGTACCCTCAATAGTTAAAGTTAACAACTTCAAAGATTCCTCTTGCTTGACTAAAATAGTGGTTTGCTCATCAATTTTGCACTCAAGAGCACTGATTTTTATCGCGAGTTCACTAACTACTTTATGTAGCTCGCGCACTACACCTTCAAGGGCCTTCTGGGCCATTATTATATTTTTAAAATACGTAAACACTGGGAGCTGTACTACAGTGCGCGGATACCCACACGTACATCTAAATCAAATTATGTTAGCATACGCAACTCCTAGCATTGCATTTTAACCAATTCGGGTTTAGGCCCGGATTGTCTACGGATAGCGCTATCTTGTGGCTTAAGCAGACTGTCAAATATCGGAAAACGCCGTATACGCTGGATTTATTGACCTCTCGAAAGCTTTTGACCTGGTTTCATATGAAAGGCTTTGGAAGAAGCTAGATGATGCTAAATTGCCAGCAGAATTTGTTAATGTCATCAAGTTCTGGTATGGAAACCTAGTCAATAGTGTCAGGTGGGCAGGGGTCAGATCTGACACATATGGGTTGGAGTGCGGGGTGAGACAAGGGGGGTTGACGTCGCCCATGCTCTTCAACCTTTATGTGAAGGATCTAATTGAGGAGCTCAGCAGCACCAGGGTAGGCTGCTATATAGATGGAGTGTGCTTAAATAATATAAGTTATGCGGACGACATAGTCCTGCTGAGTGCTTCGCCCTGTGGCCTCCGCAAGCTGTTGGGAATTTGTGAAAGATATGCATTACAACATGGGCTTGTGTTCAATGTGAACAAAAGTGAAGTTATGGTCTTTGAGGCCGGCAGCAGTAGTGTACCTATTGAGATGCCTATCATTAAACTGAACGATGTTCCTCTACAGAGAGTTAACCAATTTAAATACTTATGGCACTATTTGACTGCCGAACTCAGAGATAATAATGATATCGAACGGGAGCGAAGGGCGCTGTCTGTACGTGCTAACATGATAGCCCGCAGGTTTGCACGCTGTTCGAGTGAAGTCAAAGTCGCGTTATTCCGTGCATATTGTACTTCATTCTACGCGTGTAGCTTGTGGGCGCATTTTACGCTAAAGGCATACAGCGCTCTTCGCGTCCAGTATAACAACGCTTTTAGGGTGCTGATGGGGTTGCCGCACTTCTGTAGTGCTTCAGGGATGTTTGCTGAAGCCCGCGTAGATTGCTTTTATACAGTGATGCGTAAGAGATGCGCATCCCTGCATGCATATGCATGACGGTGGGATTTGTGTCCTGCTTTCAGACCTGGATATTTTTGTCTAGCGGTATTAAAACTAAATATTTTTCATAGCATTTAAATGAAAAAAGAAAAAGAACCTCAGAGACACCAAGTCCGAAGGAAACAACCATTGGCACTAGCAAGAAAATTCAACGAACAGACGCTTTTCAACTCATGCGTGAGCCAGCCTACTCCAAGTCCGAAAGAAATACCTACCTCAACCACTAACCGGAAACGGAATATCACACAGAAAAAAAAAACAACAACAACAGCAAAACAAAGGAACATTCCCCAACCCGGCTGATCCCCGTGGGGAACTAGACCAAAACCCTCCAATAACAAATCAACGACAACATAATGAAGAGAACATCAAACAAACTCTACCCAAGCAAAACATTAACATGGATATTCCAGCATCCAAACACACAAGAATATACATTTCTACTCTAAACGTATTAACACTAAGATCAAAAGAAAGTTTATCGGAATTGTCAATAGCACTACAAAACACTAACTGGGATATTCTCGGTATGAGCGAAGTGAGAAGAATGGGAGAAAACATTGTCGCACACCCCGACTTCGTACTATATCATATAGGGGAAACCCCAGGAAAACATGGTGTGGGATTTTTAGTAAAAAAATACCTAGCAAAAAACATAGATGGATTTTATGGTGTATCAGAGCGCTTAGCATTATTGAATTTAAAACTACCAGATTATAAGGACCCACGGACCATTATCCAGATCTATTCACCTACAGAACAAGCAGATACTGAAACAATTGGCCAGTTTTACCAGGATTTGAATAAAACTTTGCAGACATATGCCCACAAAAATACCATCGTGATGGGTGACTTTAATGGTCAAATCGGTGAACGCCAACGGGACGAGGATGCAATTATAGGGCCCTATACATACCTACAGCTCAAAACCTAGAAGCAGGAATGGGAAAATGCTCATGGACTTTGCTATGGAAAATAACTTGACCATATTAAACACCGTCTTCAAGAAAAAGAAAAACAGAATGTGGACCACTACCACTACCATCGGGTGACACCCATGTCACCCGATGGTAAATCAAAAAACCAAATTGATTTTATACTGACCAACAAACATAAATTCTTTCCAAACATAAATATCATCAATAATCTAAACTTTAGCACCAACCACCGCATGATTAGGGCTGAATTGAACTCATCCCAACCCAAGATCCCCCGACCAAAAATAAGTCTAGAGAATATAAAACTTAACAAATATCTGACAGGAGAAATAGCCAACTCACTAAACTCGAAACTGAAAGACCACAAGAAAGAAACAAAAGACGCCGACATACAAGAGAAATACAATTGGTTGGAAAATAAAATCACAACCACTACTAAAGAACATAGCAAAAGGGAAGAGAACCTAAACAACAGGACGTCAGAAAAAACTGTCAACCTCATTAACCAAAGAGCAGTTCTAATAGGTGCGAAAAATACAGATAAAAAAAGGAAAGAAATTGCAAGAATTAGCAAAGAAATAAAAGAAAACATAAGGAAAGACAGGAGACAACATCGTATGGAAACAATAGAGAGACATATTAGGCAGACAGGAGGAATAAAGAAGGCGTACAAAGAATTAACTAACAAGAAATAATGGGTTGTAAAGATGGAAGATAGAAGTGGAGCGAAGAAAATTGGTAGACAGGAAATACTCAAGATCGCTACTGACTACTACACCGAACTATACAAAAATAACACAATTAAAAGAGAAATAGACTTACCAGAGAACGAAACGGTACCTTACATCATGCAGGAAGAAACGGAAAAAGCTATTGACACACAGAAAAACGATAAAGCTCCAGGGCCAGACGGCATAAGCAATGAGATACTAAAGCAAACGAAAGTAGCAGTGCACCGATACTTACAGAAATTTTCAACTACGTGATCAACACAGAAATCATCCCAAAACAATGGACTGAATCCATCATAATACTTATATTCAAGAAATGGAATCACTACGATATTAGAAACTACCGACCCATCAGTCTAATGTCTAACATTTATAAGATCTTTGCAAAGATTATATTGGGAAGAATAGGAAGGAAGTTGGATGAGCAACAACCAATAGAACAGGCAGGATTCCGTAAAGATTTCTCGGTACTAGACCACATCCACACTGTAGCACAAATTATAGAAAAATACAATGAGTACCAGCTTACATACTACATAGCTTTTATTGATTACAGTAAAGCTTTCGATTCTTTGATACACTCAAAAATCTGGGAAGCTTTATAGGAACTGGGTATAGAGCAAAAATATATAAGAATTATAAAGAATATTTATAAACACAGCTCGGCTTGTATCCGTCTATAAAAAGAAGGAAATAAGTTTCAAATACAAAAAGGCGTGAGACAGGGGGACCCCCTCTCACCAACACTCTTTCTGGCCGTATTAGAAATGATTTTCAGGAATCGGGAATGGAGAGACATGGGCATAACTATTAATGGCCGCACGCTAACGCACCTACGATTCGCTGATGATATTGTACTATTTGCAAAAACACCAGCTGATCTAAGCAAGATGATAAATGATCTAGCATCGGAAAGTGCAAAGGCCGGATTGAAGCTAAACCCGGAAAAAACAAAAATCATGACCAATGGCGCAACAAGACCCTGTAATAGTGGAACAGAACCAAATCTACGTCGAAGAATACATTTACCTCGGTCAACACTGATGTCTGCAGACGACAACGAAATCAAAGAAGTCGAAAGAAGAGTTGCGAATAGCTGGAAAAAATATTGGGGCCTAAAAGAAATAATGAAAGACAAGACCCTACACACCTCAACGAAATAGTACATTGTGATACAAGGGGCTAAAATGACCCATTATAGACGAGGCAGTTTTACTACCGAGCTTTAGCGAGGTAGTAAATAGGAACCGAGTTATAATGGGGTTTTAGCGCCGTGTGTTACACCGTACTTTTCACTACGATTGTGAGAAAATAAAATAACCATATTTAATATGATAGTTTATTTTATTAAAAATGAAATGTACAATTTGTACTGGTGTTCTAATGAGATGTTTTTTCCCGGCAACATAATCTCAGTTCTCTGTGAAGACGAATATAATTTTTCACTCCTCTTGCTCGAAAAGACCGTCATAATAGCGTACCAGAGGGGCCGTAAAATTGCTCATTATAGCCCTAGGGAAAATAAGCTTTTTTTTTTTTTTTAATTTCGTAGTCGGTGTTCGAAAGCGCAAAGTCTTTACTCATAATTCATGAAGAATTGACTTATTACTGTTCCATAAAAAAAAATAGTAGATTGTATCATAAGGGAGCAAAATAATATTTTTACGGCGAGGGCGCTTTTTTGAATCCAGAGCGAAGTGAGGGATTCTAGAGTAGAATCCTGAACGTAGCGAGGGATTCAAAGTACGTCGCCCGAGCCAAAAATATATTTTGCGCCCGAGTGATACACTCTACTTTTCATCACCCACTATGAGAAAATAAAAGGCGCCTCATATTTTATTGTAATATTGATATTTAATGAAACAGAGTAACAACTAAATTGAAATTAAGTAGTATCTAATAATAAAACAACTAAAAACTTATATTTACATTTGAGACATTTTCACAATTTTGAAAATTAATTGTTACAGTTTTATTAGGAATAGAGATTGTTGTAGATTTAATTTTATTCTGCGTGTTTGAAATAATGTCAGAATGTGGCTCATTTTGAGGAAAATGTGACGGTGAATCTCTTTGTTTGGATGTAGATGGGCGCGGCGACAGTGGCATGGATGGATTAACTGAAGGTTGCAATTTAATGTTTTCCACGATGCGTTCACATGTTTTCGCCTTGTTCTCAATGGAATCTTCTATATATCCCTCTGCTACAGCACTCGACTTCCATCCTCCATGTCGCTTGAGAACAGTTAAGTCCGCTCCAGAATCTGCCAACAGGGTAGCAGAAGTGCGACGAAAACAATGTCCTGTATATAGCTTGATATCTGGTAACTTCAAATAAGTAGCGATTTCTTGTGGCATGTAAGAAATTTTATTTTTTCCCATAACTTGTTTGAAGCACTTGCCATTTTGATAACGGATGAAAAACCGATTGGTCTTTATATCAGCAGGACGCAGGTCCAGGTATTTCTGTACAATAGTTTTGTATTCTCCTCGGATTACGAAGGATCGGTCAATTTTTGCTTTTGTGTCTGTCAGCTTTACTAACAGTAAATTATCCGAGTGATTTTCGACATCATCAACAGTTATTTTTAAAAGTTCATTCACGACAAGCTCCATGTACTCCGAAAATTAAAGCCACCTGTAACAAAACCGAATGTGAATAAGACAAGTACCTATCTATCGAAGTACAGGTTACAATAAAATGCGCATTTTAAAACACTGGTTATACTTTACTAATCCACCATATATACATACATAGTTACTTACTTTTTGTCCAGTTTTACGTCGTTATTAGACTGACTGTTGATTTTAGCATTGAGTAGGTACTCCAAAGTGTGGAAGGTTGTTTAGTTTTGGCTAAGTACTGGAAGTAGGCCAAAAACACAGATTCTGAAAAATTCTTGGCGCCTCTTGAATTTCTCCATTCAATAAAATTACCATAAGCTTTCATATATTTCTCCCGGGATTTTGCAGGTAGTAGATTATCCATCACATTTCTTGCGTCAGTTCTAATACTATCAGGAGTTAATTCTATACTTTCACTGTCACTTGAAGAACTCATTTTTCAAAACAAAATCATGAATTTCTATCAATCCGTGAAAATTGACGAAAACGCGGGCTATAGTTCGCGCGTTTTTAATTTTATTTCTTTTTTTTTTTGTATTCAGCCGGCGCGCGGCGCTACTATGGGCCGTCGCACCAGCCAGTCTTTATTCAAACAATATTTGCGTTCGATTTCTTGGGCGCTGAACACAAGATGTTCCAAATTCAAAAAGTGCGCGGCAAAGATAATTGCGGCGCACTTATAAAGAGGATTAAAAACTCATTACTGCCCGCTAAAAGTTTCTTATAGAAAACACCACCTTTGGGTGCACTTAAAGGCGAACCAAGTCGTCTTTTTCGAATAGATGGGATGAAAAAACATTTTATTTTAAAAATGGAACCAATAACGCGCCGAACGCCGAACTCTTTGGCAGGATGTGTGCGTTGCATTCCAGCTACAGAAGAAATAAAAAAAGGCATTGGCGCGAAATTTTAAGATTTTTTCTGTATTATTTATTTGAATTTCTTTTTATCTCCTACGTTTACCTCACAGACGACACAATGTTATATTCGTCTTCACAGAGAACTGAGATTATGTTGCCGGGAAAAAACATCTCATTAGAACAACAGTACAAATTGTACATTTCATTTTTAATAAAATAAACTATCATATTAAATATGGTTATTTTATTTTCTCGCAATCGTAGTGAAAAGTACGGTGTAACACACGGCGCTAAAATCCCATTATAACTCGGTTTCTATTTACTACCTCGCTAAAGCTCGGTAGTAAAACTTACCTCGTCTATAATGGGTCATTTTAGCCCCTTGTATCACAATGTACTATTGTGTCGTCTGTGGGGTAAACGTAGGAGATAAAATGGAATCCTGCTTATAATTCAAATAGATAATACAGAAAATATCTTAAAATTTCGCGCCAATGCCTGTTTTTATTTCTTCTTTAGCTGGAATACATCCTGCCAAAGAGTTCGGCGTTCGGCGCGTTTGGTTCCATTTTTAAAATAAAATGTTTTTTTTTTATGGAACAGTAATAAGTCAATTCTTTATGAATAAAATTATGAGTAAAGACTTTGCGTTTTCGAACACCGACGACGAAATTTAGCTTATTTTTCCTAGGGCTATAATGAGCAATTTTACGGCCCCTCTGGTACGCTATTATGACGGTCTTTTCGAGCAAGAGGAGTGGAAAGCAAATTATTTGACACATGCGTCATGCCAGTGCTGGCATACGGGAGCGAAACATGGGCTTTAACAAAAAATGTAACAAATAAACTCTCCGTATGTCAACATGCCATAGAAAGGAGTATGACTGGGATCAAAAGAAAAGACAAAGTAAGGAGTAGCAACATCAGAAAGAAAGACGAAGGTACAGGACATAACTTTGAAAATAAGGAGACAAAAGTGGAAATGGGCAGGCCACATGATCAGAGGAAAGGATAAATGGAGTAAGATAATCACACAATGGTACCCAAGAGATGGAAAGAGAAAGAGAGGTAGACCACAAAAAAGGTGGGACGACGACATTAGACAAGTCGCGGGAACAACATGGGCTAGAGTGGCCATAGAAAGGCCAGAATGGAGAAGATTGGAGGAGGCCTTTGCCACCTGGCAAACGGACACGCAAAAGTGGAACAAAAGGAAAATCTACGAAAAATAAAGAAAAACTGTCACGTCCGAAAAGAGGCTATAAATAATAGCATACGCAACTAAACAAACTAGAGGCAATTAAGTATACTATGGTAGGTACATTATAATTAATAGGAACAGTAGTTAAAGATTAAGTCATAGTAGTTCCTTTATATCAAGCTGCTTTCAGACTACGCTATACTATTGTTCTATATTATAGCATTATTTGCTATACTACCTTACCTTTGGACCTAATGCTATACTATATAGCATGGCGTTCACATTACGCGATGTTATCGCAAGCATTTATAGTATTATAGCAAGCTCATAAAGAGATCAAATAAGTGGGGAAAACATTCGCTTGCGGGACGGCTGGGGGTGAGGGAGGAGGAAGAGGGCGGCGCGTGATATAGCATAGCATGTACTCAGTGTATCGCACCATTTTATAGCGTATAGTAAGCCAATAATATATAAACTTATATGGTCACTTACGGGATATTGTTTTGAGCTCCCGATATTTCGACGCTGTTGCAAGCGCCATGATCGCGGGTTGACTGGAGACTACGGGTGGAGGGAATATCGGGAGCTCAAAACAATAAATAATCACGGAAGATATCCCGTAAGTGACCATATAAGTTTAGTTTTAAATCGTGAAAGCCTTTTTTTTTTTTTTTTAAGATGGGAAATCATCAAATGACTTCTCCCACTCTGGGCGGAGCGGGAGGGAGTGTCAGACTCTTACTGACTAAAACCCATCCATGTTCCTTCCTCGCCCTTTACGTTCCGGGGCCGCGGTATCTCTTTCGAACAGTCCCGCAACCCCGGCAGGCTTCGGCCCTTGCGGGCCCCTCTCTTCTGCTGACATCTCTTTGAGGCGCGCGTGGAACACGAACGCGCCGTCGACACGGCCTGTCGTCACTAGACGGACGGACGGCTAGCTAGCCCATAGCTTACCGTCCACAGGCCCGCATCTACGGTGGCCGGTAGCCACCACGTGGCCCCCGACGCCCGGTGCGTCTCCCGCGGCGGCCGGGAAGAGAGGCTCTCTCCCTCTCTTGTTCCGCCACCTCCTTCGCCAGCATGACTGCTTCGCAGAAGGAGGTGACGGCTTCCCATTCCGTCTCGCTCCGGACCATGGATTGAACCAGGGCCGGACGCGAGAGGTCGCCGCCGCCGATCGCCGCTACGAGGACACGGCGGTGCTCCGCCCACGCAGGGCAGACTTCCACCGTGTGCTCCACCGTGTCCTCCGGTCGATCCTCACAGTGGAAACACCCGGGCGTTTCCTCCCGCCCGATTCGGTGCAGATACCTCCCGAAACATCCGTGTCCGGTGAGGACCTGGTCAGGCGGAAGGTGAGGGCGCCGTGGCACCTCTCAAGCCACTCCTCAAAGAGGGGACTTACCGCCACTATCGTGGCGTGCCCTGCACGGGGTTGCGACAGTCGCTCTCTCCATGTCGCCATGAGATCACGCCGGAGGTCTGTCCGCGAAATCGTGAAAGCCTAAAACAATGTTTCAATAATATATAGTATAGTACAGTGTGAACGTGTCCATAACAAATGCGCGATATTGTTGTGCTATGAGCTATATATTTACTATATGCTATTATATTATTGTGTAGTCTGAAAGCAGCTTTACTGAATTGAGGTGCACGAAATAGCCTTCATCACGAGTTATAGGTAGGTACATCAAGCGCACCCAGGACAGGTACCCGTGTCAAATTGCTGGATGGGTAATTTCCATGTTTATAACACAGGACATCTATACGAGTTATCAGCCGAGGAAGCGTTTATGGTGATTGGCAACCTACACGTTTTTAAGTACGAGTAGTCAGTTCCCGATTTGCTCCTAGCTACCGCTGGGGGGCCATCTCGCAACATCCTCTTTTAAATTGCGAGTTATCGTAATTGTTTCATTGTAACAGATTGAGCTTACGTCTCGACGGACTCATGCATTTGAATGTTGGGTGCCTTTAGCGCTACGCATATCGATATGATACGGGCTATCAATTTCAATATTAAAAACACTTGAGTTGAAATAAAAAGTTTTATCTAAAAGAAAGTCTATAGTGAAGGAATACTTGGAAAGTGCCTCGTTGTAAATTCTATGTGATTTTTATCGAAGCTAGATATTTAACCCTTGGCAAAATGGGGGAAATGCATGGGGAAGTTTTGGAACTAACGCATCTAATGCAAAGGTTTTCATGGGTAGATTATGTTGTGTTCGTGCTTATGTTGGCAATTAGTGCTGTTGTCGGAGTGTACTGGGGTTTTATGAAGAAACAGACCACGCAAGCTGATTATCTCCTTGGTGGAAGAAACATGAAAGTTATTCCTGTTTCAATGTCCCTTGTTGCAAGGTAGGTGCTTCTCCATGTATTAGGCATTAGCCTAATATGAAATCGACAAACTTTTGGAACAAACGAATTCGCCAATTGCCCTACTTCTGTCACTGTCAAGGTTACAGCTCTGTGATTAAATCCTTCGAGTTTCAGATTTACTACCATCAATACCATCAGCTTCCTATACCTAGTTTCTCAAAGAAAAACAGTGAAAAATAAAGGCGAAAACTGGTATTGTGATAATAAGTAATATTAAGAAAATAATTTAAATTCGATCTTATACGCATCGTATATTTATGTCACTCCATAATGTTGCAATCAACAATGGAATGTTTATTGTAGGAATAATAGATATATCTAAATTATACATACTGGTTTGTTTTCAACTATAAAATGTATTCAGGGGCGAATTTGATACGTTGGCTGCCCTAGGCATACGAAATATTGCCGCCCCCTATGTGCTGTAACTTAAAGCATGAAAAATTAAATAAACTATAGAAATTAAATTAAAATGAAAAAAAACGCTAATCAGTAAATGATTTAATGATCTCAAACAGTATTTCAGATAGGTACTGATTCTGATACAAAAATTCAGTTGAATGAGCAACACTTCTAATAATCGTAATCGCCATACATGTAATTTTTTTTTGCTGGGTGCCATATGGACACATTTTTGAGTATTTAAACGTAGGCGCGTGTGCAACTACTAAAAAAAAAACCGACAAAATTTTGTCGCCCTACGCCGCGGAAATCCGCCCCTGAATGTATTTTATTTGATATCTTTCTTTTCTGACTTGTCTCAGTCACAATATATGTGGTGTGTAAGTCATCGTCTAGCATGTAGCCATTAGAAAAGTATGCAGAATCACGCCCCGTCCCTAAAGAAGATTTATACCACGTTCTTACTTTATATCAGCCCTTTTCCAGAAATGTTAACAAGCTAGTTCCACATTTTGTCAGGGAAATTAAAAATATGAATCCTTTCGGTAGAGGTGCGCCGTGTGTCACACTTTGGGAGCTGGAGTAACCTTAAATGTATTTTCTATCCCCAGTTTCGTGTCGGGTATAACCCTGTTGGGGTCACCAACAGAAGTATACATGTACGGGACCCAATACGCATACATCATTGGAGCAATTTTCTTGATGTCCTTCATCATGACCCAGATCTATCTTCCCGTGTTCCATGACCTCAAAATGACTTCTAATTACGAGGTAAGGCATAAAGACAAGTTTAGACAAGTTTACTTAGTCAATGCTAATAATTCACCTGCTCGGGCTAACAATACTAACACCGATTTTCTGTTTTCAGTACTTATCAATCAGATTTGACAATAAAGTTCGATTGTTTGGATCGATTTTATTCGCTTTTACGTTGGTAAGTGCTCTAACCAAAACTTACTGATCGTTTTGTAAGAGCAGCTATGAATTAAAATTGTTTTGGTTTTTCAGATAGGCTGGTTACCCATTGTGATTTATGTTCCGGCACTGGCATTTAACCAAGGTTAAATCAAGTTATTTTATTTATTTTATTTTAAGTTTGTTGTCTCTAGTAGTCAGTTTTTAATCGCAACATACGACCGTCCTCTTTTCTCTAAGATTCAGTTTGTTAAATTATTTGTAACGATCGCTTAAAGGAGTCTCACAGGGACTCACAGGGTAGTTTATTAGGGCCACCGCTAAGTATTTATTTTCTGCATAATATTAATGATAGTGTTAGATGTAGAGAGATGTGTGAGATTAAAGTGTTATTTATGGTCGTACTATTTTATCCCTTTAATTCCTCGTAGATCATGATTTTTTTAGCTACAAAGAAAATCTTATTCCATTATTTTCTTTCAGTAACGGGTGTTAACATACACGTTATTACTCCAATAGTATGTTTGGTGTGCATATTCTACACAAGTGCGGTAAGTTCTCAGCATTGTCACTTGTGATTCATGTTATTGTTTAATCAAACGGGTGAATCATACATTTGTATCTAGGGTGGATTACAAGCGGTAGTTTGGACGGACGTGATCCAAATTACGGCAATGTTTGGCGCAATGGCCTTGGTCGCAATAAAAGGGACCATTGATGTGGGAGGCATAGGAGTCGTCTGGCAGAGGAACATGGACAGCGGAAGGATTGAACTGCCAAAGTAAGGACTAGCTAACAACAACCAAGTACGATGAACTAAAATATTATTTACTATGTAGGTGGTTAGGTCTAATTTTATCAATCTATAAATTGTTGGCATGGACTTCAGGAACTCATACTAAGGTGATCTTCCATACAGGCATAGTGGTAATTCAATACAACAATAAAACAATCTAAGTAAATGATCTTTTGCTGAATTAAAGTAATAAATTAAAAGAGAATAATTGACAGAATTGATATAGAGGTATACAGCGCCAGCGTAATACACCAGTTAATTATTCTACCTATTGTAATTTTACCAAAGAAGATCTTAAGACCTCAATTCCCATTATCTCTCCACAACATGTGTTCTTCCTAGTAGACACTATATATTTCAACGTGATTGCTTTGTGTACTAGACACCCACAGCGATTGCTCTGATTTAAAGGAAACGTTTATCTCGAAGAATTGCACCTCGCTGACATACCTACTCGTAACCTCGTAACTGCAGTATTTATGGCTGGGAATAAGCTCGTGGAAAATTGCGTGGTCGACGAACATAAGGAATGTAGGTTAAGGTATACTTCTGGTTCACGTTTTTTCATTCAGCAGCATCGAGTGACCGAGCTCTTAACCTTCCTGTTCATTATCATGTACCAAAAAAAAAAAAGTGGCAACACTGCCCGAGTGACATGTAAAATTTTTGATCCGTATTTTAAAATTAAATTTAATTAGTAAATAAGTTAAATTAAGGTGTAATTAATATGTGAAACGCATCTTAAATGCGTAAATACTCAGGAAAACTGTTATCCTGATAATTAATGAAGTTTTCGGTAATACAAGGATACCGGTAACCTAAAAACAACAGCTGACGTTTCAACCACGGATGTGTACGGATAATTCAGGGGAAGTATTGTTTACTTTTATTTAAAAACAGCACACAAACGTCATTTTAACTCTAAATTACTTTCATGCCAATTTTTAGTATTAGTTTTTGCTGATTTATTACCCTGTACTGGTTCTAAATCTCTTTGTTGACAACCGGTCATTTAGCAACAAAACATAGTAGTTTCGTCTCTGTTCTTATTTTCAAATTGATATAATCAATACGAGTTCATAGATAGATCGCGTAGGATCATTACTGTGGATTACTGTGTTGAATTATTAACATAATAAGATCAGTTTAAACTTTTATTTATTTTATGCAACATACCCACATGAAAAGTAAATACCTAAGATAATAAAACCATTGAAATCTACATAGATTCAATTACATACATTGTATTAGATTACTTTTAAAGTTAATAGAGCAGCCTACCTCATTTAATCTCATAACTGCAATCTTCTCCCTGCTTTTTTTTTTTGTTTTAAATAGATTTTTTTTTTTTCTCCCCTTTCACCGCTAACTTTCTTTTATTGGTCTATTCTATAGGTTCTCACCGCTTCTTTACTTCTAATTTTCAGTAACCAATCCTGAAACCATGCCTGTGATGACCCGCAAGGCTACTGCCCTGGATATGGAGCTAAAATTGAGAACGGCCCTCCAAGAACTCAAAGAATCCAACCTCCAAGTCCAACAGCTGTTACAGGAGAGAGAAGAGAGTGAGGTGGAAGTCGATAAAGTTAATGGCAAAATTTCAAGCTTAAAACGGGAGCTAGTAGACCTACATCAGCAATACTTGGACGTTGTTGATGAACGGGATCAACTGAAGGTGGTCACGGATGGTTTCACAAATTGTAGTAACTTGTATGAGGAGGCTTTGTTTAAAATTAGGGACCTGGAAAATGACTTAATTCATGCCAATAATTGTATATTTAAATTACAGAAAGAAAGAGAAAGTACTCAGGTTATAGAAACAAACCTCTTATATAATGAATTATTAAATAGTAATTGTAACCCCCCTTCCTTAATAACTATTGACCTGACTGAAGATTCCTTACTCAAACAGAATTTTATAGTTAGCAATAGGAAGTTTAAAAAATATGCAAGATTAAACAGAATTATTAAAAAATGCAATCAATTTAGGAAACAACATAAACGCTTTTCCAAATATATTCCACTAAGGAAAGAGCGTGTTGATTTAGTTAATAAGTTAAATAATTACCAAATAAAATTAGAGGACAGTATAAAAATTTATGAAATTGATACTCAGCAGTTGCAGTCTGAAATTCTGGTACTTCAGGATTCACTAAGTTCCCTTTCTAGTAGGTATAAGATTTCTCAAAACCAAATTAGGGAACATATTTATGCGGCAAATGAGTTGGTAATGGGTCAATGTAGTTGCCAGACAGTTACCAACCATGATATTATCCAGCCTCAGGTAATGGAGGACCCATACCAGGTTGAGAATTTGCCTCGGGACAGCACTCTAAATCAACAAACAATTAATATAACACAAGATGATTTACACGTGGTACAGCCTGAGTTATATGATAGTTTGCCTGAGTTTGGTAATTTTGTCTCATCAAATAGTAATGTTTGTGATCATTCAGTTATGTTCTCTGACAGTATAGGTAAGGGGCTAGGTAGATTAATTAGTAATAACCTGAGTTATTGTACCCAAAACAATTGTATGCCAGGGTCAACCTACAAACAGGTCATGGCATCTGTAACAAAAAGTGTTTGTGATCCTAGTACCACCATTACTATATGTGTTGGGAATAGTTCAAAGGTTAAAAAGGAAGACATCACTGACTATGTTTCTGAGTTGTTAAAGTTAAATTGTAAAAAAGTCATTTTGTGTGCTTTTCCATATTTTGAAAATGTAAGTAGTAGGAAAAACGATTATATTCACATGTTAAACAAACACATACATTTTTTAGTAGGTCACTATAGTGACAAACTTATATTTCTTGATATTAACACTTTTGTTGATAAACTTAGATCGACGCGGGGTAAAGTGTATCTACCTATTAGTTGTAGACACAAAATAGCTCGGCTATTAGCTTTTAATATTCACACAGACATAAGTAGTATGTCTAAGTTTAGTTCTATTATTGATACTGCGACTATTAGTACTAATACTAATGAACAGGTGGTGACCTTAAATAAATATAGCATTAGTGCTATTGATGTTTACAAACTTTGTACTGAGAAGGAACCATATGTCACCGTGGAAACTTCTCAAGTAGCTCTTAGGAATGATAGGATCATGTTGTCTGGCGATGGATCGGGAGTCTCGGGGCTCTCTCCAGATCTTAATATTAATTTAAACTAGGAAGTGAGACAACAGAAGGTACCATTAACAATATTGTTAATCCTACCAACAGCAAAGTATCTTCTGGCACTTCATTAGTTCGTAAAAAAGGGCCTCAGCAGAACTCTTTAAAATTATTCCACCAAAATATCCAAGGCATTTCTTCCAAATTATTAGAAATTGAATTGTATTTAGAGAAAAGTATGTTTGACATTGTTTGCTTTACTGAACATTGGTTAAAAGATTACCAAATGCTTATTAATTATGAGAATTATATGGTGGGTAGCTGCTTTAACCGTAAATCTATGCTGCGTGGAGGTTCCCTAATATTAGTGAAAAATTGTGTTAAATATAAGCAACGTGCTGACATAGTAGGTCTTTCGGTTGAACATTGCGTCGAACTGTCCTGTGTTGAGCTAGATAAGCATATAATTGTGTGTGTGTACAGACCCCCAAACTATCAAAACTTTTCCTTATTTGAATCAATAATGGAAGATGTTCTGGCAAAACTTACAGCCAGTAATAAATCTACGATTATTTGTGGTGACTTCAATATCAATATTTTGGAAGATAATTCAAATAGCAGTCGGTTATTAAATCTTTTTAAGTCATTTGACTTGACTAACGTTTTTATAGAACCCACTCGAGTCACGCCTTCTTCTGCTACTTGTATAGATAATGTTTTCTGCGATTGTGAATACTTAGATAGAGCCGTAGTAAATAGTCTGCCGTCTGACCATAGCGGACAAACTGTAACTTTCAGGTGTAATACACCATTGCAAAAAGTTGATATTAAATTTAGACCTATAACTTCTAGTAAATTAAATAGGTACAATATTTCCCTACAGAACAAGTTAAGTGTTATGAGCCATGACAATATTAATATAAATCAATTCTATGATCATTTCTTTTCAATTGTTCACACTGAATTCAATAAAACTTTTGAAAAGAAGACCAAAAGCATTTGCCCTAAATTTATATTTAGTGATTGGGCAACTAGAGGTATCAGAAAAAGTAGGGAAACACTATTTGAGCTTTATGGCCTTAAGCCTTATGTAAACACTGAAACTTTTAACAACTATGTTGCTAAGTATTCAAAAATTTTTAGAAATTCTTGCAAGATTGCCAAAGCCCTGCACATTAGCAACAAAATTAAAACAGCAGAAAATAAAATTAAGACAGTTTGGAAAGTCATAAATAGCGAGACTAACAGGAAGAAAGTACGTAATACTAGCTATACATTAGATACAGTATGTGGTCCTAAAAGCTCTAATCAGGAAGTAGCTCAGGAATTTGTAAATTTCTTTACCGATATACCGTTAAAAACTACGGAGGCTCTAAATTCCTCTTCTGAAGTCTCAATCGGTTTATTGAAAGCGAATGTATCTGGATGCCAGGCTGAATTTAAATTTAAACACATAAACCCGATGACAGTTATTAAAGCTTTCCGGCAAATAAAAATCAAACTGACCGAAGATCTATGGGGAATGTCTATCAAAGTTTGTACTTCCATACTTGAGACTATAGCTCCATACTTAGCTTTAATTTTTAATTTGTGCGTAGACCAAGGAGTTTTCCCTGATTTAATGAAATACAGTAAAGTCATACCGCTTTTCAAATCCGGGGATAGTAAAGATACTAATAATTATAGACCTGTATCCGTGTTGCCAGTTTTTAGTAAGGTGTTCGAAAAGGTAATGCTTAATCAGATGCTCAATCATTTCAACACCAACGGAATCTTACACGATCAACAGTATGGCTTCACCAAGGGACGTTGTACAACTGACGCCGGTGTAACCTTATTAAAGCACATATTCATGGCGTGGGAAGAGTCCCAAGACGCTGTAGGAATATTTTGTGACCTCTCCAAAGCATTTGATTGTGTAAATCACGACACATTGCTTTTGAAACTTGAGCATTACGGACTAGGTAAACTTGCACTTAGTTTGGTAAAATCTTATTTAAGTGATAGACTGCAATATGTTCAAATAAATGGTGTTAATTCACAGGGCTTGAAAGTAAAAATGGGGGTTCCGCAAGGCTCAATATTGGGTCCTTTCCTCTTTTTAGTATATATAAATGATCTACCCTATTTACTGAAAAACCAACCTCAAAATATGGTATTATTTGCCGATGACACTTCCTTAATTTTTAAGATAAATAGACGAGCCCAAAATCTAGATGACGTGAATAATGCCTTACTTGAAGTCCATAATTGGTTCACAGCAAACAATTTGGTATTAAATGAAAAAAAAACTAAATGCATAAGATTTGCTTTACCGAATGTTAAAAGTAGTGATTGTGAGATAATATTGAATAAAGAGAAACTCGAATTCGTAGATAAAACTGTTTTCCTGGGGCTTACGCTTGATTCAAGGCTTCAATGGGGTTCTCATTTAACATCTCTTGCGGGGCGCTTAAGTTCAGCAGCATATGCCATTAGGAAAATCCGTCAATTCACTGATGTAGATACCGCTAGACTAGTCTATTTTAGTTACTTCCATAGCATAATGTCTTACGGCATTTTGCTGTGGGGACGGGCTGCTGATATTGAGTCTATATTTATTCTGCAGAAAAGAGCCATCAGAGCCATATACAATCTCCGTAGGCGCGATTCTCTAAGGGAACTGTTTAAGGAAATTAACATCATGACTGTATATTGTCAATACATCTATGAAAACATAATGTATGTCAGGAAAAATCTGCATCTTTTTGGTAAAAGAGGTGACAGACACAATTACAGTACTAGAAATAGAGACCAATTAGTTCAGCCAGGCTTCAGACTCGCTAAAGTAGACTCGTCTTTCATGGGGTACTGTTTGAAATGCTATAATAAAATTCCACAAAGCATTCTTGAACTAAATGAAACCAAATTTAAAACATGCATTAAACGCACACTGTGTAAGCAAGCATATTACAAATTGGACGATTATATCGCTGATAAAAATGCTTGGGTCAATGCCGGTCCTGCTCCACAAGGACAGGGGCGCATAAAGGGATAGCGCTAATTTGTGTTGTTGGAGCTGCTGAAGATTGTACAACTATCTTTGCATTGTATAAATTCAATATCTTTAGTATTATATAACCTCATATTCCATATTGTGTGAGTGCTATGTACTAGAATGCTATCATTCGCTGGAAACCTACGTTTTTATTTTATTTATTTTTTTGACTTGAATGTGCCCTGGCGGTTATGAGTATGTCATGCTCACTCAAATGTCTCGCTGATGGTGGCGCGTGTGTCGGACCATTTAGTTCCCTTCAAAATGGTTGAGCTGAATGGTGCTGATCCATGCGTCATGTTCGTGAACGGGCGCTGTCAGTTGTGACTGGTCATGTCTTAGTCGCCATGGTTTATTTGAATTAATTATTTTGTTTTTGGGTTGTATTTTGTTTTGCTATGGACACTTTTATCGTGCAAATCTTGCTACATTGTTCTCACATAATATACCATCTCAACATGATTGATGTAACCAAGATTTTGTAACAATATTTTGATTTAAAAGAGTGTCCATGGAGTTTCTTGCCCGTTCTTCTCCATAGAGATCTACGCTAGGGAATGGGCAACTACAGTACTTTCACAGTTTTTATGTCTTGTGACTGGGACTGTAGCTACATTAAATGTTCATTTTTGTTTCGACAATTCAAAAGTGCCTGTAACTGGCCTACTTGAAATAAATGCTTTGATTTTGATTTTGATTTTGATTTTGATTTCAACTATTGTTTATTTCATAAAGTTATTTTGGTAGCCTTTTCCCAACTTTGTTGGGGTCGACTTCCAGTCTGATGCGGCTGACTGACTGCCAGTATTTTACATGGAACGACTACGTATCTAACTTTTACAACTAGGTGGCATGATGTGGGAATTTTTCATCATTAAGTCTGGTCAATTAAAACGATTATTGATTTTCTCAGTTGGGATCCGAATCCTCTGACGCGGCATACAATTTGGAGTCTCCTGTTAGGTGGCACTATCTACTGGCTCCAAGCTAACGCCGTCAATCAGACCATGGTCCAAAGATACCTTGCTTTACCAACGCTGAGGAGTGCTCAATGGTAAGTTTTAAAAACAATAAAAAACCTAAACCGTATTCTCATCTACAAGTACGAAAATTACGAATGACTTCTTAATTTTCCTACTTGTCAGATGAAAATACGGTTTCGTAAAGAAACTCTGTATTGAACTGAAGAAACATTAAAAGGCCGATTAACTTTATTCATTTGTATAGTTACATATCTCCGTTATTGTTTACAGTTCAGTTTTTCTTTTCTGCATCGGAATCTCCTTCCTGTATTGCTTCTGCCTCTACTGCGGGCTGTTGATCTTCGCAAGGTTCCACGACTGCGACCCTTTACAAACTAAGGTAGGTCTTTTACTTCTCTACAATAGACGATGGATGGGTTGGTAGCCTACTAACCAATGACTCACATCCTGTAGTTGACTCCTATAAATTGCACTGCAGTGTGGAACCAATCTTGCAATTTAAAATGCACTGAGCCGCCATTTATATCATGTGTACCATGGAGTAAGAAAGCTTTGATTGCAAGATTATGCTTCATGATCATCACCCATTATGTGGGCAAAGAACATTGTAGGATAACGACTATAATTTTAATATACCCACCTAACGTTGAACGTAGAACTATTCAAGACATTCTCAACATCTTCATGATGTACTTTCCAGTTAGCAAAGGCGAAGGATCAACTTCTTCCTCTTCTAGTCATGGATGTTCTTGGTGAAATCCCTGGCTTACCAGGAGTCTTCATTGCTGGCATTTTTAGTGCAGCGTTAAGGTAAATCTAAAGATTTCATTTAATTTGACCCATATCTTTTGTTTTTGAGACACAGGTCGTAACTAAACGACGAGTCTAATAAAAACCGGCCAAGTGCGTGTTGGAACTAATAAAGTTAACTTAACCGCTATAATTTTTCTTTGAAATTCATAAAATTTACTATCACTTATCATGAATTTTTCCAGATTTTCCTTACTGGAACCAATATTTGCATTTCAAAATGCTAGTTTAATATTTTGTAAATGGAGCAGTAGATTGAAAAATAGTATAAGCAACCCCTAAGTCATTAAAATTTTATTTTAGTTAAAATGAATGTCCTATTCAACGATACATCACATGATGGGATGTAAAAAAACTCCATCCCCACCTCACAAGTAGGGGTGCTAACCTAAAATAAAATATTGTTCAAATTTTATTTTATCGTTTTGTCAGCGTAATTGATATACTCTACAAAATTGCAGCTTTCTAGTACGAACAGTCTCTGAGCAAAACCCCGGACAGACGGACAGACAGACGGACATGACGAAACTATAAGGGTTCCTTGTCAGGAATACGAAACCCTAAAAAAGCAGCCATACTTGCTCTAAATGGATGAGGATGCTAATGATTTGGTTCCCGAACTACTAACAAATGACAATCATCATTTCCAGTTCATTATCAACGAGTCTAAACTCGATGTCAGCGGTGGTGTTAGAAGATTTCTACAAGCCGTTCTTCAAGAGAACGCTTACTGACAGACAGGCCAGTTGGCTCATGAGAGGCGTCGTCATACTCCTGGGCACGCTCTGTGTAGGTAAATACTTTGAGCAGCACTTGTAGAAACATTTTGTAGTCAATCAAAGAATGATTCATGGGAATGACAAACTAAACTATTTCGGCAAAAAAGACAGTGTATGGGTTGAGAGTTGCTAAAATTAAATGGTGTTGATGCCATTATTATACCTTTTCATTACATATACTTACTCGGAAATTAGGTCTGAAGTAATACTTTTCAGCCCTAGGGAGAATCGCACAGAGTAGGTATATAATCATCACTGTTTTTTAAATAACTTTATTATAATTTAGTTTCACCTATTTCTTTAAAATAACATAGATTTGGGCAAAAACCATTTCATCCATGATGAAAATTAAAAATATTGGCTGAATAGCTGGCTGGCCAGCTACAGAAAAAAAGCAAAATAGGCGGGTAAGCGGCAATCCGATCTTTATTTTTTTTATCGAGTTAGGTAATTCATGTTTTTATGTTTCTTGTAATCGTAATGAAAAGCACAGAGTTTACTTCGGGTTAAAGACTTATTTAGTCCCTCGAACTATTAGCGGCGCTAATAGTTATTAGCGCCCTCTGTACGTTCGTTCGCCAAACCCCGTCTCGGGACTAAATAAGTTACTTTCACCCCTATTGTTACAATGTACTATTGCGTATCATAGTTCCTAACACACATTCCCATAACACAGATTTACATGCCACTTGCAAGTTAGTCTTAGCAAGCCCTGACTAATTTTATTTTTCGATTTCAGGTCTAGTATTCATAGTAGAGAAAATGGGAACAATCTTGCAGTTAACGATGACGCTGGAGTCTATGACGATGGGGCCGCAGCTCGGGGTGTTCACTATGGGGATCCTTATGCCGTGGGTAGATGCTACGGTGAGTTTAAGGATAAAACCTATCTTAAATTACAAGACAGGTTTAAAGAAGAGAATTTTCGTCAAGTGTACGGAATAAAGATTTCAACAACTCTCAATGTCTAAAGTTATCGTGACCAAGTTGAAATTGAATTTGATTATATTTTTTTAAAGTACTTATATGAAAACAGACTGGTGGCAAGACAAAAAACATTCGTCACAATGCACCCCAAAAACCGACTACAGATACAATAGGCTTGTCCTAAAAAAATCTAATTAGTCCGTCAGTTAGATTATAAAAAAATATTTGACCCGTATTTTTTCTTTTGTTACATAAACCAAAATTGACGAAGATACGACGCTTTTAAAATTCGCAATACGTCACGCCGTGCTATAGTTTTTAGTGCGTTGTGACGTCACGAGCCCCCACTGCCGAGTTTTGATGCGTTTTATCTTTGTCAGTACTCAGTGATTTACAAAAACAAAAAATACGTGTCCATTATTTTCCAATACGCTAACTGACGGACTAATTAGTTTTGTAATTTATTGATGATGGAAACTAGCCTATTAAATATGTGCGAACAAAATTACTGCGACTGCAACGGTCCAATGTCCAGCAATATTTCCGCACCGCTTTGGTAACATTTTCTGTATATCCACCAGGGTGCACTAGTTGGAGGTATGAGCGGGCTGGCTATAATGTCGTGGTGGTGTCTGACGTCACAACTTGCCATTGCTAGTGGTAAAATATCACACGCACACAAATCTTTATCTACTGAAGGTTGCACGTACAACTTTACTAGAGTTGAAGATGTTGTTGAAGAGTCAGTTTTCATGTGAGTCAAACCTTTATTTTTTTTTCGTGTCCGACCTGGTGTTAGAGTTTTGATGCCGCCCACATCTCTCTAACTCAGTTTTACATGCCGTCTAGAAATATCTCTCAGGCATGCTGGTTTGGTTTCCTCGCTAGTTTTCCTTCACCGAAACAAAGTGAATACAATACGCACATAAACCCGATTTTTTTGTAAGAATTCGAAATCGAGACGTATGATTTAGCTGTCCGACGCTCACACCTACGCTTTCAATGCTGGTAAATCGAGGGTAACTTGAAGACAAAAGCTTTAGGAGCCAAACCAGGACAAGAAATCAAGATAAGCTACGATCCTCGGGACTTTAGGTAGGATTAAGAAGAAAGAAGAAGCCGTGGGTGGTATCTGACACCATAGGTACCTTATAAATATTGCACTCTGTGTGTTAGCACCTGTGAACCTGAATTCCAACAAAGACTTTTTGCTCAGGCCAACAGCGCATTTTCCTGCTACTGATATTTTTTAAACTTTATAGTGAGGAAACAAACCCAATCCTCCGAGTATCGTACATGTGGTACACCCTCGCCGGTATGATGGTGAGCATATGCGTGGGCGCCATAGTATCGCGCATAAACCGCGCGCGCGGCACGCCGCACCTCCCCCCCCCGCCGCACCTGCTGGCCCCTCAACTGAGGAGGTTCTACAAGGACCCTCCGCACCCCACCGACGCGCCGTATATCAGTGCTTACGGACAGAATAAGGTTGGTAAATGTTTGAGGAGTTAAGAATTTTGACATTCTCATAATGCATGTTCTTCTTGTTTCGATACGAAAGATAATACGAACTATTTTTCTCTCTCGTGTAGGTACGAAACATGTGGTATGTTATATACCACATGTTTCGTTCTATATACCGTATATAGTGCTACAAGATTCTTTTGGCGAATGAAATTGAATTGTTGTACTGAAGAACAAAATCGCGGCATTAGTTCCGATTTTGGACTCGTGCCTAAACATCCTTTAGATATCCTAGAAATAATTTTGATCATCAAACTGAGAAGAAAAAGTGTAAAATGAGCATAATTGAATTATGTTTATTTGACACTAGCTGTTGCCCGCGACTTCGTCCGCGTGAACCACCTTTGTCACCTAGGGGTATAAATACTTTTATACCCCTAGGTGACAAAGGTGGCCTACGACTTGTTTTCTAACCTACGGAATAGACACAATTTTTATTTTTTATTTTATGTTGAAAGATGATGATGATGGTGATTTATTTATTTATTCAACTATGATGATGTTATGTTGACTCTACAGGGTAAACCTTAGTTGCCATTAAGTCGCGCATTTGTCCTGATACCCCAATAAACCTGTACAGAAGTCGAATCCGCCATCTTCTGGATGTCATAATAAATACCATATTCGTAATCAGCACCCCTGATAATCTCGGAAGCGACACCCATAATGATTTTTAATTTTTCATTCCAACACCATTGCAACCCAAATGGAGATGATGGAATTTCAGGTCCGCCATTTCTCAATAGGAGTACTCTTGTGAAGTTTCGATTGAAATAGTCTAACTAATCTTGTTTCCGCATACAAACTTTGGAGCCCCGTTTCACCCCCTTAAAGGATGAATTTTGAAAAGTTCTTTCATAGTGCACCCCTAAACCACATAAGGAACCTGCTTGCCAATTTTGGAATCTGTTGACTCAGCGGTTTGGGCTATGCATTGATTTTTGGACTTTGTCACCCCATTTCCCCCTCTTAGGGGTTGAATTTTGAAAAAACCTAAAACCCGTTTCCACTCTTTTTTTCAATTGGAGTACTACTGCGAAGTTTCGAATGAAATAGTCTAACTAATTTGGTTTCCCCATACAAAGTTTGGAGCCCCGTTTCACCCCCTTAGAGGGTGAATTTTGAAAAATCGTTTATTAATGCACCCCTATACCACATAAGGAACCTTCTTGCCAAATTTGGAATCTGTAGACCCAGCGGTTTGGGCTGTGCGTTGATATATCACCCAGTCAGTCATAAAGATTCACAGCTCCTCCCCCGTAGGTGATAGCGTGATAATATGTAGCCTATATGTTGACCCGACCTCTTAGTAATATTCATGCAAAATTTGAAGTAAATCCATGTAGTACTTTTTGAGTTTAGCCCGGACAGACAAACAGACAAACAGACAAACAGATAAACAGACAAACAGACAAACAGACAAACACACAAACAGACAAAGAGACAAAGAGACAAAGAGACAAACAGACAAACAGACAAACAGACAAACAGACAAACAGACAAACAGACAAACAGACAAACAGACAAACAGACAAACAGACAAACAGACAAACAGACAAACAGACAAACAGACAAACAGACAAACAGACAAACAGACAAACAGACAAACAGACAAACAGACAAACAGACAAACAGACAAACAGACAAACAGACAAACAGACAAACAGACAAACAGACAAACAGACAAACAGACAAACAGACAAACAGACAAACAGACAAACAGACAAACAGACAAACAGACAAACAGACAAACAGACAAACAGACAAACAGACAAACAGACAAACAGACAAACAGACAAACAGACAAACAGACAAACAGACAAACAGACAAACAGACAAACAGACAAACAGACAAACAGACAAACAGACAAACAGACAAACTGACAAACAGACAAACAGACAAACAGACAAACAGACAAACAGACAAACAGACAAACAGACAAACAGACAAACAGACAAACAGACAAACAGACAAACAGACAAACAGACAAACAGACAAACAGACAAACAGACAAACAGACAAACAGACAAACAGACAAACAGACAAACAGACAAACAGACAAACAGACAAACAGACAAACAGACAAACAGACAAACAGACAAACAGACAAACAGACAAACAGACAAACAGACAAACAGACAAACAGACAAACAGACAAACAGACAAACAGACAAACAGACAAACAGACAAACAGACAAACAGACAAACAGACAAACAGACAAACAGACAAACAGACAAACAGACAAACAGACAAACAGACAAACAGACAAACAGACAAACAGACAAACAGACAAACAGACAAACAGACAAACAGACAAACAGACAAACAGACAAACAGACAAACAGACAAACAGACAAACAGACAAACAGACAAACAGACAAACAGACAAACAGACAAACAGACAAACAGACAAACAGACAAACAGACAAACAGACAAAAAACTTTATTTTTGGCTTCGATATCGATTGTAGATCACGCCCCAAGTATTTTTTTTTAAGTTTTTCAATGTACACTTTTGACTTTCCTACGATTTTATTAAATGTATAATAATAGATTTGTAATTTGATAATTTAGACAATTCTTGATTTAGTACTAATTTTTTTTGACATTGTAAGTAGTTTAATTATTTTGTTAAATTAGAATCATTGTTATTGCATGCCGAATTTACATAGTTGGCGGAATATGAAGAATTATTGTGTGTATATTATAAAATCTACCATATTTCAGGCAAATAAATGAATCTATCTATCTAATCTACCCTTATGTCACCGTAAAATTGTCAAACACGTTAGATTGTAAAATAACTAGACAGATTGTAAACTCTCGAAATATTGTCAAACGAACATACTGCGTACAATAAAACGCATTATTTTTCGTGAAATGCATGCGAGGTCATCTCACGCGGTGTCGAGGGAAGGAGGGGTCCCCCTTGCCCAATGGTACTACTCTCATGAAAAGATAATGTACCATTCCTGAGAAATACCGATTAATATAACCTTACCTTAAAACACTTTATATTCCCCTAAAAAGCGTAGTCGACGGAGCCATTGCACGCTTCGCGGGGCCCCTCTTTCCGAGTGCAGGGTTTAAAGGAACCTAACTAACCTAACGGGGGGGTGCCCCAGTCCCGATTATGGGGACAGAGATACTTCCGTATGTTCAGTTGACAATATTTCGAGAGTTTACAATATCACTAGAGAGATTACAATCTAACGTGTTTGACAATTTTACGGTGACACATACACAAAGTGTAACTTTTATAAGATCAATTAGGAGAAATCTTTATCTATGACACTATTTACCTAATTAAAAAAACATACTGGTAAACGAACAAAAAGGATTTCGCAAGCAGAAGACAATAACAATAAATATGGCTAAACAGGCTATACAACGTGTAACAGAAAGGGTAGAGCCATAAATGGAATTGTGCGCTACAGACCATCAAACTGAACAAGCCCAGTAAAAAGATAATCAGCTGTCTCATACATTTGGTCGATTAGGTATTGGAATTTTGTATGGGGTCTTTGATTATTTTTTCGCGATTACGATAGTAGCCCGATGGAGAAAGTTGTTCAGTTTGATGGTCTGTAGCACACCCTTCCCTACACTATACCCTTTCTGTCACACGTTGTATATGACCTGCTTCTCCCTATTGTGTCAAATATAGATAACAGAAATCCTGTATGTGCTATTTATATTGACCTGGCTAAGGCTTTTGATTATGTTGATTATCCTACACTTATACATAAACTTGAAAAAAATGGTGTGCTTGACCTCTTTCGATCTTACTTAACGGACAGTAAGCAATTTGTAGAAATCACACAAATATCCTTAAATACTAGTTAAGACTGCGGGTGGATGGAAAATAAAATTGTTACGAGCAGACAAATCTGTCTACCCTCTTTCTTTGTCTTTTGCTACGCGCACTATTGGAACTCGACACTAAGTCCACCCGCAGTCTCCAGTCAACCCGCAGTCTCCAGCAGTCTAAAATTTCTTTATTTTATGTTCAAATAAAGAATTATGGTTTTGTTACAGGAAGCCTGCCACATCAACTCTACCTCAATAAGCATGAAACCAATCAGCGAAACCGAAGAAATCAGTTAATTTTGTATTTTAAGACCATTTTGCTTTTAATATTTGTGTAATAAATCGTTTGAGCAAAAAATAATGTGGTTCTTTTACTACTACCACCTACCTTACACGTGTTCTGAATACTTAGTTGTTGGTTATTAATTCATACATTTTATGCTAACTTATTCAGCCTATAACGATGCTACTGCTGGCAGTCATTGAATACAGGGTGGATTTTGCAATGCCACCTGGGGGGAAAGTACTCTAAATATTGGAGATCGATAGCATTTTACTCAAAGAAAACATTCCTTTATTTTAAAAAAAGAAACAAATCTGCATTCACAGATAATCATTTTCTTGCCACGCTATTTTAGTGCAACCTCTTTAGTACATTACAGAACAGTCTTTAGACTGGCCGTTTTAGGCCAAAATAATCACAGGATGCTATTTGTTATTATATATTTTTTTTCATTAAATGGCTTTACATTTTTTTTTCACCTAAAACGGCCTGTAAGTTATCAGGTGTGCAATGCGAATTCTTTGGTATACTCGTAAAAGCATTATTATAATAATACAACCGGTGAACGAAAAAAAAAATATACTTAGCTATATTAGTGTTTTCGAAAAAAAAATAGGTCAATATTGATACACTGGTCTAGTAGGAAACCTTACAGTATCACCATGAACAACAGTGATGTATATAGTCTGAACCAAAACGTAACAGTATCCTTTGAAGATACATTAAAGTCTATTTTAGACCAACACAGGAAATGGTCAATTGGCGCAAAAATAGCCACTGACCATCGAGGAAAATCGCGGGCGGCAATTGTAAAATTGCTTTAGCATTCATTCACACTTTGACACTGAGATGTGCCTTAGCTGACTGTGTATAAAGTTACGTATTTAATATGAAAAAATAAAGTTAAATTTAAATAAAATCTGAAAACTTCGCCAAAATGTCTGATGAAAGGTTACACGTGTCTGCAGTCAGACAATCACTGCAACATTTTGCGTGGTTTGATTATGTATTGTTTATCTTTATGTTAACAATATGTGGTGGAATCGGAGTTTATTTCGGTTTTGTAAAGAAACAAAGTTCTACTCAAGATTATTTGATGGGAGGAAGAAATATGAAGTTACTGCCTGTCTGCTTCTCGTTAGTCGCAAGGTAATATTAAGGTTTTTGTGTATTTGTTAAAATATTCTCGGCATATTTTAATGAATCTAATTTACCCAATTATTTTTCAGTTTCATTTCAGGAATTTCTCTTTTAGGTATTCCGACAGAGTTATACATTTACGGGACAGCTTATGTGTTCACTTTGATCGGAACTCTTTTGATGTCAATAATAGTCGCTTTTACGTTCTTACCAGTACTCCATGAATTGAAACTCACGTCAGCATATGAGGTAAGTAGATTTATTACTTGGGACAGAAGTACAAAAATCATGTTTGTAATTGTTTTTAACCCCCGACGAAAAACGACGGGGTGTTATAAGTTTGACGTGTCTGTGTGTGTATCTATCTGTCTGTGGCATCATAACGCCCGAACAGATGAACCGATTTTGATTTTGTTTTTTTTTTGCTTGAAAGGTGAATTAGTCGGGAGTGGTTTTATGTTTGATAAAATCAGTCCAAGATAGCCGACGCCACAAAATGGCGGATTACATTTTTATTTAACAACTCCCTCAATATGGGTATCAAATGAAAGGGCTTGACTAGTAGAACACTATACTATCATGATTAATTAAAAATCCAAAATGGCCGCCAACACAAAATGGCGAATTAACGAATTATTTTCTACATAATTTTTAGTACATTGTGTCGGGGTTTTTTTTAATTTTAAATTTAATTTTACTTGTACTAATAGAAATAATAACTTACTTAATAGTACGTTTAAGTAGTAACATCAAGCAGTCGAGCGCATCGAGCGTATGCACGACAAGATTTTGACACATGACACATCAGTTGAATCGGCGGGGTTCTGATGTGTCAATTCTCAAAATAGCTTAAAGGTCCGAAAACACATTTTTTATGATTTTTGGCCTCGGCTAGCCTTGCCGTCAAAATGGGGTTCCCTATCCATTTGCATAAAGTTTTAAGACCTAATTTAGCTTAGCATAATTTTGTTTGACATAATTATATTTTCGCATATTATAATTACGCATAACAAATACGCATAATTTCTCTAACCATAATAATGATTAAGCATAAAGTTCTAAAGCATAACTTTTTTAAGCATAATATCCTAAAGCATAAATTTATTTACGCATAATGATATTAAAAAATATTTTATAGGTATAACAATAAAATAATTATTAACACCTAGAATATTAGACACTATACACGTTTATACAATATTGCTCTAATGAAATTTGTAGGCACTTGATATTGTAGGTAGAATAGAAATTATTTTTTTTATTTTTCTAAGTAGACGGTGGGGTCAGGTAATATATAACATATTAATATAATATAACGTACTGAACAATTTTGTGGGTTTATTTTTCGCTGTAGGAAGCATGAAGCAAGCAAGCATACAGCATGCAAGCAAGCATACAGCATGCAAGCAAGCATGCAGCATGCAAGCAAGCATGCAGCATGCAGCATTCAAGCGAGCATGCAACATGCAGGAGGCAGGGTTTCTGTCACGGCTCCGGCGCTGCGGGCCTCCGGCGGCCCCACGAGTCCTAATCGTCGCAGACGGCTTTCACTCACCACCGCAGCTTCGGCTTGTTGGCTGGCTTCGCCGGCCAGCCTCAGCCGCGGCGGCTCGCTCGCAGCCGCCTGCTCCTCAGCCCGCGGGCCGCCTCGCCCCTACGTGCCTACGCGATTTTAAATTACACTCTAGGGGTAGGACAAACAAGACTACGTGGAGTCGGTTTTGCAGCAATTCGGTTCTGTCACTAACTTTTGTTGCACAGCAAATTAAATTTTTACACAACATCTAATATATTCTTCAGATAAAAGTTATCCCGCGATTGAAAAATCGTTTAAGTTACATAATGTTATGTGTAATAAATAATTGCATGTAAATTGTTTTTGTTATTTATATTATTTGTATGCCTAAATATTATTATGCTAATAGTCATATATTAATTGTATACCTAAATATTATTATACTAATAGTCATTAGGCCTACTAACGTTATGCGAATCAAATTTATGCCAAAACAAATTAGTCTTCAAGATGATTATGCCAACATAAAATGTATGCCTAAAAAAATTATGCCGAAGTATTATTATGCCAAAACAAATTGTGCCAAAATCGTTATGCCGAAATATATTAGGACAAAGAACATTATGCGAAAAGAAGGGATCCCCAAAAGGGCGGTGAACGTATTTACGCGCTTGGATTTTATTAGGGTAAATTAAGAATCTTGCGCGCTAAATACAGAACTTTTATTGGCTTTAACATATGACCTTTTTCTCCAACTCTCTTAATAAACGCACACTCATGGTCTTTCATACTCAGAATATTAAATATTTACATAAAAATAAGGACGTCGTATGTCTTAAACGCCGGCCCCATTCTGGGCCAGTACCTACCGAGCCAGCGGAGATTTTTGTGTCAGGCCCCGAATGGGGCCCGTACCGAACTTTATGGTTAAATGTTTTAAATACATAGATATATAGGGTGACTGGTAATTAGTGTACGATACTTAAACACGTGATTATGCTCATGATAACAAACAACCAAAGCTGAAATCGCGAAAAAAAATCAGCTGTTCAGTACATTAGGCGAACGTAAATGTACTGAACAGCAGATTTTTTTTTCGCTATTTCAGGGTTGGTCCCATAGTAAAAGTTATTTGTTATCATGAGCATAATCACGTGTTTAAGTATCGTACACTAATTACCAGTCACCCTATATTATTGTAAATAATTGAATGTTAAAGAACTACACAGTTAATTATGGGAATTTAATAAAAATGTGCATTGTAAAATGAAATATATGTTTTCATTATAAATGTGAGTGAAATTCGTGATAACTCGCCTGTTCGCGTTGTCGAGAATTTGTTTTGTAAGTTGTAACATGACAAATTGCTATAAAAACTTTACTTATGTAATGTAATGGTGGAGAGAACAAAGTTTAATGAAAACTTATTTAATTTCTTTTTGTTTCAGTACTTAGAACTTCGATACGATAAACGTATGAGACTTTTCGGGTCTGTGCTTTTCAGCGTTTATTTGGTACGTAGTCAAACATAAGATAAATAAATATAGTAGAATCGTACTGAAATTAAGTGTTAGTAAAACAATTTAATCGCTTTTCAGATGGCGTGGCTGCCGATCGTAATTTACGTACCAGCTTTAGCGTTTAATCAAGGTAAGTGTACCTAATGACAGTTTATGTAAGTACTTACCTCCTTTTTTGGTGGACGCATTTACAGAGCAAGTAAAATTAAATTCAAATGTACTCATCATCTCAGCCGAAAGACGTCCACTGCTGGACATAGGCCTCCCCCAAGTGTCGCCACATTGACCGGTCTCTTGCGACTCGCATCCACCGGATTCCCGCAACCTTCACCAGGTCATCGGTCCACCTAGTGGGAGGTCTTTCAACGCATCGTCTTCCGGTTCGCGGTCGCCACTCCAGAACTTTTCGGCCCCAACGGTCATCCGTTCTGCGAGCAATGTGCCCTGCCCACTGCCACTTAAGTTTATCAATTCTTCGGGCTACGTCGGTGACCTTGGTTCTCTTGCGGATGTCTTCATTTCTGATTCGATCACGCAAGGAAACTCCGAGCATAGCCCTCTCCATTGCCCTTTGGGTGACTTTAAGCCTTTTGATAAGGCCCATTGTGAGCGACCACGTTTCGGTCCCGTATGTAATCACTGGCAACACACACTGGTCATAGACTTTCGTCTTGAGACACTAAGTAAGTTGGACGAGAAGATACCGCGCAGTTTCCCGAACGCTGCCCAGCCGAGTCGGATTCGACGATTGACCTCTGTCTCGAAATAAGACCTACCTAACTGGACCGTTTGTCCTAGGTATACATA
Organism: Xestia ashworthii; assembly: GCA_950022955.1. NCBI lineage: Eukaryota > Metazoa > Arthropoda > Insecta > Lepidoptera > Noctuidae > Xestia > Xestia ashworthii. The sequence continues at coordinate 9,395,856 of OX465550.1, forward strand.
ATCGTCTACAATTTCGAGTGTAGACGATCTAAATGTACTAAAAGTTAATAAATAATTCGTAGGTACCAGTCATCACTCCACTTCCTCATCCCATTTCGATAGTTAGCATTCCTCATTCCCTTTCAATATACTTAGTGTACATTATTCTACTAATCAAGCACTTTCATTTGATACCCATAGTGAAGGAGTTGTAAAAACAATAAAAACTTTTTTACAAAAAATAAAACCGACTTCAGAGAAAACAAAAAAGTGAAAAATAACTTCAGAAAAAACGCTTCAGAAGTCGGTGACCTTTGTTTGATTGATTTAGTTTTTTTGTCACCGACTTCTGAAGCGTTTTTTCTGAAGTTATTTTTCACTTTTTTGTTTTCTCTGAAGTCGGTTTTATTTTTTGTAAAAAAGTTTTTATTTTTCACTTTTCAGTGGTTCACATGTGCTTACCCTTTCACAGCGTACCGGCGTGATTTTAGGTTATGAACTGGTGTAAACAATAGACAGATATGAGATTTCAGCAATCCCAGTACATTTGCTATCATTTATTGAGGAGTTCCGTTGCATATCTCCGAAGTTCTTCATCATATCTTCATCAAATTGAAATGAGATCACTTCGAGAAATTACACTTCCTAAAACTTCCCAAATCGCTTCTAGTGTGCCTATAAAATATGAAAAGTTCTCTCTATTTCGCCAGGATTCCATCATCAGATCCTGATTTGATGATTATGGGACAACCTGAGAAGTATACCCTTTCAAACAATTAAAAAAAAAAAACAAAATCGGTCCAGCCATCTTCGAGTAATCGGGGAACATTGAATTGAGAACCTCCTTATTTTTGAAGTCGGTTAATAACGACGCTATAGTAGGTGACTCAAATATCCGGATAGCCTATATAAAATCCGGCCGAGTATCGTTAATATGCTCTTAAGAATTTAAGAGTTCCGTTCCTTTGTCATGGATCCCATAATCAGAAGTAATCAGAACCTAACCAAATTCCCACCAATGTACCCTTGAAGTACATCCTATCCAATAAAATAAAAAAAAAACAATACATGTCACGGTAATAGGGCTTATCCCCAATAAATGGAACTTAACACACCTAACTGTCGAAATATAGGTGTATTATACACTTCTGACTACCCCCTCAAAGCATACAGGCGTGATGTTACGTCGTGATATTGTATAAACAATAAACAACCAACCGTTTGCAGCAATCACTGCAGCTTTACCGTGTATTTTTGAAGAGTTCCATTTATATCTCCGAAGATCAGCATCAGATCTTCAGCAAATTAAAATGGGACCACCCGAGAAGCACCAGCTTTCAAATAACAAAAGAACCATCAAAATCGATGCACCCAGTCGAAAGTTCTGAGGTAACAAACACTATCGAAATCTGGGTGTATTATACACATCTGCGTACCCCCTCAGAGCATACAGGCGTGATGTTACGTCATGATATAGTATAAACAATGAACCTACAAGCGATTGCAGCAATCACTGCAGATTTGCTGTGTATTTTTGAAGAGTTCCGTTGTATATCTCCGAATATCAGCATCAGGTCTTCAGCAAATTAAAATGGGACCACACGGGAAGCACCAGCTTTCAAACAAAAAAAGAACCATCAAAATCGGTTCACCCAGTCAAAAGTTCGGAGGTAACAAACACAAAAAAAAAAAAAAAAAAAAAAAATACAAACGAATTGAGAACCTCCTCTTTTTAGAAGTCGGTTGAAAATGAAAGTAATTCGCCAATTTGTGGTGGCGGCCATCTTTGCTTTGAAATTTATGATAGTGTATAGTATTCTACTAGTCAAGCCCTTTCATTTGATACCCATATTGAGGGAGTTGTGAAAAAATATGTAATCCGTTATTGTGTGGCGGTGCGGCGGCTGTCTTGGACCGATTTTCATCAAACATAGCTAAGAACACTCCAAGCAATTCGCCTTTCAAACAAAAATACAAAATCAGTTTATCCGTTTGGGAGCTACGATGCCACAGACACACACACACAGACACGTCAAAATTATAACACCCCATCGTATTTGCGTCGGTGGTTAAAAAAGAATAAAGGAAGAAGTGCCGTTTTCAATTTATTGAACTTTATTTTTCAGTGACTGGGGTCAATATTCATATAACTACCTCGATAGTATGCATTGTTTGCATATTCTATACGTCTTTGGTAAGTACCTATTTACCTACTGTTTTTTTTTCAGAAAATTAAGAATCCGATTCACATTACTTGGGAATACCTACGTTAATTGACTCGGAGACGGTGAAAGAGAGCATAATTTTATTCGTTATTCACTTAATTAACTTTCAAAACTATGTAGCACCATGTTTTCTTTTCCCCAGGGTGGTCTGAAAGCAGTGGTATGGACTGATGTAATTCAGACTATAGTAATGGTAGGAGCCATGATCATAGTCGTTGTAAAAGGCACAATCATCGCAGGCGGTTTCAAAGAGGTGTTCAGAGAAAATTGGAATACAGGACGACTGGAGATACCATCGTAATACTTTTTTTTGTACATAATTTATGTTCCAGGAAACAGAAATGGCAATCTGTAAATGATGGCCAGTTCTAAATGCTAGGTCTGTACCTACCAATACTTAAACAAACGACGACCTTCTTGGTCGAAATTGTTTTTCATTTGTTTTTGTCTGATAATCAATAGCGCCCTCCACACGTACAGTTCCGACTGCGCATCTTGGACTGCGTTCCAAACTGCAGTTAGATCTGTATAGATTGGACTTCGGATCAAACGGTTGTGATAGTTACGATTAAAAATGCATTCACGGTTTGGATTGCCGACGAAACTTACATAATCTAGACTAGACTAGATCTAGTTATCTAACTTCTAAAAGTTTTTACGCAGTAGTGAGAAAAATGGACGATCGTTTGTTCGCGTTAGCTGCCTGCTTTTTGCTGACGAAATCGCGATCAGCTGAAACAAAACCTACTGACTTGCAAAAATCTACGAGCTGGTCATATGACCAGCTCGTAGATTTTGTTTCTCGTATTCCTGTTACTATACTCCTTACTTTTTATCTTCCAGAGACACGGATGTTCACGGAACAAATGAATGAACTCTGTGATAGCTTCAAACCGCCATTTTTGTAATTTAAGGTCGAAGCACACGTATCGGATCGTCAACGCCTCGCCTTTCCCTTGGCGTCAAACAGGCGTCCACGTAACGCAACCACGTAACGTAAGCGGATCAAAAGCTCCGGCACGTCGACTCGGCTACAGCTAGGCGACGCCGCGCTTAGGGCTCGCCGACCGCTAGTTGACGGCTGGGCGGCACTAGTTTAATCACTTTAAATCCAAACGTTAACGTAAGCTAGGGTACGGAGAGCCGTAAACTAGGGTACGGAGAACCGTAAGCGCGGGGACTGCGGTTCGTGAGCTTGTCCCAAGGCGTGGCGATTACGTTACGATTCCGATTAGTGTGCGTTGCAGTAGGGAGTTTCATACAAATAATACTGAACGGCTCGAGTTGATACGATGACGATCCCTTTCCGATCCGATACGTGTGCTACGACCCTAAAACTGTGAGACATATATGCGCTCGCGTTATGTGCCAGAACGAACTGTTAGACCCGCACATCTACACGTACAGTTCGGAGCGAGGGATGGAACGGCAAGTGCTGTTTCCCGCGGTCCGAACTTTACCTGTGGAGGGCACTAATGGTGCCCACACACCAAAGCCGCCAACAACCTGCAAGTTACGTTTACGTTACGTTCGTTTGCGCGACATGCTGCCGACCAACACGCCCCACAAGTAATATTTGGCCACCACAGGGTAGTTAAGCGACCTTAGCGAGTTGCAACTACGAGTGGTCATACAATTTAAAAAATAAGTCCATCTAGTTTATAGTCCGGTTAAGCAGACGACAACCTCCCTAGGTTGGACTGCGAGATGGCATTCCGAAAAAAAAAGTCCATCTAGTTTCGCTCTTGTTGCTTATTTGTGAACACAGCAAAATACTTTTATTTTTATATTTATATTAGAACTATGGCTTGATTTTGTACCAACAGTCCAACATAAATCTTTTTGTGAAATTAAGAAGTGGCGGTGGTCTGAAAAATTATATGTTTCTATATGAATGTATAACTTCTGTCTTGAATAGCGAAGTTTCTGAAGAAGGCAAGAACCTAATCAAGGAGTTCTGTCGACTTTTTTGTGTAAATCTAAATAAAAAGTGGATAGAGTCAAGTAGAAATCCAAACACTTTTATGAATCGTGTAAGTAATCGCAAGTGGTTGAAAAAAAACATCATGAGAGTCGATGAACCTATTTTTCACGGTCAAAGTAGTTTTCTCGACTTTTATGAACATTGTGGGTTGTATTGATTGATGATTATGATGATTATAATTCGGTAACTACATACGTCTTACAGCCGCGACCGATGTTTTCATCAACATACAACTTAGCACTGCCCTGCAAATTGCAAAAAACGTAAGAAAATTTTAATTTCAAGGGCTTCCTTGGAGCATCAGCCTTAACGAAACCCAAGCATAGTAATCCTTGCAGAGACGACCGCTCACTTTCATGACCGTTTTGTCTACATAAAATGAATCAACTAAAACTTTTAATTCCCCTCTTTTCAGTGCCAGTCCCGATCTAACCGTGAGACTTTCGATATGGTCTGTTTCTATTGGCTCTACATTTTACTGGATCGGCAATGTAGCTGTGAATCAATCAATGATGCAAAGGTTTTTGGCGTTGTCTGAACTAAAATCTTCTAAAAGGTAATAGATGCAATTTCCTTCTATTTTTTCATTAGCAACTAATACCATTCTTAGGCACTGCTCGTAGCAACTTGACGAAGCAGCTGACAATTTTATAAAAATTGCGGTTACCAGTTGCGAGTTGCTAATTAAAATATGGCATTTTTTAGTTCTAAGCTCAATCTGGTTCATTCCATTCCCATCTATTACGATATCCAACGATACTGAGACGGAAAACCTATTTAAAACTTGAAATAAATTTTCAGGGCTATCTGGGGTTTTTTTGGTGGAGTCGTATTCATAGTTCTAATAAGCGGGTACAGTGGTCTGTTGGCGTACGCTAAATACCACGACTGTGATCCTTTGGACTCTCGCCTGGCTTTAGCTAGGGATCAGTTACTGCCTCTACTAGTAATGGATGTGCTAGGCGACTGGCCGGGTATGCCTGGGATATTTGTGGCGGGAGTGTTCAGTGCTTCTCTAAGGTAAGTCCTTTTTAGAAACAAATAAGGTGTACGTGCTTAGAGTTATTCCGTCACAACACACATCAAAAGTGTCTAGGGATCAACATATATTTTTGCAATAACTTTTCTCCTGATTGATATTAATTAAAATTTTCTTTAAGGATTCATCAAATAAAGTGTTTTCGTTTGTCACAGTAACGATAAACCAAGTCACCTTTGCATTAATAAAGAAATTTGCCATTTTCCTAAGAAAGGGATTTTTGACATTTGAACCACTAACATTAAAGTTCGAAAAAAAGACTGAAATAACAGTTCTTTAAAATTTTATTGGGTAACTTAAACAATTAATAATCCGTGTTTCTACCGCGAACACTAACAACACAAGAACATCGGTTTGGCATACTCAAAATGAGTTCATCCAAATCACGCTGTGGAATGGCCGCCCATGTTCGTTGCAACAACAAAAAAAGGTCTTCTTGCGACTGGATACCCTCCATATTCGACAGAGCTCTTCTCTGTAGCATATCCCATGCATGCTCAATCGGGTTCAAGTCTGGCGACTGAGCAGGCCAGGGCAGGACATTGATGTTGGCTGCGGCGAGAGTCTGTCTTACAACTCTTGCGGTGTGCGGTCGTGCATTATCATGCATTAACTGAAATAAGGGACCGATTTGCACTTGTAGAGGAACGATGACGTCTGATACAATCGTCTCAGCATAAATTTGAGCGTTGAGGTTGCCTCTGATCCAAATCAACTCAGTTCTTCCGCCGATCCAAATACCCGCCCATACCATGATGGTTCCACCACTATATGGATGGACTTCCTGGCAGGATTTTAATCGCTGTTGGCGTCCAGGGGTTCTCCAGTGTCGTATACGTCTTGTATCCGGTCTCATACCAAAACGAGACTCATCAGAAAAGCACACGAAACGCCATTGTTCTTCTGCCCAATTTCTGTGTTCAAGAGCCCATTGATATCGAATCCTACGATTGCGCATTGCTATAGGGGTACCCGTAGCGGTCTTCGGGAATGAAGGTTCACTTCATGCAAGCGGTTTCTGACTGTTTGGTCGCTAATTAAGTTCCCTGAAGAGTGATGAAGCCTCACGGCTAACATCATGGCGGTTATTGTTGGAGCTCTTCGAGTTAAGATTTGAATGTATCGGTCTTGTCTCCGTGTGGTGCAGCGATACCGTCCTCCATGGCGCTCAGCCACGGTACCAGTGCTTCGGTAACGTGTCCAAAGTCGACTGATAACACTCTGACTTGTATTCAGAGCTAAAGCCACAGTACGTTGCCGGGAACCAGCTTCTATCATTCCCACGGCTCTGAGCATTTCTTCCCTGCTTAAATGACGTCGCCGCTCCACAATAACGTTGGTTTTAATCAGTAGTAGGGAAACAGTAGCACTAATAATGTCTTCAATGCGTTGTATGTTTTTATAGGGAAAATATTGACAGCTGATTTTCATCTTTTACTCGAATTTGATTGACAGTTCCTGTTGCAAATTATGAAATGCACCAAAAAGGATCCATATAAATTTATAAAATCATAAATTTATTACAAAGCCACATCTCAATCTCAAGAAATCCGCATAAAAATGCTTGATCCCTAGACACTTTTGATGTGTGTATTTGCTTTAAAACAAGCTATCAAAGTGAAATTGTGATCCACCGCATCTCCACCGACCGCACCGACTGGAGGTGTTCATATGCGCAACTTGAGGGCCTAGTTTAAGTGAAATTCTGTCAGCAATCAACGATGCACAGTTGAAAGCAATTGACACTGTTTATGCCCTCTGCTATATACTTAGCCTGGCGTTTAATTGCTCCGGTATATGCATTTCAATTAATGCAAAACGCATAGAATGAAGCAAACTAGCTTTATGGGAAATATGTAACAAGGGTGCTTTAGCGGATTACCAAACCTTCCTTTATTGCCAGAAAGATACTGTGAAACAAGACCTACTAAGAATTTTCACAGTGTATTTGTAAGATGGCAACTATTACAAGCTCCGTTTCAGCTCCCTCTCTACGGGCCTGAACTCAATGGCGGCTGTTGTATTGGAAGACTTCTGGAAGCCATTCTTCAAAGAGTTGACTCAGAGACAAACGCAGATACTGATTCGATCTGTTGTGGTTGTTCTTGGAGTAATTTGTGTTGGTATGTTTTAGTATATTGTGATCTTTTTAACGTCTTTTTTTGTGGAGCATAGTTTTACGTTTGCAAGTATTAGTGGACCAAATGTTTAACAAAATGTTAAACCACGAAAGTTTTTAAAGTAAATAAATCTTGCCTCCTAAAAAGTAACTTCGTTTTGTCTGCTGGAGAACTGTAGTGTCGAGAATTGAACAAACGACTCTCATACTACAATAGTCAATTAAAATGGTGTTTAAGTTCTTAAAAAAAAAAAGATTTTCCTTAGAGATCTCCGAATTTGTCGTACTTTAGCCTTTGTTTGGTAGCGCATACTCTCTTAAACGAATGATTGATTTCCAGGTTTAGTGTACGTCGTAGAAATGCTGGGATCAGTTCTGCAGCTGACAATGAGTTTATCTTCGGCATCTATGGGACCTCTTGCAGGGGTGTTCCTCATGGGAATCTTTTTACCTTTCATCGATTCGACGGTGAGTGGATCATATCTTTTGTTACTTTTATTAATTTCTTATACTTTTATTTCAAATAAGGATTTCATCCGCTGAAAGCGTTTGCATGAAGTACTCTTAGTGCACGAAAAATACAGCGGAAACCTTAAAAATCAAAACGAAAGCATGAAAACAAAGTGAGTTGCGTACTGCATTTCCTTGTGTGTGAAAAGAAATCTTTTCCGGGTAGTGTTTGCACGAGTTAGATATTGTCAGTGCAAGAAAAAAGTTTGAATAATTGCATGAATATAATACCGACAAAAGTGAGTTGATTATTACTATTCAATATTTGTGTGTGAATAAGATCGCTCTACGAGAGCGTAGAGCGATCTTATTAGCGAAGTGGAGACTTCGCTTGTAATTGTTTTCTTTCTTTCTTTGGGTTTGTTCCTTTGCTTTTTCCACATAACATTGCGTCTATGTTATTTCAGAGCGCATTAAGCGGAGGCATCATAGGTTTGTCGTCAGCTTGGTGGATCGCTGCACAGTCACAACTAGCCCAAGCTAGGGGACTGATGCAGTCCAACGAGAAACCGAGGTTCACGCAAAACTGTACTTACGACTTCGATCCAGTTGTACCTAAAGTGGTTGATCCTGACAGGTTTGTATTTTTAGTTTTATCTACTCCTTTCCACATGTTTTCCCAGGGCCTCGATTCTGCTATTACAATAGTGTCAGAGTATTCGATCATTGATTTCATAATGACCAAATTCTGTCAAATTTTGACAAGTTTGTTAATTCTACTATCATAATGGCGCCATTATGACTTCTCAATGAACAACCACTGACACTCCATTGAAAGAAATGTCATAGAATATTAATCTCGTATAATTATGAAATCTGGCATGATTAAATGTTCGCATTTAGTAGTAGTTTTCGAAAACCATTTGTATTAAGGGTTTTATAATAATGACAATACGGCAATGCCATTAAAACACAATTTTATTACGAGACCATTGACCGACCATTGTGAATTTAGCAGATTACGAACTTTAAGCAAAATGACAATGGAATCGTGTTGGAGTGACGAATTTATTAAAATAGCAGAATTAGGCCCCAGGTAGCCTGTAGTGGAAATCTTTTTTTTATTATTATTATAGCTAGCCTGTATTGTCCCACTGCTGGGCAAAAGCCTCCCTCCATTCCTTCCAACGTTCACGATTCTGTGCTCTTTCTTTCCAATTCTCAAGGAAGACATCCAGTTCGTCCCGCCATCTCTTTCGTGGTCTGCCGCGACCTCGTGTCACTGTTTCAGGGCACCATTCCTGAGCCTTACGGGCCCACAGTTCATTCGGCATGCGACAGACATGTCCTGCCCAGTCCCATTTAAGTTGGGCAGCCTTTTGAGCCACGTCAACGATTTGCGTTTTGGAGCGCAGTATAGTGTTACGAATACGATCCGTTAATTTAACACCTAAGATACTGCGCTCCATAGCACGTTGGCAAACCTTAAGTTTGGACTTTTGGATGTTAGTCAAAGACCAAGTTTGTGCACCGTAGGTCAAGATGGGGAGAATACACATGTCCATCAGCTTTCGCTTCAAAGACATGGGCAGAGTGCCCTTAAAATATTCCTTCATGGACCAGTAACCCTTCCAGGCATTTTCCGTTCGTCTAGCAATTTCCTTATCTTGCCTTGCCTGGAAAGAGATTACTTGGCCCAAGTAGATATATTCCTGGACATATTGTATATTCTCCCCGCCTACGTGTATGCTCTTGTTGGAGCTGTTGGTCATGAGTTTGGTCTTTGACATGTTCATCTTTAGTCCAACCTTAAGGCTTGCATCGCTAAGGTCTTGTAGCATTTGCTCTAGATCTGTGGCTGTGGGGGAGAAAAGGACAATGTCATCAGCGAAGCGCAGATTATTCAATCTTGTTTCACCAACGACAATCCCCTTCCCTTCCCATTTGACTGCCAGCGTCTGAAAGACTTCTTCCAGGGTACTGGTGAACAGTTTTGGAGACAGCGGGTCGCCCTGTTTGACTCCCTTGAGAATGCCAAACTTTGGACCTAGACTCTCTAGCTTAATAGCAGCTGTACTGTGGGTGTATATGTTGCGCAAAAGATGTATGTAGGTTGGTTCTACGTCTTGTATAGTAAGAGCATTAAATATTGCAGAATGTGTGATGCTGTCAAAGGCCTTAGAATAGTCGACAAATGCAAGATACAAAGGAGTTTTATATTCTTGGCATTTCTCGACTACTTGATTAACGGTGTGCAAGTGGTCTGTAGTGGAAAGTCCTCGACGGAAGCCTGCTTGTTCTGGAGGTTGTTTAAGATCTAACTGGCCAGCTATGCGTTTTTCAATGACTTTGATAAATGTTTTATAAATATGAGAAATGAGACTGATTGGCCTGTAATTGTTGATGTCAGACTTATCGCCTTTCTTATGGAGAAGTATAATATTGGAATGGCAAAAGTTTGATGGAAGATTACCGGTACGAAGAATGCCGTTAAACAGTTTTGTGAGATAAAAGAGGAGCGATGGTTCACCCATTCTTAGGGCTTCGGTGCTGACACCATCTTCGCCGCAGGATCGGTTATATTTTAATGTGCTTAATGCATCTCGGACCTCTACTTCTGATATGGGTGGTATATTTTCGGAACATGCATAGATGGATATGGATTGTGTTTTTGCTGAATCGGAATAAAGATTCTTATAGAAAGTTGTGCTAATCTCCAGAACCTTGTCTCTGTTAAAATGTTTAACGCCTCGGTTGTCTGTTAGACATGTGATCCACGATTTATGATTGGTGATACCTTGTTTGGCTATTTTCAATGATCGGTTCTTTTCTAATGCATTTTGTATTTGCTTTTTATTGTAATTTCTTATATCGTTTCTGATGCTGCGCTTAAGGCGCCTGCGGAGCATGCGAATTTCATACAAACGTAATACCAAAATAATTTGTAAATTAAACATATTCCTAAGGTAATGTGTATTTATTTCGATTGAATTACAGAATATCTAGGTTCGCAAATACATATTTTGATTGGACACTGATTTTAACAAGAGTCATAAGAAAAATAAGTTTTCTATAGAAAATTTAAATTCCTCATATCTCGTCTTTGCATCACTATTCTCTCAAAAAACATATTTGGGAACATAGATATTCTGTAATTCAATCGAAATAAATACAGACTACCTTAACAATATGTTTGATTTACAAATAATTTTGGTATTACGTTTGTATGAAATACGCATCCTCCGCCGGCCCCTTAACTTCTTTATCTTTCAATCTATATTGTAAATCTCTATTGATTGTGCCTAGGGCCTGTCTCTCATCTATTAGTTTCTTAGTTTCTTCTGATAGTTTCTTAGTTCTATGTTTATCTTGGTGTACTACTTTACTGGCTTTTGTTATACTTTTTAAAATTTGTTTATATTGCAAATCCACACTTTTTTCTTCATTTTCTATATTTAATAGATCAAAACTGTTTCTAAGCTCTACATTAAATTCTTTTTTACAGGTTATAAGGGATTCTTTGGTTACTCTTCTGACTTTGTTTTTGAATAAATTTTTGCGGTGAATTTTAATGTTAAGTTTTATTACTGCGCGTACGGGTCTATGATCGGAACTAAATCTAAATTGGTTAATAATTTGGACATTGTTTATAATTTGTTTGTTTGATGACAGAATATAATCGATTTCATTTTTAGTAACGCTATTTGGTGAGATCCATGTCCACCGTCTTTGTTCTTTCTTATAGTAGAAGGTGTTGCCTATGCACAAGTTTTGACCGAAAGCGAACTGGATCAGTCGAGATCCACGTTCGTTTCGAATTCCCAAACCATGCGGACCTACAATTAGCTCATTGTCCATATCTTGCTTTTGTCCTATTTTGGCGTTGAAGTCACCTAGAACAATATTCCAGGTGCTTCGGTGTTCATCACACGCTTTATTTAATAGGTCGTAAAATTCTTCTATTTCAGCATCAGGGTGGGATGACGTCGGGGCGTATACTTGGACTATGGTCAATGTTTTCGAATTTGATATTTGGAATTTTAAAACTGCGATTCTATCTGAATATGAAATAAATTCTAAAATGTTACTTTTCCATCTTTTTGCCACTAAAAACCCCACTCCGTAGAGTCCCCCAGTCTGTCCATAGTAATAAAATATGCTGGTTTCCCTTTCTATTGTTTCTTCGCCGTTTCTTCTTACTTCTGACAGTCCTACTATATCCCAATTTATATCTTTCAATGCATTTTCGAGCTCAATTAATCGATTTTCTGATTGTAAAGTTCGAGTGTTATAAGTTAAAATGTGAAGCATTGTATCATTGTCCGGTTTTTGTTTTGCCTGGGTCGTGTAACGGGAGGTCGATCTCACCCGGGGATTCTTAGCACCCCCTGCTCCAGGGCGAGTCTGCCCACCGTCATCAGCATCCTCGCCACTGGAGGCGCCGGGCACTAGGGGCCTATTGTTGTTCTTCGTCATCATGTTAATGGAGGGGGTTAGACGTAAAACCCATCACGCTTGTCCAATGCGGGTTGATGGGTGAACAGTGAACCTGCTAACTCGGTTCGGGGGTGCTGCAGATTACAATAAGATTAAAGTTATCCGTCACCACCCTAATTGACGTCCTGTTCTAACGCCAATATCCAACTTAAGCCATTTGCGAACTGAGGCAGTTTGCATGCCCTAAATTGGCTGTGTTTACTCAAAGATGGTAGAGTAAACGTTTCCCTTTGCCGACTTCTACGACATGCGCGGGATGATAAGCAGCTGACACATTCTATGTTTTTCTATTGCTCAATCTTATAGAATATAATAGAATTTCTCTTTATTCGAGGATCCACGACTCAAAAGCTGTTAGTAAAACTTACAATCATGTTAGTAAGCACTAAGATACAAAACACAACAAATAAAGGTGGATCACTGCTGCGACAACCCATGAGTAATTGCACATCAGCGACCCACATAAACACAGTCCACGCGACTGGCAATCATGCTCAAGATACTGTTGGTGCTGACCCTCACCATGCGCACCAGGGAAGCGCACCTTTTACGCATTGTTGCGTAAAAACAATCCACGTGCGCATCAGCAAACATCCCCGACGCACTACAGAAGCGGGGCAGCCCCACCAGCATCCTAAACGCATACTTATCTTATACTGAACGCGGAGAGCACTGTATGATCTTTGCGTACACCTAGCCCACAGGCTGCACTTGTAAAAAGAAGTACAGTACGCTCGAAAGAGCGTGATCTTGACTGGAAGTGAGCATCGTGCAAACCTGCGAGCCAACATGTTCGCTCTAAAACCGACAATGCCCTCCGCTCACGTTCAACGTCATCGTCGTCTTTAAGGTCAGGGGTCAATATATGACCAAGGTATGTAAAATTCTGTGCTCTCTGTAAAGGTGTGCCATACAGAAGTAATGGAGGCACATTGTCAGGGCTTTCACCCCCAGCCTTAAAGACCATGACCACAGACTTTTTGCAATTATACGCCAAACCATGTACTTTGGCGTACGCCTCACAATGGGCAACCAATTTTCTCTAGCCACAGACTGACGCACTCAGCAGCACCATGTCGTCAGCGTAACTGATATTACTGACACAGATAGGTACCGTCCACGTAGCATCCAACCCTGGTACTGCTAAGCTCGGCAATCAGTCCGTTCACATAAAGGTTGAAGAGCGTTGGTGAGCTCAACCCCCCCTGCCTCACCCCACACTCCAACAGTGTTGATCTGGTTTCCATACCAAAACTTTAAAATGTTAATGAGTTCCAGTGACAAATCAGCCCGCTCTAATTTACTCCATAACACATCATAGAAAACCAGATCAAAAGCCTTAGACAGGTCCAGGAAGCAGGCGTAAATCGGCGTCTCACACTGCGTGTAGTAAGTGACAGCACGCTTAAGACACAAGACTGCACTCTCGGTTGATAACCCAGCTCTTAATCCGAACTGGTTATCGTGCAAAGTTACACTTTTATTTAATTGCGTATTAAGCATGCTGTCAAAAACCTTTGATATTACAGTAGCTAGTGAAATTGGCCTATAGTTACCACTGTCTGCGAGGTCACCAGTTTTGTTTTTAGCAATTGGCACAACCACTGTTCGCATCATCTCGCCAGGCAGGTAACTATGGCTCATGCAGAAACTATACAGCATTGCAAGTACCCTAGCTTAGTGATAGCCAGCATATCGGAGGTGCTCGATACTGAGTCCGTCATGGCCCGGGGACTTACCTCTTGACATACTTCTAATAGTATTACTTATTTCCTGGAATTTAAATTTAACCCCTAACTCCATACCGGGCGCAACATCGGGCATCGACCGCGAGGGTCCTAAAGACGACTTCACAAAGAAACCTCTTTAAAAGATTGGCAATGTCTTCCGGTTCACTCATGCCACCAACGCTCACAGGGATAAGTTATGGAATCAGGCGTTACTTTGCGGAAATCCATGGCATTAAATGCTATGAAAAATATTTAGTTTTAATACCGCTAGACAAAAATATCCAGGTCTGAAAGCAGGACACAAATCCCACCGTCATGCATATGCACATGCACATATGGGCCCACCCTCCCGCCCTCATGCATATGCACACATACAAAACAAGTGAGAAATAATTAGCATGCCATGCAACCAAACCTATACTCGACACGTGTTTCGCCCCTCCACGGGGCATCCTCAGGAGTTGTTGACTCGTCGAGCGTTCGAGCTCAAATGAGCTAGTCGCACCGCTGTCGGCCCTTTACATACCGTTTCGATGACGCTATAATAACGGTCGATACAACGTCACAAAGACATCTGTGCCGAACTACCTGCAATCATACTTAGAAGTGGTGATGGAATTAAATTTGTTTGGTCATTCAACAGTGTATATGCATTGTTATTGTTATGTTTTGATATTTCTAGCTGTTCCAACACACTCAACCGGAAACCCTTATCGCAAACATGCAAAATGTTATAGGAATTGTTGACGTTGTATCGACCGTTATTATAGCGTCATCGAAACGGTATATAAAGGGCCGACAGCGGTGCAACTAGCTCATTTGAGCTCGAACGCTCGACGAGTCAACAACTCCTGAGGATGCCCCGTGGAGGGGCGAAACACGTGTCGAGTATAGGTTTGGTTGCATGGCATGCTAATTATTTCTCACTTGTTTTGTATGTGTGCATATGCATGAGGGCGGGAGGGTGGGCCCATATGTGCATGTGCATATGCATGACGGTGAGATTTGTGTCCTGCTTTCAGACCTGGATATTTTTGTCTAGCGGTATTAAAACTAAATATTTTTCATAGCATTTAATGCTCACAGGGATTCCTGGTTTCGTTTGGTATCCATTTTAACTTGGTCTTCATTGTCTTGGCACCACTTTAACTTTGACTTGAAAACTCTTCTAGCCTCATACATTTCGTTACAAAGTAACCGGCATATAGCATCCCGGTATAGCATCTCAAGAGATAATAATAATAAATAATAATACCAGCCTGTATTACTGTCCCACTGCTATAGGGAAAGGCCTCTTCTCAACAGAAAAGGCACGAGCATTGGTCACCACGCTTGCTCAACACGTGTTGACAATTTCAGCAAGAGATATTTTTTCTATTTTTAATAACATTGCATAATCAGCTTGGAACGCTGGGAGCGTTATAGGAACTGCTGGAACCATAGATTGGGATACAGGTCTTAGAACACACTTAAAACAACATAAATAATGTTTCACATTATGTAGAAATCTCTCCCTTACTCAAAAAGAAGGCCAGTGGCCCATCTGAAGGTGAGACTAACTTATGTAATTGGTAACAAGCGGTTTTATATTAAAGTAAAATAAATGATTTACTGCCTCGTTGGTCGATTGGTTGCAGTCGCGACTTCTGAGCATGAGGTCCTTTTTTTTTAGCATGAGGTCCTGGGTTTGATTTCTGGGTCGAGTAATGTGTTATTGAGTTTTTCCATCAAGAATTTCTCAGTAGCCACCACGGAGTGAACCTAGTTGATGGCAATGGGCTCGTGACCCCGTCCTCTTAAAACATAACTGGAGAAAAAAGTGTGTGTATTTATATAGTACAACCTCTGCCTATACTTTCTGGGGTTACAGACGTATTGTTATGATGTAAAGTAATTTTCTGTGTGGTGTTTTAAACCCCAATTAATCGCGCCATTTTGTTTCAGTAAAGTGCTATACATATACCGGATCTCATTCATGTGGTTCACTGCGTTCGGGTGTATGGTGACCATCATCGTTGCCTGCATAGTCAACTTGAGGCGAACCTCTAAAGTGCATCACGACCATCGATTGTTCGCTCCCTTCATAAGAAAATGGTTGGAAAAAGATACGGTAAAATTGACATTCGTTCTATAGCTTTGATTCACAATGCTACGTTTTTCGCACATTTACAATACCACGGTTTTTACATTCCAATAATACGGTAAGGCTGGGCTTTCAGAAATGTTTTAGGAAGTTGGTGTTTTTTTATTTACCGCATATGTCAGAAAGTTGTGGTCATTTAGAAGGATGTGGTATAAACCACCAACTGTTAAATTTTCTATAAGGGATCAACATTGTGATAGAAGAGCTTCGTTTTGGAACAGAAAACTTCAATTCTCTAAGTAAATTACTAAATTCTTGATAAGTAGTCCTTGAGCAGTGATTCGAGTTACAAAAAATAATTTTAATTTTGAGTTGAATTAATTGTTTTTGTTATCGTATTTACGTTTAGAATTATTTTGCTTTAATATCTGCCTATATACGAGTAAATTGTACCTAGCGATGCTACTGAATAACAAACGATATCACTTTTTACTAAATGACTACTATCTACAAATCTTGATAAAAATGTAATTATATCTACTTAATTATCAAAATCACACGTGGTGGTGCCACTGTGATTTAGATTATTATAATGGATTGGTTCGGACGTCATGAAATTGTCAGTAATTTGTTTGTCGCATGCTTTTATCGGCTTGATTAATGCAGTGATATTTTCTGCAAATTACCTAGTATAATAAAATATTCTGAATAGGTGTGAAAGAAATAAAGTAAATGGTAAAGTAAACGGTATGAAAGAGATGACACATGGTTATAAAGGGTATGAGATTACAATGAATACCACCGACGAATACCCAGAGAAATACGGAAAAAAAGACGCGGGTGCGGGCCGGTAGTTGGCCCGGAGGCCGGATGTTGGACGGGCCTTGCCTAGACCAAGTGACACTCTATTGGTAAGAAAAAGGCAGAAATCTATTGTATTGACACAAGCTCTAACGCCTCTGTCAATCCTGATTGCAGTAAAATTGCTTGTCAAGAAACAAGTTACTGTTACTGTTAGCCTGTGTCATCCCACTGCTGGGCAAAGGCCTCTCCCCATGACTTTCAAATTTTTCGATCCAGGGCCAATGTGGGCCACTGGTCGTTGGATTTGTCTAGCCCATCCCGCCATCTCCTGCGAGGTCTACCGCGTCGCCTTTTGGCTGTGTCAGGGCTCCACATTGTGGTTATTTTGGCCCACAGCTCGTCAGGCATACGGCAGACATGGCCAGCCCAGTCCCATTTTAGCTTGGCGGCTTTTTGAGCAACGTCAGTGATTTGTGTTGGAGCGCAGTGTGGTGTTGCGTACATGGTTGGTAAGTTTGACGCCTAGGATGCTGCGCTCCATTGCACGGTGACAAACCTTGAGCTTGGACTTTTGAATGCTTGTCAGAGACCAAGTCTGGGATCCATATGTCAAAATGGGAAGAATGCACATGTCCATGATTTTACGCTTGAGTGACAAAGATAGGTTTCCTTTCATTAGCTCTTTCATGGACCAGTAGCTCTTCCAGGCATTTTCGGTTCGTCTTATGACTTCCTTATCTTGTCTGGACTGGAAAGAGACTAACTGGCCCAAGTAGTACTCATGGATATATTGCAATTCTTCACCATTCACTCGGATCTTGTATTTGGTGGTGTTTGCCATCTGTTTGGTCTTTGACATGTTCATCGCGAGTCCAACCTCAAGGCTCGCCTTACTGAGCTGGTTCAACATGAGCTCCAGTTCTGCCGCCGTGGAAGAGAATACGACAATGTCATCAGCGAAGCCAAGATTTGTTAACCGAGCCCCACCTTCAATGCCACATCTCTCCCAACTAGCCGTAAGCTTTTTGAATACTTCTTCAAGCGCGCTGTTGAAAAGCTTGGGTGAAAGCGGGTCTCCTTGCTTTACGCCTTTTTCTATGGAGAATGATGGTCCAACTGTCTGTAATCTGATTGAAGCAGTGCTGTTTAAGTATATGTTACGAAGCAGGTTGATGTAGGTGGGATCGATCTCTTGGTTGTTCAGTGCATAGCAGTGTGTGTCAAACTATCAAAAGCTTTTGAATAGTAAATGAACAAGTTACTTACATTAAATAAAAAAATTAACAAAGCCCCCGACACACTATAGTGTACATTATTCTGCTAGTCCAAGCCCTTTCGTTTGATACCCATATTGAGGGAGTTGTGAAAAAAAACATAATTCACCATTTTGCGGTGGTGGCCATCTTGGATTTGAAATTTATTATACTTAGCGTATAGTGTTTTACTAGTCTAGCCCTTTCATTTGATGCCCCTACACGTAAATTAAATTAAAAATTTTAAAAACCCCCGACACAATGTACTAAAAGTTAAATAGAAAATAATTCGTTAATTCGCCATTTGATACCCATATTGAAGGACTTGTTGTTAAATAAATATGTGATTGCCATTTTGTGGCGGCGGCCATCTTGGACTGATTTTTATCAAAGACTAGCTGTTGCCCGCGACTTCGTCCGCGTAAACCACCCTTGTCACATAGGGGTATAAAAGAAGCCTTCGACTTATTCTCTGACATAGCAAGTATACACAAAAAAAATATTAAATCGGTGAAGTCGTTTCGTAGGACTTCGATAACAAACAATGTGACACGAGATTTTTATGTATTAGATAGCTTTGTCTGCGGCTTTGCTCGCGTCGAATTCGGGGTATTTTTATTAAAAAAATGAGAGAATTTCATTGCGCAAAACAAAGAGTAAGTAAAATTCAAGATCCAGCAGACTTTTAAAGATATACATATCTGGGTTGCTCATAAATTAGTTGGTTTCAAAGCAGAACAGAGGAACTTTGCAGAAGTATTGTGTAAAATCTTAAATTATTGTCTAGGATGGAATTACTATGGCCGGTAAATTACATAACGATACGTAGCTACGAGGACAAACAAAAATTAAAGAAAAATTAGATTTGTGTTCAGTGAAAACCATGAAAACGACACCCATGAAGGAAAAACGAAAAAAAATCCTAGGTGTCTTCTTGGATTTTCATTTTGACCTCATTTTTGTTATCAACGACTCTGGAAACCACGCAAACGACACCCATGACGGAAATATTTAAAAAAAAACCCTAGACGGCATCTTGGATTTTCATTTTGACCTCATTTTCGATATCAGCGACCCCAAAAAACATGAAAACGACACACATGACGAAAAATTTACTTTAATGCCATTTCGATCTCATTTTTGTAATCAGCGACCTCGAAAACCATGTAAACGACACCCGAGATGGAAAAACAAATACTTTTCCTCGGCGCTATCTTGTATTTATCAATAGGAGTACTCTTGTGAGGTTTCGAATAAAATAGTCTTACAAATCTTGTTTCCCCTTACAAACTTTTGAGGCCCGTTTCACCCCTTGGAGGGTGAATTTTGAAAAAAAAATTCTTAGTGCACCCCTAGACTACATAAGGAACCTACTTGCCAAATTTGGAATCCGTAGACCCAGCGGTTTGGGCTGTGCGTTGATTTTTAGACTTTGTCACCCCATTTACCCCTCTTAGGAGTTAAATTTTGAAAAACCTGAAAACCCGTTACTACTCATTTATCAATAGGAGTACTCTTGTGAAGTTTCGAATGAAATAGTCTAACTAATCTTGTTTCCCCGTACAAACTTTGGGGGCCCGTTTCACCCCCTTAGAGGGTGAATTTTGAAAAATTTTTTCTTACTGCACCCCAAGACCACATAAGGAACCTACTTGCCGAATTTGAAATCTGTAGATCCAGCGGCTTGGACTGTGCGTTGATTTTTAGACTTTGTCACCCCATTTACCCCTCTTAGGGGTTGAATTTTGAAAAAACCTGAAACCCGTTTCTACTCATTTATCAATAGCAGTACTCTTGTGAAGTTTCGAATGAAATAGTCTAACCAATCTTGTTTCCACTTACAAACTTTGGAGGCCTGTTTCAACCCTTTAGAGGGTGAATTTTGAAAAATTCTTTCTTATTGCACCCCTAGACTATAAATAAGGAACCTACTTGCCAAATTTGGAATCTATAGACCCAGCGGTTTGGGCTGTGCGTTGATTTTTAGACTTTGTCACCCTATTTACCCCTCTTAGGGGTTGAATTTTGAAAAAACCTGAAACCCGTTTCTACTCATTTATCAATAGGAGTACTCTTGTGAAGTTTCGAATAAAATAGTCCAACTAATGTTGTTTCCCCATACAAACTTTGGGGGCCCGTTTCACCCCCTTAGAGGGTGAATTTTGAAAAATCCTTTCTTAGTGCACCCCTAGACCACATAAGGAACCTTCATGCCAAATTTGGAATCTGTAGACCCAGCGGTTTGGGCTCTGCGTTGATATATCACCCAATCAGTCAGTCAGTCAGTCAGTCAGTCAGTCAGTCAGTTTACCATTTTATATATATAGATAGATAGCTAAGAACACTCCCGACTAATTCACCTTTCAAACAAAAAAATCCAAATCCGTTCATCCGTTCGGCCTCTACGATACCACAGACACACACACACACGTCAAACTTATAACACCCCGTCGTTTTTGCGTCGGGGGTTAAAAATGCATCAATGTATAACTTGTTACATTTATTTTAGTTCTTTGTTTTGCTACCTGCAAAGATAAAGTTGGGTGAAGTGTAAAATCGTTATTGCGATACAAAATGATTTGAAAGCGATTGCCACTTGTTTGGGCCCTCTGAGGGCCTAAAATGGCCGCTTTAGCAGAACATAATACGAATCACCTTAAAAAATGTAATTACCTAAAATGGACTTTCTTGTTATGAGTGTAAAGTCCACTTTTAGAATTTAAAAGTATTAACGTGATTCATTTAATGTTCTAATAAAGCGGCCATTTTAGACCCCCTGGTCTAGAGTTTACAAGAAGTTCTATCAACTGCGGATTCTTTGATATTATTTAGCTTGTTAATACCAAGTGGGCGGTGTCTCTTTAGGCAACAACGAGTTCTAGAGTAAGACATTTTAACAATAACTCCATTGTTCCAGATAAATCAAATTCCTTTAAAATCAATTCAGAAATGAATTATAGTGTGAAAAAACTATGAAGCAGATGAAGACCGTCGAGATTTTTTATATTATTTAGGTAAAGAAAACTTACGATAAGGACAACTGAAGGCAAGAGGGATAGAAAAAGACAGTTGAAGGAGGAAAATTCAAATTAAATCAAATACTGAATTTGATGAAAATGTAATGTGATATCTACAGAAGAGAGAATAGAGAATTTGGGAAACATTACGGATTGCCATAGCGTACCTAGCTTTGTTCTTAATCATGTAATTGTAAGACACATTCCAGATATTTAATTTATTTAATACCATACCAAGCACATTGTAACAAACAAAATTAATAAAAAAGTTAATAATTTTTAAGACCATGTATTTGTATTTTTTTTGTTAAATATCACATAATAAAAGCGTACGAAGATTTTACATGATATTAAATTGTTATCTAAAGATCATTTAATTCATCAGCCTTTGCTCCACTCAGAAGGGATAGTTCCGCGCTGTGTTGACTCTAAATATTCCAGCTCTGTAAAAAAAACAAACATGAACTTTAGTATGTCTTGATAGTTGATACTTGCTACGGGTTTTATGTTTGGTGTGATGACCCTCACCGTGACTTGTTGATATCGCTATTGCCCATAGGGTTGAGAGAACCAGTACATCTGTCACGAGTAGCATCCCTCAGACTTGCGCATTCGTTGGCCAGAAGACGGTTGTATTTGACGGAGCTAGCCATGTACTCGTAGGAACGGCTGTGGGAACATCCGAAGTTTCCAATTATGCAGCCAGGCATGTTGGATCCTCCGTTGGGGTAGAAGTCAGCATCACCACAAGGGTCCTCGTATCCAAGAGTTGTAGTTTCTGTGTGGATTACTTCTACGTAGCGACCATCCGACCGCACTAAACGGTTGCGGTCTGAGCCCCACAGTGGTCCAGCAGGATCCAAAGCTAGAACAGAACAGTCATAGTTATAGTAATTTTACTTTTAAAAATTTGTTTAAGTATTCGAGTTTACTTGTCACAAAGTATTACCTGTAACTCTGTGAACCCTAGATCTAGTTTCCCTGCCAGCATTTCCAACTAGATGACCACCAAGACTGAAACCTACTAAGTGTACTCTGTTGTATGCCATTCCCAAACCATTAAGCCAGTTCACAAATTGTCCGAGTCCTCTGCCAACTTCGGCAGTACCGCCTTTCGCTGTAGTGTAAGATCTGTTGGCTAGAGCGCTCCAGTCGAGAACAATAACGTTGACATCAGCATTCTGGAGGAAAGCTAAAACCAATAAAACCATGTTAATATCCACGTCTTTTAACCACAGTCACTGCTGATGCAAGATGTAAAAACAGCTTTACAAATAATTTGAAACCGAGTTGAGACAACTTTTCAGTGCTGTGACCACTGTTAGTCAAGATCATTTGCTTAATACATTCAAGACATGGGTACAATAAATAACTTACCGTCAATGAGCAATCTGTTCATGGCGTTTCCACCGTTTCCATTCCACCCATGGGCGAGGAACACAGTGATTTTTGAGAAACTGAAGTTGGAGTTAGATACAGAAGCAGCATTACCACGGACTAAGACTTGGGCTGAATTGCGATTGGACCTGAAACATGGAACACAAAATAATTATAATAAGGAGTAAGTACATTACGTAGAAAGCAATATTTTTTATATAACAGCACAGTTTAAAAATAGTTTATATTTTGAATATTGAGTGGGTAAGTGGATAGGGAAACTCTTAGTAATGTTAACCTATCAACCTATGAACCGTACCTGGTATAAAGCCAATATGCGTTATTATTTGAATTCCTGGTATATTCTTCAATAAAAGCCCAATCTACAGGCTCTTCGGCATCCACAAGGTGCAGGGTATTGTCGCCATCTCCAGGCATGTAGAAGTACCTGTCACCTTCCTTGTAACCCTGTAAGGGGTCTCTGAGGACGCTTGCAGCACATGCTGTGAAGGAGAGTCGGATATTTAAAAAAAATAAGGATCATAGGATTTTCCAATGCTTGTCAGCTCAAGGATAAAAAGTATGCCCTCGGTTTTCTTCCGGAACGTAGATCTACTGATAATGTCAGAAAAAATAACAATGCTTCAATTAATTTAACTCTTTTAACGAAAACTTTTGACCGATCACACAGTATACAATATAAGTAAATTCTTACCCGCTATAACGACGAATAAAAGTAACAAGCACTTCATGACGCACTAGACTAGGACTATCTAGTCAAAATAATTATGATCCGATTGTTATTGAATGTTATACTTATATACAAGAAAATGTCAATTCACGATTATTTTCCATTTATCCTGATAAAGAGATATGGGAGGTTATGCCAATCAAATTACTTGGCAACGAACTTTTAAAAGAAATCAAAAAAATTGATATGTGTTATTAGATATCTATTTTTTTGATTGCTTAACTCTATATAACAGACTGGGACGCTCGAGGTTAGCTATATTATATTGTGTCAGTCGCACAGATCGCTGCACTTACCATAAGGTACTGACTTACATATCGAGACCCTTTTTGTATATTTTTCCGATGAGAAATCATCAAATGACCCCTCCCGCTCTGGGCGGAGCAAAAGGGAGTGTCACACCCGTATGCAGAGTCCTCGACTTGACTCAAAACCGTCTTGACACGCCTACTTTCCACCCCATTCGAGATATTGACAGCTAAAGTTTGTTTATAATTTGACATATCCGCCCACTTTTCTGTCAAATTCAACGTACAGTAGTACAAGAATCTTTTGACACTTGAATGAAGCCAACAGGGGGGCGCTGATGGTTAACCTTTTGTTAATTGTTTTGTAAGAAATATTTAGAAAAGAAAGAGATGGCTGCATTAGTTTTGATGTTTGCCCCGCGCCAGATAATTCTTGAAATCGAGAAACTTACGTTGTGGGTGATATATGTACCTACTGAAATTCAAGTTTGACGTGTGTATAATTATTCTCTTGAGATTGTCTAGAAATGGCGAAAGTAAGATGAATTTTGAGGAGTATGTCGATGCGAACGATACGTCATATAATTATTTATCGCGACGATATTTACGCGATGCCGATAACCCATTTGACTTTTACAACAACGAACAGTTCCAAAGACGATTTCGGTTTCAGAAGGAAACCGTGCAGAATTTTTTTTACCCTTGGTATTTGAAAGTGCTAGCGTAGTTCTGATCGTGGACTATCAATTCCGACAACAATCCAGCTACTGCATACTGATCGGGGACAGCGGCTATGCCCAAACATCATATATGTTCACGCCTATGCTTGATCCACAGACTCCAGCTGAGTTACAATACAATAGGGCTCACATAAAAACAAGAAACGTAATTGAGTGATTCAAAGGGGTCTGGAAAAGGCGATTTGCATGTCTCAGTAGAAAATTACAAAACAAATTAAGTACCAAACACCTTGAATATCATTAGTGCCTGTGCCATACTCCACAATATTTCTATCATGGTAAATGGAGACATGCGGACGCCAGAACCCAGAGTGGTCCAACATAATTCTGCTGCCGTTATCCGAATGCAATTAGGCTCGGCGCAGTATGTTTCCATTTTTTTTATCCTATTTCTTTTGACAGAGTACATCCATCGTTTCTTTGGTCTTCCCCTACTCTTATAATAAATATTCGTAATCAAATCTTTCTTCACAACATGTTCCTCATTCAGCCGCATCACGAACTCATACCATTACAACCATAGACTTACCACAACTTTTCAGACGTCTTCCTCTTTGTATTACTTTGTTATTCCATCCATTCACATGACACTACACATCCCCCATTCATCTGAGCATTTTCATATAAAATTGCCTTTCATTTTGTTTTGTAGCCAAACATTGTGATCCGATGACCTGGTAAAGGTTACGGGAATCCGTTGGATGCGAGTCGCACGGCACCGGTCAATGTGGCAACACTTGGGGGAGGCCTATGTCCGGCGGTGGACGTCTTTCCTTTCGGCTGGAATGATGATGATGATTTTGATCCGTACAAGACAGCAGGTCTTACCATTTATTTGCCTAACCGTGGTGCCTTGATTTTCTTTGAAATCGTTCTCTGCACACTATGGAAAACTTTAAAAATCACATTATTTTCGTATGCAGAAACTGTTCGAAAGATTAATAATGTCTATGGGTACTGTCATAACGGATTGGTCGAAGAAAGCAATGTTTAACAAAATTGGAAAGCCATGGGAGAGACCTTTGCCCAGCTGTGGGACATAGCGGGCTGATATAAAGTAAAATAAATAAATAAATAACCAACCCGTCTTGAGCAAGTTTGGTGATCAATGCTCGTGCCTTCTCAGTATGAGAAGAGGCTATTGCCCAGCAGTGGGACAGTAATAGGCTGGTATTATTTTTGTAAAAGAAAACACGGTTCATTTTTGGTTCCAACGTTCTCGTTCTGAAAACTTTTACCTGCAGCCTGTGCAATGGACGGCCGGAGACCATAGTTGCTAATACCTATTTTCCGTTGCGTTTAATTTCAAAGCTACCTAGTATGTAGGAGGAATTAGTAATTCATGATTATTACTAAGAATTGCAAGCACTTGCTCCGTGGTAAATATATATTGAGCACAGTTTCTTTCCCAAATCGGTGGGTATTTGGAAATGTTCATTGTCGTGGAATTGTATGAGCTATTTATCAAGATCGCGTAAATAATATAGTCGTGACAAATAATCATAATATGGAGTATCGTACACATAAAAGATGAATACAAGCTTAATTCATTTGGTATTTCTAAAGCATGAGAATGAAAACATCGTGAGGAAACCGGCATGTCCTAGAACCAAAAATTCGAACACATGGGAGCATTAATAGGTTGATGATGATGATGGTGATGAAAATGTTAACGCAGCATTTTGAATCTCAGAGAACAAGAGCGAGCTTGCATAGGTAGCTCGTGAATTCGTGATGTTTGGGAACTAATATTGGTTTATTTTTGAAATTTAGCAAGTTGTATGAGAAACCAATGCGGTACATAAGTTGCTTACCGAACATCATTTATTTTAAATAGTTTTTGGCTAAGGTTGTTTTGTTTTTTTATTTAGCCCCCAACCTACATCTTTAGTATATTTGTGTTGCGGTATTATACATATACTCGTAACTCGTTAATATAGTACATTCCTTGAGTTTAAGAAACTTTTTTTTTTTTTTTAATCTACTGAACGGATTTTGATGAAATTTTGCACACAGATACTTTAAATTAAAACAACGGATTAAAACATAGGATACTTTTATCCCGGTAGTAAGATCTCATGGGACAATAATCAAACTTCACGCGGGCGAAGCCGCAGGCAGAAGCTAGTAATAATATAATCAGATCGAATACTTCTAAGCTGCTCGGTTCATCGTTCATCGTCGAAGCCCGTTATCGCAAGAGAGGTTCGCACCACCTTACAAATTGAAGCCCCAAGAACACAACCTGGCTACGGACAGACATTTTTTTTTGTTTCGCATGGGAAATCAAAGAAAACCCATCCCTGTTCCTTCCTCGCCCTTTACCTACAGTGACCTGCAGTGGCCTATTTGGAAAGCTCTGAATCGATTGCGTACACAAGTAGGCCGCTGCAAAACATATTTGGCAAAATGGAGTATTATTAATTCCTAAAATAGTTTATTATTGATTCCTTTATTTTATACACTGTGACATTGAATGATTTGACATGAATACTTAGTTCAGTATTTTATTATTTTTTTTTTACTTTACTTATTTTTTACGTGTGTGTTTATTTGACATGAATATTTACTTGTGACTGTCATGACATTTAATGATTTGACATGAATACTTAGTTCAGTATTTTATTATTTTTTACTTTATTTTTGTTTATTTTATGTGTGTGTTTGACATTTCGTATTTTTATTGACATTCGAATTTGAATTGTAATATTATTATTTATTTTATTTAATTATTGTGAATGTGAGGACCTTGTGGGTCACTTATTGTTGTTTTTTTTTTTTCCCACGACTGTCTGGCAGTTTGAGTACTATAAGCGACCTACCCAAATGTCCTTTCTTTGGTATTGTTCGTCGTTTCGTTGAGCTCCTTGAGTTAAAGGTCGAGCTACACGATAACTGACAAATGCTTGCACTGACTGGACAGGTCCACTCAAATCTGTATGGTTCTTTCTTCAAAAGACCATCTCAGACACTAATCTGCATAGTTCTCATGTGAGTTGAACAAGATTGTCTGGACTTTAAAAGAGACTATGACCTCTGAGTTTGTTTCGGCTGTTTCTTCTCAGAGTAGTCAGGTACGAAACACCGGCCCCATCTAGTTTAAAAACATGACGTGTAAAAGTGTTTGAGAAAACCTACTTACTGAATAAATATCATTTATCATTTATCATTTATCATTTATTGGTTCCTCCAATACCGAGTGCAAGTGCGGTGGTCCGAACCAAACTATGCCGGGGCTATCTGCTGAAGTGTCCAAGGTGTTCGTTTACCTGCACTTGTTACGACCTGAATAGCGCCTCTGCCACTGCAATAAACGTGGCCACCTACTGGGGCCAAACTATGTGCGTGTGGATTGAGGGCCACTTTGTTAAAAATTTTTGAAAAAGTGCTTAGGATTTAGAAACATTCCCAAAGAATTGTGAAAGTTGGAATGCCATTTTGTGAAAGTCAATTAAGGGTGTTATGGACTGCAAAGTTAGTATAGAAGTACATCGATACGACAAGCAGAAGAAGGTTCATCTTCCGACTGAATTCTTTGCTCAACTCTGGACGACCGGAACTTGCTAATAGAGCAAACTGGCGAAGAAAAGCTCAGAAGCTGTGAGCTCATAAAGCACAGCTGGGTTGGAGAGACCACCATGAAGCCGCGACGGATTGGAGGCAGCAGGGTACAATTTATTAAAAATTGCGGTTTCAAGGGTGCAAAAATGCAAAATCTGGCACTTCCTTGGATTTTACCCCTATTTTTCTAAATAAGTATGTATGTATGCTCCAGTTTTTTATGTTGATAATTGTGTGATGTTTATATTTATATTTTTGCTGTCTCGTAGGTTCACTAGTCATAAACTGCACAGTGTGAGGTTATGGGTTCGATTCCCAGGCCATGCAGTGTTGTTGGGTTTTACTAACCCATAGACTGGATCTAATGTTACGTAGGACTAAATGAAAATGAAAAATCATTTTCTTTGTTTTTCTATGTCTTTAAATGTGTTATGTAGATATTTTACTTATTTGTTATACATACGTGATACTACTTTTATAATAAAAATCAATTGGCTTGCATAACGTGTAATAATTTATTTTTATTTTTTTTCGGCGTCCTCCCTTGCAGCCTCACTGAATTGAAGCAACTGCGCGGCACTTAAACGGTCCAGCTTTGCATTTTAGTAGGCTTCCTCTGCTGCCTTTAATAGCCACTTCCTCTCCTGCATTTTCATCTGGCGCAGTTCTTCCTCTCTTTCTTGAATCCGCTTTAAGTTTTTCACTTTTAGCAAATGTGATTCTTGATCTCGTTCCTCATTCCCTTTTAAATTTTTTGGCCGTGCCTCAAACTCCATGCCCTCGGACTCACAGCCTACATGTTATTTGGTACTTACGCGGTACTTGCGCGTATTATTTATGGAGTTATATTCTTGGGTCAGGCGAACACAAGCATTTTTTTTGCTGATGGGCTGCCCGTCCACGTCGTACATAAATGGAGCTTGTACTTGCGCACAAGTTCCAGTAAGCAGGATTTTTCTCCGGAGGTAAAGCAAACCTTGAGGCCATTTTAAATCCTTGAGAATGATTCTTGAATGATGAAAAAATATTTATTTGAAAGTTAATCCGTTTTATGCGGTTTTATGATTTTGTTCTTTGACAGATGATGTCAACCAAGAGCATTCGATCGAACATCAATTTATGACATCTCTAGCATTGTGACGTATTCTATTAAAACATTTTTAGCATATAAAGCAGCTTGCAACCTTCATGCAACATACTTATTTCGAGTTTGATATGGGCAGCATGTTTTGCAGGTAGATTAAGGTGAGTACTCATATGAGCATTTCAACGTATTGTAATGTTTTTACGAAAGCTTGGCACGGTGTTCAACGTATTTACTTGTAACATTCCTTTGGTTTCCGTCAAGAATGTGTGATGTAACATTGGTTGATAATTTTAGGAATAATGATAAAACTACAAGTTTGCGATTGAAAACATGTAAAAGGACAATAAAATAAAAGAATATCTTTAGATGGTTTAGACATCTTGATAGAACGAGTAAAAGGCGACTAAAAAAAACCGAAAGAGAACGTAGGAGGACATACTTTATTGGTACCTAAAGGTTTCTTAAAAAAAGTCAGGTGGCAGTGCTCGAGTCCTGCGTGCGTGTCGCCGCGTGTTCCCAGATATATGAACGTGAATGAAGCAAAAGTAGTACCTATATCAAGTTTTAACAAAGTGTTAAGCGGCTTGGTGTCTTCATGACTTGTTGAAAATACATGTTTTAGCTAGTCTGTACTCACCCTATGAACATAATTTTGTAGGCGTGTCGGAGGCGGTGGCCTGCAGTGGTTTCCTTGTTACCATGGCAACAAAGACCGTTTCAAGCAAAAAAATGGTCTTAAGCAAGTTTTTGGAATACGGGTGTCAGACTTTTACTGACTAAAACCTACCTGTTCCTTCTTAGCCCTTTGCAGTTCCGATGCCACCGCATCTCTTTCGAACAGCCCCGGCAGGCATCGTCCCTTGCGGACCTCGTCCTTTTTGCTGATATATTTCAAGGCACGAACGCGCCGTTGACACGGCCTGTCGTCATAAGACGGACGGACGGCGAGGTCCACCGTCCACAGACCCGCGCCTACGGTGCCCCGATGCGTCTCCCGCAGCGGCTGGGACGTGAGGTTCTCTCTCTCTCACGTTTCACCACCTCCTTCGCTACCATGACTGCTTCGCAGAAGAAGGCTGCCCATTCCCTCTCGCTCCGGACCATGGATTTAAGCAGGGCTGGCCGCGAGTGGTCGCCGCCGCCGATCGCTGCTATGAGGACACGGCGATGCTCCGCCCAAGCGGGGCAAACCTCCACCGCTCCTCCTCAAAGAGGGGACTTATCGCCACTTTTCCGTATTTATTATATGAAGATCTTTGACAGCTATAAAGGATAGTTATGGGCAAAATTCTGACAACCAGTAATACCAAGGGGTAGGTATTACATAGAAACTGAGAAGTCTGATAAAGACGCCTAGTTTAACGTACAGAATTTTATCATTTTTTTGTGCGCTATTTTGTCATTGCTGCGCACGCGTTGCATATTATTTCCCTATTTCGGATTTTCAGGCTTCGCGTTCGTAAATGTGAATGTATACCTGTATGTCACCGTAAAATTATCAAATACGTTACATTACAATATAACGTGTATCTCTCTAGCGATATTGTAAAGCCTCGAATTATTGTCAACTGAACATACGGAAGTATCTCTGCCCCCATAATCGGGACTTGGGGCACCCCCCGTTAGGTTAGTTAGGTTCCTTTAAACCCTGCACCCGGAAATAGGGGCCCCGCGAAGCGGGGCTCCGTCGACTACGCTTTTTAGGGGAATATAAAGTGTTTTAAGGTTAGGTTATAATAATCGGTATTTCTCAGGAATGGTTCAATATCTTTTCATAAGAGTTGTACCACTGGGCAAGGGGGACTCCTCCTTCCCTCCACACCGCGTGAGTTGACTACCATCGCATGCATTTCACGTAAAATAATGCGTTTTGTTGTAAGCAGTATGTTCATTTGACAATATTTCGAGATTTTACAATATCGCTAGAGATATTACAATATAACGTATTTGACAATTTTACGGTGACATATATGTGAAACATCAGAGAAGGCAAAGAGGGCAAGGTCAATGTGGCATCTTCACCTTCAGGGCTGACCCGGCTGACGTAGAATTGGCCGGGTTGCACCGCATTGCAAAAGTTCCCTCTGGTTCCCACAATATATCACTTTCGTGCATTTTGCATTGTTAACATGGAAAGCGAAACTAAAACACCTTAAATAATAAATTCAGCAGAACTTACGGGAAATAAAACAACAATGAATAAAATTGTTAATATTCCACGTGGTTTATTTCACATATTAAATGCCATAAAGTGAATACAAATCAAATCATTAACGGTTATTTTCAATTAACGATAAGTAAGTCTGATCATTATATTATCCAATTGTTAATTTCTTCTACACTACGGATTCAAAGTTGTTTCTTTGTTTCACTCAGAATGGATAGGTTCGTCCTGTGTTGACTCTAAATATACCCTGTCTGAAAACAAACAAAAAGTTTTTAAATGTCCTGCATACGAAGCACGTTAAAGCTAGAAGCTTCATCGTGCTGCCGTCATATTCGATTTATCAATATGAGCTATTTCTCAATATTTGATCCTTACCGGGACTTAAACATATCGTTGTTACCCATAGGGAAAAGAGTTCCTCTGCATCTGTTATTATTAGATTCCGACATGTTAGCGCATTCGTTGGCCCAAAGATGGTTATATCTCACGGTGGCAGCCATATACGCAACGGAACGGCCGTGGGAACAACCGAAAACTGAGCAGCCGGGCATGTTGGCCCCTCCATTAGGGTAAAAGTCAGCGTGACCTAGCCGGCCGGCATAACCAAGGACTGTATTGTCTGTGTGGATCACTTCTACGTATAAACCATCCCTCCGGGATAAGCGGTTGTTATCAAAACTCCAAAGAGGGCCAGCAGGGTCCAGACCTAGAACAAACAAACAATTATAGTTGAAATAATATAACATGTATGTTATTTTCAAAAGTGTAGACAAATTCAAAACAAAATTAGTTACCTGTGACTCTACGGACCAAACTTGACGTTGTCCTGCCAGCATTCCCAACTAAATGAGCACCAAGACTGAAACCTACTAAATGAAAGGATGTGAAAAAAATACGAGGTTCGACAGCGACGAGCCAGTTCAAAAATTGTGCGAGTCCTCTGCCAACTGCAGCAGTTCCTGTTTTCGCTGATGTGTAAGAACTGCTGGCCAGTCTACTCCAATCGAGAACAATAACGTTGACGTCGCGATCTTGCAGAAAAGCTAAAAACAAAAAAAGAAATAGGTACAGACGAATTGATAACCTTTTCTTTTTGGAAGTCGGTTGAAAAGGTTAGAGTAAAAAAACAATGGGTTCATTTTATATATTTATATGTTGTTTTCGAATAATTGTAAAAAAAATATCCTTTCAGATTGCAAGTTGCAACGGGATAGATAGAATTTGCTTTCATAAAATGGCAACAAACAAATAATATGAGTATAATTAAACGTTTAGAAGCAAAACTCGAGTGATGGGTATCTAATTTCCACATAGAAACTGTAGATACCTCCGCTTTCTACGTGGATTTAAAAAACCTTTGGAGTGGGAGTCATTTAAACTAAAAAAAAACTAAAACTATTAATAGTAATGATGAATGCGGCTATTCATCGTGCCGATTGTTTTGACGCCCAATGGCCTCATTAGCCAAGAGCAACGACGAACATTTTTCGAGGCTTTCCTTAGGCGGTTAGGTCAAGGGCTGGTTCAGAAGGCAGTACTCCTCGATACGGGTTGGATTGTGAGGAGGTTCCTGTCTTTGGAGCCCTAACCACCGGTAGCTTTGACTCTGCTCCCGACACCGGTGGACTACAACTTTATTATTTTAAAGTGTTTTTTTTCTACCTACGTTTTTAAAGAAATATTTTAAAAGGTGCTTTAAAGACAAATAAAGATAAATAATCAAGATTATACCATTAATGAGCTGTATATTAAAATTGTCTCTGCCGTTTCCACCCCATCCATGAGCCAGAACTACGGTTGTTCTTGGTTCAAAGTTCGAGTTCAATAATGAGTTGTAATCATTTAGCACTAATCGTTGAGGTGCTGTAGGATTACTCCTGAAAAAAAAACGAAAACTTTTTGTGTGATCAATAATATTCGATCAAAAAATGGGTACGTGGCACTATGATGACTGAAAAAGTTTTAGAAAATCGGTTGTCTTGACATGGGCATTTCACTTGTCTGATTTGGAGAGAGATATCAGGTCCGCGTCTTAGGCCCCCAGTGGTCGAAGTACCCATGGCCGACGCCCCCGTGCATGAGTATGAACATGGATGGCTTTATGGGCAAAAGAGGAGCAACGAAACTTGTGGTTGGCGTGGGGCTCTTCTGACAATATGTGTAAGATGAAAAAACTTGGTCCCTCTTACAAAGAAGAACCCTGACGAACGGTAAGATAACATAGGGCATAAACTGACTGTACCTGGTATAAAGAAAATATGCATTATTCGCTGGATTTCTAGTGTATTCTTCGATAAATTCCAAATCTGGGGGCTCATACGCGTCGACAAGATGGGGAGTATCGTCATCACCCTTTGGGAAATAGAAGTACCGGTCACCTTCCTTGTAACTCTGTGACGGGTCTTTGATTACGCTTGCAGCACATGCTGTAAAAGTACAAAAGCAAGATATTATAGTATGAGTACCTACCTAACTTGATAAAGATGTAAAACAAGTTACATTAAATTAAAAATTTAAAAACCCCCCGACACAACATGGGGTCATAATTTTGTGGTATTTTTTTTGGAACGAAATTCCTTAACGCTTTAAAAACGGGTGTCAAGCCCTTTCATTTGATACCCACATTGAGGAAGTTGTAAAAAAAAAATGGAATTCACAATTTTGTGGCGGCGGCCATCTTGAATTCGAAATTTAAGCGCATAGTATTTTACTAGTCAAGCCCTTTTATTTGACACCCATATTGAGGGAGTTGTGAAAC
The DNA here is from genome assembly GCA_950022955.1 of Xestia ashworthii. Classification (NCBI taxonomy): domain Eukaryota; kingdom Metazoa; phylum Arthropoda; class Insecta; order Lepidoptera; family Noctuidae; genus Xestia; species Xestia ashworthii. Next base: position 9,429,725 of record OX465550.1, read on the forward strand.
AAAAATGTAATCCGCCATTTTGTGGCGGGGCAGGCCATTTGGACTGATTTTCAACCGACTTCTAAAAAGAGGAGGTTCTTCGTCTGTATTTTTTTTTTATTTTTTTTTTTGTGTTTGTTACCTCAGAACTTTCGACTGGGTGAACCGATTTTGATGATTCTTTTTTTGTTTGAAAGCTGGTGCTTCCCGTTGGGTCCCATTTTAATTTGTTGAAGATCTGATGCTGATCTTCGGAGATATACAATGGAACTCTTCAAAAATAGACGGCAAATCTGCAGTGATTGCTGCATCCGCTTGTAGGTTCATTGTTTATACTACATCATGACGTAACATCACGCCTGTATGCTCTGAGGGGGTACGCAGATGTGTACAATATACCCAGATTTCGACAGTTAGACGTGTAAAGTTCCATTCAATGGGATCCCGGAGAAATAGAGGTAACTCCTTAACTTTATAGGCACACCAGAAGCGGTTTGGGTAGTTTTAGGCAGAGTACTTTCTCGGAGTGATCCCATTTCGATTTGATAAAGATCTGGTGACTTCGGAAGATAGGTAACTGAACTCCTTAATAAATGATAGCAAATGTACTGGGATCGCTGAAGACTCACGTCTATCTATTGTTTACACCAGTTCATAACAAAAAATCACACCGATACGCTGTGAAAGGGTAAGCACATGTGAACCACTAAAAAGTGAAAAATAAAAACTTTTTTGCAAAAAATATAACCGACTTCACACAAAAAAGTGAAAAATAACTTTAGCTTCAGAAGTCGGTGACAAAAAAACTAAATCAATCAAACAAAGGTCACCGACTTCTGAAGCTAAAGTTATTTTTCACTTTTTTGTGTGAAGTCGGTTATATTTTTTGCAAAAAAAAATTTTATTATAAAATATAGCTAAGAACACTCCCGACTAATTCACCTTTCAAACAAAAAAAACAAAATCTAGATAGGTTCGTCCGTTTGGCTGCTACGATGCCACAGACAGACATACACACATCCACACACACACACACAGTTTTTAATGACAGAAAGACAGTTGGCAAAGCCGACAGTTAATTTTGCTCTCCCCGTCATTGCGATTTAAAAGTAAAAACTATTAAAAAATATTTTTGTTTTTAATTAAAAGTTTTTTAGAAGTCACTAATATTTTTTTTTGTTTTTGACTGATACTTAAGTACATAATATGCCTGTAACTGGTTTATTTGAAATCATTGCTTCGATTTTGGTGGTGCTTACCTGATGTAACGACAAATAACAGTAAAATACACTTCATTACGCACTACAGTAACACTATCAAGTCAAATTAATAGCGTTCCAATGATATTTATATTATTTTTACTCAAGATTATTTACCATTTATCGCGATAGAGATCGTAGGTGTGGTATTTTTATCAGGCAATGAACTTCCTACATCCATCTGGTCTGGAGTCTCCTATAGGATCCTACCACTTTTAAATCAGCGTAAACGGGCGGCAAACCCGCATTACCCGCGCGGCAAAAACCCGCCGGCGGCTGTGCATAGTATGTGACCACAGACTTCTAAACTCGAATTACCTTTAAGACTCTTAATTCGTGTGCGGTTGATAGAATTGCCTTTTTGTCAGTAATGCTTAATTCCTATGTTATGTATGACATAGGAATTAAGCATTACTGACAAAATAAGTAGGTAGGAAATAAATAAGCGATGTTGACTGTACTGTTGACTGTGTATTGTAAAGACAATATAGTCGACTTCACGTCTGTGGCTGTGACTCTTTGACTTTGAGTTGGCCTAGCGTTGAACAGAATTTCAATGGAATAAGAGGCCAGCTTATATTGGTTATGTTACCAGTAAGTGGTAGCCCACTGTACGGAGGGGAAGAACAGGAAAAACGATTATTTTTTCGATGATTGGAATCTTTTAGAATGCTTATATGATAATAATAACTGTCTAATTAAGAGATTGTAAAGATAACTTGCCGCCAATGGCCGTAATTTTTAATCATCACAGTGGTACAATGAAATAAATGTATTAAGTGATTCAGATAAGAAATAAGGAAGCACAACCACATTAAAAAAATATAAAAGAGTAGATAAGAATGTATACGAGTATTATGTCTTTCTAGCTTTTGCCCGCGGCTTTGTCCGCGTAGAAATTTTGATGATATACATCAAAATTTCTACGAGTGTGAGACTATAAATGACCTATTTTCCCAGGCAGGCCTACCAAATTTATGTATACACAAAAAAAAAACATTAAAACTAGATTTTGCCGGTGTTTCGTACCTGAGTACTCTGAGAAGAAACAACCGAAACAAACTCAGAAGTCCAGACATAATCTTGTTCAACTCTCATGAGAACTATGCAGATTAGTGTCTGAGATGGTCTTCTAAAGAAAGAACCATACAGATTTGAGTGGACCTGTCCAGTCAGTGCAAGCATTTGTCAGTTTTCGTGTAGCTCGACTTATAACTCACATATCTAACTACTCATTTAGGCTAAGTTCACATGACCGCGCGAAGTCGCGCGACGCCGCGCGATTGGAGCGTTCACATGACGGCTATGTACGTGCGCGCGGGGCGCGGCGCGCAGCGCCGCGCGGTCGTGTAGGCGATAATCATTACTTTGATCTTGTACCGCGCGGTTAGTGGTTCCGCGCGGTACCGCGCGCTCATGTGAACTTAGCCTTATAATCTATCGCATGACGGGTGTGATATTTGGATTGGAACCCCTAATCTATTTACTTATACATTATTCTTTATTACTTTCTTTTATTTATTTATTATTATTTATAACTGCTGCCAGACGCTAACAGTCGGGCCTAGTATGTTATGCTTATTTCGCAGATAACTCTGCATGCGCGATGCCGGATTATTAGTTTGTATGTTACGAGATAGACGTCGTTACGCAGTCATTTTCTCTCATGATTTTCTTTCAGTGGTAAAAGCTAAATAATACAACCTAAATCAATTGTATTGCAAGATATTCGAATTAAAGGATACCTCAAGGTTTCATTTTCGGCCCTCTTTTACGTGGGTCTCTATCCTATGCATACAAGTAAATTCTAATATGGTCATAATTTTAATAAATACACGTTTTCAAGAGAAATATAGAGTTTTGGGTACAAAATAAAAGCAGAGAAGTATGTTCATATGAATAATCATAAATAACCATTTTATTGTGTTGCCGTTCTTAGAAATTAATTAACTTCATTCTTTATGAGGACAAGCATTGGTGTAGTGAGTTAGTGACCTAGTATTGATTAAGTAATCCAACTAATTATCTTCCATTCAGTATGGGTATCTTCTGTCTGTGTTCACTCGGAATATACCCGCCCTGTAAAAGACATAAAATCATGTTAAAAATGTCGTGTAAGCAGTAAATAAGAAGTTCATCAAAAGTTTTAAAGGTAACAATTATTAATTTATTTAAAAAAAAAAATTCCACAAATGTCTCTACAGAATAACTCGAAAGGTTTTTGTCCAACTGGATGTATGATCATTTGGTCATACTTGGCCACTACTTTGGCCTTGTAATCCACATAGGGTTAAACAGAGGTGTACCTAACAAGAACACCCATAGCCCAAGAAAAACACAATAAAACTTTATAACCTTATGCTAAGCAGTCGCTCTTGAGACCTCTAGAGTAAAGAGGCAGTCAAGAGTGAGAGTCAAGGATAATAAATATGTATAATTTTAAATAATTATCTACATTTATTACAAAACCTAAAGAAAGATAAGGTACGTAAGTCATTGCCCTAGTAGCAATTGCCGTTGGCTTCCTTATGCCAACAGTTGGGAATGTATTGGCAGACGGTTAGTTGTTCCGCCAACCTAAACTTAAAATAGGCCCATTGTCGTAAACATGCATTATTTGCCCAACGAATAGCCAACAAAGGGCCTTCTGTTACTATTCCTACTGTTGGGTGATTTTTGCAGGGATTTCAGTTATTATAACACCATTGGGCCAACTAACGACGGGCCTGCTGCATCTATTCCTACTGTTGGGAGAATTTGTAGGGATTTAAATTACTAAAACAACATTGGGCCAACTAACGACGGGCCTGCTGCTTCTATTCCTACTGTTGGGAGTTTTTTGTAGGGATTTAAGTTATGATAACAACTTACATCGGTCCAACTTAAACCTTTCAATGGGCCTGTTAGGGATGATACGTATATACTGGTACACCCAGTATGAGCTTACTAGTACTCTCTTAACTCTTAGTAACTCTTAGATTTACGAAACATATTTTTATATTTTTGTTTATATTTGAGATTTATGGTTTATATTGTAAACAAAGTGCAAAATTGAAAATTAAGGATAATTTAAGAAGGACATTCCGTCACTAAATGTCCTTGGTGGGCGGTATGTTCATGCCGAAACCGTAATGATAATATCGTAAAGGTTCAAAAGTTGTACCCCAACCTCGATAGATGGCGTTGTAGTCCAATTAGAAGTCGCTATCGTTGTGTTACCACGATTTGGTTGGGTTCGAGTGAATTTTAGTAAATATATCACCAGCTTGGGCGCCGGACAAACACGAGTGGCATACGGCGTATGGCGGTGGCGCCGAGTAAGTGGCGCCGCTACTTGCTACTGCCTCGCCCCCCGCGTACCCGCACACGTGCCAGCGCCATACGATACGCCACTTGTATATGGCCCGCGCCTTAGATCAGAAAGCAATTTGGTTTTATTTCAACCCTGTTAGTGTTCACACAAGGTTATTAGTTCAACACTACTAGCTCGGTAGTACACATTGGTAGTAGTTGGTTGGTTGGTGGTAGGCAAATCCACGTTGGCCCCATCGCAAGTTGGGCCTTCGTAGGCAAATCCACGTAGGCCATCAGTTTTGGGCCCAACCCGCAAACTGCCCGCCAATTGTATGCATTTGCCAACTAACCAGAGGTATGTGGCCCAACTAAATGCCAACAAAAAATGCTACTAGGGTGCTACTTTATAATCAGTCAAACTAGACTGATTCAATGTAACAGTGATCACTGAATTCTCACCTTGATTTGGATAGGTCACTGTTACCCATAGGGTTAAGTTCACCAGTGCATCTATTGCGAGTGGCTTCCCTCAGAGTTGCGCATGTATTGGCGAGGAGATGGTTATACTTGACGGTGCTGGCCATGTACTCGTACGAACGACTGTGGTCGCATGAGTTTAAGATACACCCAGGCATTCCAGAACCTCCGTTGGGGTAGAAGTCAGCATCACCGCAAGGGTCAGTATATCCAAGCAAACCAGTGTTTGTGTGGATAACTTCTACGTATTGGCCATCCGTAGGCACTACGCGACCATTGTCTCTGGTCCATAGCGGACCAGCGGGGTCCAAAGCTGAAAGAATAAATCATTTAAATATTGAAATGTGTACAATAAACCGGTGCATTTAGCTTTAAAAGTGTAAGAATAATATGGTCGTTACCTGTAACCCTTCTGACCGAACCTCCCGTTTCCCTGCCAGCGTTTCCAACTAGGTGACCGCCGAGACTGAAACCTACTAGATGTATTCTTTGGTATGACGCTCCCAAAGAAACGAGCCAGTTTACAAATTGTCCGAGTCCTCTGCCCACGGCAGCAGTTCCACCTTTCGCTGTAGTGTAGCCTCTGTTTGCCAGTCTATTCCAATCGAGAACAATAACATTTACATCGGCATCTTGTAGAAAAGCTGAAAAATAATTACAAAACCTGCATTCAAACACTGCTATAAGCTTTCACGATTTAGAACTAAAACCGTAAACCAGTAGGTACCATACTTAAAGATGCAGTTGAGGTTTTAGAGTTGCCGAGTTTTTTTTTTTTAATGAATTGAACCACGGAACTCTCAAAAGGTGTTGTGGTCCAACTATTTTAAAGTTGGACAACTGCCCCTAGTAAAGATCCATGGTCCAACTAGTTGGACCGAGCAGTTGGACCACTGCCCTGACTGAAACATACGTTCCACGATTTTCAACGTTCTGAGCTCCTGGTATTTCGCCGCTGTTGCAAGCGCCATGATTGCGGGATGACTGACTTTACAACAGCGTGGAAATATAGGGAGCTCACAATAATTGAAAATCAGATATCCCGTAATGACAGTGTATGTTTAAACCTGCACAGTTTAAGCACCCATGCACAGCTTGCATCAGGATAGGAGGAAATTCACGTTACCTTCAGTCAATAATCGATTCATTGTATTTCCGCCATGGCCATTCCACCCATGAGCCAAAAATACGGTAATCTTTGCAAAATCAAAGTATGATTGTGTTATGGACTGCACGTCACCAAGCCCAATGATTTGAGCTGAAGTAGGATTGTCCCTGAAAATAAGATAGTCATAATATTATGTTAGGCACGTGGGGGTTTTTTTAGATGGTTTTTAAACATCTAGTTTTTCTCTCATCCAGCGTAGACGTGCTCAATGTGCTCATGTAGTAAAGTGTAATTTTATTACCTGGTAAAGAGCCAATAAGCGTTATTCGCTGGATTTCTGGTAAATTCTTCAATAAATTCTAAATCTATGGGCTCCTCAGAGTCCACAAGGTGCATGGTATCGTCGCCGTCTCCAGGGAAGTAGAAGTACCTGTCACCTTCCTTGTAACCCTGAACAGGGTCTTTGAGGACGCTTGCAGCACACGCTGAAATAAATATTTTTTTATTTAGAAACAAATATCGGTAAAAATTGATAACTTGTTTGTCTTGCTCTTTAATGCCATATCATGTCTATAAAGTATAAGTAGCTGAAGATTGTGGAAATTTGATTTTTAGTCTGTAAGGTATATCTGATATGGGATTAGTGGTTTTTATAAATAATTATGTATGTTAGTCTGTAGGGTATATGTAATATGGGTCTTTTGTTACCTGAATTAAATGATATATTTTTATTATTATAATACAACCGCTAATAGGTACAGAGGCATGAAATAAAAGGTTATTATACCGACTCTATCAAAATTGGGACAATTTAATGTTTCTACAATAATCACCATCTGCAAAGCCTTTTCCCAACTATGTTGGAGTCAGCTTCCAGTCTAACCGGATTCAGCTGAATACTAGTTTTTTTCATGGAGCGACTGCCTATCTGGCCTCCAAATCCCAGTTAATTCTGGGTAATACGAGACCACTTGGTAAGACTGGTTGTCAGTCTTTTAGGACTACTGACTACCTGTAACGATTTGATGTATTGTTTGTACAATAGGCTTGAGATAAGCTTTTCGGCGGGACGGTAGCATAGGTTATTGACATTATGGTTATCACTGATAGAACACTTAGGTCCATGTTCACCAAAAAGATGACGCTCTGATTAGCTAAAAACAGCTGTTTAAAACACATTTTTGTATGGGAACATGTCACAGTGACAGCTGTTTTTAGATAATCAGACTGTTATCTTTTCGGTGAACTTGGACCTTAGACAATGAGTCTTGTTTAAAAACCCTTGTCATTAACTAAACAGTTTCAGCTTTGCCTGATTAAATGTGACTGTATTAAATGTTGTATCGTATTTTAATCGGTTATTTATATTCGACGAATATTTTTTTGATGTCCTACCACCGATTAATTTCGAGATGACTTGCCTTTTTTTTTAATTGGTCAAAGAAGCCAATGCGTTGGTCGTTTAAAAAAATGTAAACTTTTTGGCAGTTTATTATTAGTGGTTTTGGGTGAATATGTGAGTTAGATTCTTCGTATTTAATTTACGTTGTCTATGTTGACGATCTTACAATATACATTTTAGGTAAAATTAATGCATGTCAAGAATTCGTGTGGAATGTCACAACTGAAAAGGGTAATTAGTTGTGGTCCCAAACCAATTCTTGTCAACTATTAACTTTTCATTTACACTAAATATGGAAGAATCTTCTTACGAATATTATAAATGTAAAAAAAATCTGTAAAGTTCGATTTTCGTTATTCTTTCACGCAGAAACTACTGAAAGGATTTGGATGAAATTGCAAACAGATTGATTATAACTCTTTTCCATTTATGATAGTAGTAAGAAGATTGCTAGCCTTTAAACCTAACTGTTTTGCTGACTGTACAAAAAATAAGATGCTTATTTTTATAAGCAAAATTTCAATAAGTATTGGTTTTAGCTTATTTTTTAATTGCTTTCAATTATTTTAAAATATTAATATATGGGGTAAAATTACCTGCTATAGCGACGGATAACAGTAACAAGCACTTCATAATACACAAGAGAGACACTATCAGCTAGTCCAAATAACTATGAAGTAATTGTATTTATTTGATACACCGTGTTTTATATGTGATTAAACTATATTTATCGTGATATGATCAAAAATAATATGCTTTATCGTGTATCGAACTGCTATCAGCTTTTATAGTTTTATCTCAGTAGTTCAAATCAAAACTTACCTACAATAGGCTTGTTTCCACCATCAATAAATTGCAAATCTATTTAGTCCGTCAGTTAGAGTATTAGAAAATAATGGACACGTATTTTTTGTTTTTGTAAATCAACGAATATTGACAAAGATAAAACGCATCAAAACTCGGGAGTGGGCTCGTGACGTCTGTACTTACTAAGAATGATACCGAACAGTGACGTATTGGGAATTTTAAAAGCGTCGTATCTTCGTCAATTTTGGTTTATGTGACAAAAGAAAAAATACGGGTCAAATATTTTTTGATAATCTAAGTGACGGACTAATTAGATTTTTTCAGTTAACAAGCCTATTAGTAAGTTAATATTTCCGTTTGATTCGTTAAAAGTATTTGATAAGAGAGACTTTATGATTCTCCTACAGGGTGGTCAGCTTGGATGTTACTTTTCATATCATTCCTCATACAATCCATACATTGTTTCTTTGGTATTCCTATCCCCCTCCATCCATAAACATTTATATTCATCACTTTTTTAGTCACATGCGATTCATACCTCCTCATCACATGTCTATACCACAACAGTAGATTCCCTTCCATATTTTCTGTAACTGGCACAACTTTTAAGCTTCCTTTATTATACTTATTCCTTACTTTATCCATTCTTGTCACACCACACATCCAGGGCCTCGATTCTGCTATTACAATAGTGTCAGAGTATTCGATCATTGATTTCATAATGATCAAGTTCTGTCAAATTTTGACAAGTTTGTTAATTCTACTATCATAATGGCGCCATTATGACTTCTCAATGAACAACCACTGACACTCCATTGAAAGAAATGTCATAGAATATTAATCTCGTACATAAAATCTGGCATGAATAAATGTTCGCTTTTAGTAGTAGATTTCGAAAACCATTTGTATTAAGGGTTTTATAATAATGACGATACGACAATGCCATTAAAACACAATTTTATTACGAGACCATTGACCGACCATTGTGAATTTAGCAGATTACGAACTTTAAGCAAAATGACAATAGGATGAGAATGGAATCGTGTTGGAGTGACGAATTAATTAAAATAGCAGAATTAGGCCCCAGGTTAGGTACAGACATTATAACTGTTATAAATACCACTTGAAATGTTTGCAAGTCTAGGATGTACTTTTTGTTGGGTATTCACCAAAAATACGACTTTCAAAGGTGTAATCACGTTGAACTACTATTGAATCGTATAAGAGCAGTGTAAAATATACTGCGCACATCTTTGGTGCGTAGGATGGAATAAGTATCTCAACAAAGATAGGTAACGTGTCTGTCCTAGTTAGAGGTAGGAACTTTATCGTGAGTATAGGCATTTGTTTCCTAAGTGTTATTGTATTGGTTGATACAGCAAAATAATAGCTTTAATGTATTTTTTACGGCGTGATTTATGACGAATTTGATTTTTAGATATGATTAATCGAATTAGAAAATGGTGAGACATAGCAATAAAGAGTAGCGCACATTACAGCATTGGTGCGTCAATGCACTGCACACGTAGGACTTGAATATTCAAGTCAGTTGGCTGATGATATTGCATTATAAAGTTTTATCGAAATATGTATTTGATTATGAGAAGGCCAAAATAAACTTCTATAGCTTTACAGGTAAAAAAAGCAGGGCAGTCTTTGGGGACTGTCGATAAAAGTAAAAACAAAAAGTACACAGGCCCCGCCCCAGTCATACCGACACTACGGGTTGTGCCCTGCGTACGCCTCAGTGTTGCTACGCCGTAGCAGATCGGCTACGAGTGCTACGAACCGTACTTGAGTGTCATGATTTTTGTTGACCCAAAAAGTGCTAAACGCGCCTAAAGAAGTTTTCACTACAAAAACTCTTTAAACTGCGAGTAACACACTACACCTGGCGACTAAACTGTAAGAACGTACCTACTCAGCGTTTTGTGTTGCGGCCTATTGCGGCTCCTATAGTTTCGGAAATATACGAAAGTAATAAATAACATTACCTATGTTGGTAACTTTTCTAATGTGAACACGTTGCGTTGCTATTCGTGCTAATAAGAACTAGCCTTAACACAAAGTGGTAAGTCATACGTTTCACCCGCGTAGTTCCCATCCCGTGGGAGCACGGGGATAAATTAATATAGCCTTTGTTACTCAGTAAAAACGAGGCTTTCTAAAGATGAAAGAATTTTTAAAATCGGTCGAGTAGTTTTCAAGTTAAATCGAAACAAACAAACAAAAAATCAAATCTTCCTCATACAATATTAGTTTTGAAGTGTTTTTGATTGATTGATTCCAACCAGAGGCCTTTCATTAGGTTATCTATTGATACGAACGGTTCGTTGATTAGATTATAAATGTAGCAGGTGTGTTTGTACAATATTGTAAGGGAGGTCTTTGTAAAAACCCCTTACGTAGACAATACGTATAGATTTTAATACAGATTAAGAGCTTTGTTTGTATTTTTACAAATCCTATACTACTAAATAAGCGTGCGTTACGTTTAACCGACTTAAAAATGGAGGAGGTTCTCAATTCGTCTGAACCCTTATTTTTATTTTTATGTATGTTCCCCGATTACTCGAAGATGGCTGGACCGATTTGATTATTATTCTTTTATTTGAAATGGTATACTTTCCAGGTGGTCCCAAAATCATCAAGTCAGGATCTGATGATGGGATCCTGGAGAAATAGAGATAACTCTTCAAATTTTATAGTCACACTTGATGCGATTTGGGTAGTTTTAAGGAGAGTACTTTCTTAAAGTGGTCCCATTTCAATTTGGTGAAGATCTGATGAAGAACTTCGGAGATAGGCAACGGAATTCCTCAATAAATAGCAAATAGACTAGGATTGCTGAAATCTCATGTCCGTCTATTATTTATAGTTCAGTTCCAGGTCCAGTTCATAACATAACATCACGCCGGTACGCTGTGAAGGGGTAAGCACAAGTAAACCACTAAAAAGTGAAAAATAAAAACTTTTTTGCAAAACATAAAACCGACTACAAAAAACACAAAAATGTGAAAAATAACTTTAGCTTCAGAAGTCGGTGACAAAAAAACCAAGTAAGTAAATCAATCACACATGGTCACCGACTTCTAAAGCTAAAGTTCTTTTTTTACTTTTTTGAAGTCGGTTTTATTTTTTGCAATAAAGTTTTTTTTTAATGTTACAGCACCATGCTGAGATAGGAGCCCTTTGGCCTGTACAGGACGATTTTCAATTTATTTTAATTTTTACATTTTTTTTATCTGTTTTTAGGGTTCCGTACCTCAAAAGGTAAAAACGGAACCCTTATAGGATCACTTTGTTGTCCGTCTGTCTGTCTGTCTGTCTGTCTGTCTGTCAAGACCTTTTTTCTCAGGAACGCGTGGAGGTATCAAGCTGAAATTCATATCAAATACTCAAGTCTATGGTCTCTTGGAGCTGTGAAAAAATCAAACTTCTAAGTCAACGCGATCAAAAGATACTCCCGTTTATGCCGCAAATTTTCGACACTCGCAAGGGAATCAAAACCTACAGGGTACTTCCCGTGAACTCAGAATCTTGAAATTTGGTACGAAGCAACGTCTTATAACACAGATAAAGGAAAAATTGCGAAAAGCATAAATTTTTAGTTACATCATATAATAAAAATATTTTTAATAATTTTAAACTTATTACCCCTTTACTCATGAACGCGTAGTGGCATTATATTGAAATTCTTAACAAATACTCAAGTCTATAATATCTTTAAGCTGTAACAAAATCAAACTTCTACGTCAACGCAATCAAAAGATACAGCAATTAAAGCCGCATATTTTGAAACTCGCAACTACTCGCAAGGGAATCAAAACCTAAAGGATACTTCCAGACGACCTGGAATCTTGAAATTTGGCATGAAGCAACGTTATAAAGTACACATATAGGAAAAATTCCGAAAATCTTAAATTACCATAACTTTTACTTATATACCTACAGGTTTGTACGGAACCCTCGGTGCGCGAGTCTGACTCGCACTTGGCCGGTTTTTTTTTGATTTTGATGTGTTTTGTCCTTTTTTTTTTTTTTTTTAGGATGGGAAATCATCAAATGACTTCTCCCACTCTGGGCGGAGCGGGAGGGAGTGTCAGACTCTTACTGACTAAAACCCATCGATGTTCCTTCCTCGCCCTTTACGTTCCGGGGCCGCGGTATCTCTTTCGAACAGTCCCGCAACCCTTTTGTCCTGTGCGGGCTAATAAAACTTTGTTTCTTTCTTTCAATATTTGTACATTTGTAATCTAAATTTTTCGATTTAGATTACAAATTTACAAAGCAATAATTATAGTGGTTTATTACGGAGCCAAAAATGGATCTAGCTAAGGTCTCATATCTCGGAACAAAATTGTTTTGTCTATATTTACTCGAGCAGCGCTCGGTGTGGTTGTCATCAAAGATACCCTTGTGAATTTTAGGTAGGCATTAATACCCACACCTAACTTCACAATATTCTTTTGGTATTTGTTTCTGTGTTTTGTTTATTATGAATAGTTTTTTAACCGACTTCCAAAAGGAGGAGGTTCTCAATTCGTCGGAATCTTTTTTTTAACAATAATGTTACTAACGATTGGGCCTAGTTGCCGTATCATCATCATTATTATCATTCTCCAAATCACATTAATGACATAATGAAATTCGTACAATATTAATGACCTGAGGTCTTAAATGACTTACTTTAGGTTAGGGTTGCATGACATATAATTTGACATTGTCGAGTAGGTGATGTGAAAATATAATAATTATGTACCTAACCGAAGAATGCAAAAAGAAACAAAAAAATCATTGCACATAAGCGGGTGTTTTTGGTGCCCATAATTAAATAAAGCTTATATTGTAATTTCTTGGACGATATTAATTACTTATTCTTTTTACATTTTCTACTCTACTGCAAACCGATGTACCGGCGATGCACCGCAGCGTCCCGATGCATCGCTCTACGCCGCTTGGCATCTTTATGCGCAGCGCTGCATGGTGCAACGTATTCAGAATTCCCATAATGAAATGTGTATCTTGTCGTGAAGTAAATAATGTTGTATTTTGCATTTTTTTGACATCGCGTCTCTTTGTGAACCGACCCTAACTACTAATGGTCACTACCATTCAATCAATCTCTCTCAATGGTATTGCGCAGTATGGAATTCTTTTGATGCGCACATTTTTGGTGATGGAATAGATATCCCAACAAAGATAATGTGTCTGTCGTAGGTAGAGGTGGAAACTTTATTTCATGGCGTGATTAATGACGAATTTGATTTATAGAAATGATTAGTCTGATAAGAAAATCTAACAACAAAGGTGAGACATGACATTAAGGGTAGCGCACATCATAGTATTGGTGCGTCAAGACACTGCGTACGATAGAACTTGTGAATTTTCAAATCAGTAAGCTGTTGTGTGACTGAGGAGGCCTGTGTCCAGCAGTGGACTGCTGTAGGCTGACGATGATGAAGCTTTTGACATTGCTTTATCAAGTTTTATCCAAACACTAGGAGAGAAGTAAGTATAAATAGTCTTTAAACGTTTATGAAAAGGTATATTTTTGTACTTTCCTCCCTCGACGATGTGATAATATGTATACAGTTGCTGTTGGTGCACGTGGAGCTGTACAGCATGTACCTCTAAGGTGTGCTGGCGACGCCTCGCATCGAAAATTATTATTTTAGTAAGGCAAATAGAGGAAAAAACCAGTTAATCTGATAAAATCTCGCTGATTTAAAATCAAAACAAAAGCTGCGCGCCCAATGTGTCGATTAAAAGATAGTAGTAGTATTTTAGTACGTGAGCTGATAAGATTCTCACCTGTTCCACACATACTCATTTATAAATCTAAAAGTGTTTCTGTTTGTGGTCTTATTACTTTGTTCTCCAAATTTTGTCAATGTTTAGCTCAGAGCTTTAACGCGAATAGTGGACCGACATGTGTCTTACATTTTTCCAGGTTCATTGAAATACTTTTATTTAAAATGTTGTGTCTAGTAGGGTAGCCACGACCACGACCGTATATTATATCCTCAGAGCCCTTAGAATTAGAAAATTCCATTTTCGAGACCTCTTTAGACTATACAGTATACATGTAAAAGTTTTAATTTTCAAATACCCACGCGCTTTGTATGAAAACAAACGAACGTCCGTACGCAGTACGACAAACGCACCGCTTCGGCACTACAGCGGTGAGACACGAAACGTCTAAATTGAAAGCGCCCTAAAACCAACACTTAAGAAGATAACGTTGAAAGAAGCTAGAAAAGAGGGCATAGACGGAGAGTGACATTCGGTTGTCGGAAATGCCAATAATGTGGTTAGAAATACCAAAGACGTATCGGATTTAAATAAAAAAGTTTCTATTAATCCTGTTGAAAGCCGTTGTAGAAAGATGAAATGCTTCGAAAACGTCTGGCAATATTGTCTACGACCGTAAGGCTATTGAACCCATCTGTGCCGACTTTGATGTTTTTTGGAGAAGTTCGTTTTGACACTAGACCGGATAAAAAGGCTTATGTAGATCAGATTAAGAGTAGATTGATTATTTCCTCTGCGTATAGTATTATATAGTGTTTATCAAGTAATCGAATATAAGCAGTAGCAGGAACACAACCTAATCCAAAATTAATTAAGTATCTGACTATTTTGAAGTGGTTTTATCGATCGAATTGATTGATTAATGAATGCATGCCCGTTTTCCTTGTATTATCAGTGATATCAATCGGCTCGTGTAGGTTCACACCTCCGTGCATTGCAAAGACATATTGAGCCCCTCCGTGACTTGTAAAGCACGTGAAACTTCTGGTCCCCCCTGGCTGTCATTTGTTTTCGGTCAGTTGTACCGGGTAAATAAAAACCTGTAAGCACGTGAAACTGCTGGTCCCCCCTGGCTGTTATTTGTTTTCTGTCAGTTGTACCGGGTAAATAAAAACCTGAAAGTTTGACAAACAGTATTGCCAAGGGGATCGTATTATCTAGAAGAGATTGATAATTCATGTAAAAATAGGAATCGCTTCTTTTTTTGCTGCTCAGAACCGTTACTTGCTAGAAAAAATGACGGTTTTGAGCGGTTCCGTGTTGCCAGACGAGATTCAACCCTTATAACCAATTTAACAGCCTAGCCTTTTCCCAACATGTTGGGGTCGGCTTCCAGTCTAACCGGATGCAGCTAAATACCAGTATTTTACATGGAGCGACTGCCTGACCGCCACACCCTAGTTAGTACCTACTGGGGACAGACTGTCAGATTTATTAGGCCACTGACTACCGATAACGACAGTCAAAGATCTACAAATGACATTCCGGACCAAGGGATTAACATGCTAGGGCACGCCACGATATTGGCGGTAAGTCCCCTCTTTGAGGAGTGGCTGGAGAGGCGCCACAGCGTCCTCACCTTCCGCCTGACGCAGGTCCTCACCGGACACGGATGTTTTGGGAGGTACCTGCACCGAATCGGGCGGGAGGAAACGCCCGGGTGTCTCCACTGCGAGGATCGACCGGAGGACACGGTGGAGCACACGGTGGAGGTCTGCCCTGCGTGGGCGGAGCACCGCCGTGTCCTCGTAGCGGCGATCGGCGGCGGCGACCTCTCGCGTCCGGCTCTGGTTCAATCCATGGTCCGGAGCGAGACGGAATGGGAAGCCGTCACCTCCTTCTGCGAAGCAGTCATGCTAGCGAAGGAGGTGGCGGAACGAGAGAGGGAGAGATCCTCACTTCCCGGCCGCCGCGGGAGACGCACTGGGCGTCGGGGGCCACATGGTGGCTACCGGCCACCGTAGACGCGGGCCTGTGGACGGTTGGCTATGGGCTAGCTAGCCGTCCGTCCGTCTAACGACGACAGGCCGTGTCGACGGCGCGTTCGTGTTCCACGCGCGCCTCAAAGAGATGTCAGCATAAGAGAGGGGCCCGCAAGGGCCGAAGCCTGCCGGGGTTGCGGGACTGTTCGAAAGAGATACCGCGGCCCCGGAACGTAAAGGGCGAGGAAGGAACATGGATGGGTTTTAGTCAGTAAGAGTCTGACACTCCCTCCCGCTCCGCCCAGAGTGGGAGAAGTCATTTGATGATTTCCCATCCAAAAAAAAAAAAGGAATTAACGTGCTTTCCAGCCGGTCCCCTCTGGACAAGAGTGGCGGCCGACAGAAAGCAGTGGAAAGAGTTGGAGGAGGCCTTTGCCATAAGGCACACCGAACTGAGAGACCTTCTGTAGTTCAATGTAGATTTTAGTTTTAAATATTTCGTTTCAAATGTGTAAAAAAATGTCAAAAGTTCGGAAATAAAGGCTTTATTATTATTATTATTATAACGTGCTTTCCGAGGCACGAAGGAAACTCGGTATATGGGTGATCATATCGCACCCATCCACAGACCAACCTAGGCCCGAGCTTCAGCCTGAGTGGCTGTTATTATTCAAGTGAAAAAGTTTGCACAAAATGATTTGTAAAAGCTTTATTCTATAGTATGTTATTACGTGCACCAGAAAATAATCTTTTCACTCCTCTTGCTCGAAAAGACCGTCATAATAGCGTACCAGAGGGGCCGTAAAATTGCTCATTATAGCCCTAGGGAAAATAAGCTTTTTTTTTTTTAAATTTCGTGTTCGGTGTTCGAAAGCGCAAAGTCTTTACTCATAATTCATGAAGAATTGACTTAATACTGTTCCATAAAAAAAAAAAACATTTTATTTTAAAAATGGAACCAAACGCGCCGAACGCCGAACTCTTTGGCAGGATGTGTGCGTTGCATTCCAGCTACAGAAGAAATAAAAAAAGCCATGGGCGCGAAATTTTAAGATTTTTGCTGTATTATTTATTTGAATTTCTTTTTATCTCCTACGTTTACCTCACAGACGACACAATATTATATTCGTCTTCACAGAGAACTGAGATTATGTTGCCGGGAAAAAACATCTCATTAGAACAACAGTACAATATGTACATTTCATTTTTAATAAAATAAACTATTATATTAAACTAGCTTCTGCCCGCGACTTCGTACGCGGATCCTGTTGCTTATGCCAGCGACAACGGGGTCGTCGAAGATCTGAAACGTCTGATGTCGAATTCTAAGAACCCGGGGACGGGAAAATAACGGATCTTTCCCACCTGAGCAACACATACCATTTGTTTCTTTTTGCCATTTAACAGCTTCACAAAAAGTACAATTTTTAGCCATACGTCCGATGGCGGAATATGTGGCGTATTCAATCATAGGAGACGTAAATGCACTCCGTGCCTTATCAACCCAAGGAAGGTCGCCATGCCCTTTTTTTTCGGTTGGGAAATAATCAAATAACTTCTCCAACTCTGGGCGGAGCGGGAGGGAGTGACAGATTTTTACTGACTAAAACCCATCCATGTTCCTTCCTCGCCCTTTACGTTCCAGGGCCACGGTATCTCTTTCGAACAGTCCCGCAGCCCCGGCAGGCTTCGACCTTTGCGGGCCCCTCCCTTTATGCTGACATCTCTTTGAGGCGCACGTGGAACACGAACGCGCCGTCGACACGGCAGGTCGCCATGTCCTACGGCTATATCTTGAGACACATCCGGTTTTTCAGATGATATCGACATTCTGTTCAGAGAATGTCGACGTCGATCAGAATTCAAACGTTCGTTCAATGAACGTGCATCGCGCATCACGCATCACGTTCATCACTCGTTTCAAAAGACCTGTTAGTAGATGTGCGAATACGCTGAAAACTCAAGCCTGATTCTGTATCGGTAAAAAATTCGGATTCGCTCACGATCAGCGGACAGTCGCGCATCACGTTCCGCACTTGTCTCTAAAGACCTAGAAGAAGCTATGCGTAGATACGCTGAAAACTCAAGCGCAATTCTCTATCCGTGAACGTCTCCGACTCGCGAGACAATGCGTGACGTTCACGATCAGCGGTCAGTCGCGCATCACGTTCCCTACTTGTCTCTAGAGATCTAGTAGTCGATGCGTAGATACGCTTGAAACTCAAGCGCAATTCTCTATCCGTGAACGGCTCCGACTCGCAAGACAATGCATGACGTTCACGATTAGCGGTCAGTCGCGCATCTATTCTTCACTGGTCTCTAGAGACCTGGATGTAGAAATACGCTGAGAACGCAGGCGTGCTTCGCGATCCGAAGAGGTTTCCACGGAGCAAGTTGCAGCCTGATGTTCTCGAACAGCATCAAGTCTCTCCTGACGCTCTTCGATAGATTCTTGGGATCTTATGATCCTCAATCTTTTAGCTCCTTTGGAACTTTGGGAAAGATTTGACCTCTTTCTAGGCATGGTTATAGTTTTGTTGTGAAGATACCTGATCAATTGAAATCTAAGTAACTGCTCCCCTGCGTTACCGGGTAGGCTACCGAGTCACGAAGATAACTGGAAAAGGAAATTAATTCTACAACAGGTGTCCGAGATCTTCGATTTTTATAAGTCAACAGAGAGTGCTCATCAGATTGAACAACTTTTGCTAAGACGTCATTCCTATATGTGTTATGGTGTAGCTGGGCTCTTGGAGTTCCACAACAGGTGTTCCAGATCTTCGATTTTTATAAACCAACAGAGAGTGCTCATAAAATTGAACAACTTTTGCTAAGACGTCATTCCTATATGTGTTATGGTGTAGCTGGGCTCTTGGAGCTCCACATCAGATGTTCCAGATCTTCAAACTTATACTCTCAGCAGAAAATGCTCATCATGTAGAACAATTTTTGCTATGGTGGCATTTTTGTATCTCTTATAGTTTAGCTGGTCTGTTGCGGTTCTGCATCAGGTGTTCAAGTTTCCAAGATAAATTATAGCCTCATAGCTTCTGCCCGCGACTTCGTTCGCGTGAAGTTTTGATATCGCAACGCATCGCCTACTCAACGGAAGTTTAAACTGCTCTGTTCCCGCTTGCAACATTTCTTATTGCTGCTCCGCTCCTATTGGTCATAGCGTGATGTTATATAGCCTATAGCCTTCCTCGATACATGGACTATCCAACGCAAAAATAATTTTTCAATTCGAGCCAGTAGTTCCGGAGATTAGCGCGTTCAACCAAACAAACAAACAAACAAACAAACAAACAAACAAACTCTTCTGCTTTATAATATTAAAGTATAGATATGGTTATTTTATTTTCTCGCAATCGTAGTGAAAAGTACGGTGTAACACACGGCGCTAAAATCCCATTATAACTCGGTTTCTATTTACTACCTCGCTAAAGCTCGGTAGTAAAACTTACCTCGTCTATAATGGGTCATTTTTAACCGACTTCCAAAAAGAGGAGGTTATAGCCCCTTGTATCACAATGTACTATTTCTGACTTTTGTTATTTGGCATAAGGTCATTAGCCAACACGACAATCGGCACCGAGTTCATATTCTACATGTCACGAACCTCGTGTGCCAAGTCGAGATATTTTATTTATTTTTATTTCTCAGCTTTCACGAGGTTCTCGTCATGCGGAATGGTAACATCGATTATCAAACGCGGTGCGCTATGTCAGGCTTATTGGAGACAGTAGTCCTATCAGTAATGATAGACTGACAGGATTATTATTATTAGTATTGATTCCACTAGACTAAAATAATTGTGTAGTGGAATAAATAAATAAAAAAGCAGTTGGACCCAAACACCCTTATTACAATGCTGTAACCAAAGAATGACAAAAAACACTGCACATAAACGGGTGTCCTTGGTGAGATAGCGCTTCGATAGACGTAAAGAAATGAGCCCCCTACCAAATTCAGCAAAAAATAGGTACTTACTTACTTATTGTACATTTTTGAGATTGAAGAGCACGAAGACTTCGACATTCTCTGAACAGAATGTCATTATCATCTGAAGAATTGGATGTGTCTCCAGATATAGCCGTAGGGCATGGCGACCTTCCTTGGGTTGATAAGAAACGGAGCGCATTTACGTATACTCCTATGATTGAATACGCCACATATTCCGCCATCGGAGGTATGGTTTAAAATTGTACTTTTTGTGAAGCTGTTTTAAATGGCAAAAAGAAACAAACGGTATGTGTTGCTCAGGTGGGAAAGATCCGTTATTTTCCCGTCCCCGGGCTCTTAGAATTCGACATCAGACATTTCAGATCTTCTCTTTTGACAACCCCGTTGCAACAGGATCCGCGTACGAAGTCGCGGGCAGAAGCTAGTATATTATATAGTAACTGACAGTTATACGTAAATAAGTTATAGAAAACGGGTCTTTTTCTATTGAAACTCCGTACATACTACGCTAGACCAAATAGACCAAAGTGTTACCACTTGACCATTTGCTGGAGATACGACTAAGGTCAACAGTAGCGTGATATAATATGAATATTTAATCTATAAGCATGGTTCTGACGTGAATGTCACTAATCGCTTGTTTGGACGCTAAATAATCGTAATCAATGCCTATCGTAATAATTCTAGATACACATCAATGTGCCTAAACAAGTACCTACTTGTTTACGTATCTTATACTAATTATTGTGGTGGTACACCAGATTATACCGAATAACGTCAATGCTGTAGGTAAGTACGTCTCCTGATTTACGATAGGCTTTGGGTTTTCCCATCTGCTATTGCGCAGGAGTATAAGGCGATGATTTTTTTTAAAGAAACGACGACACTCGTACAATCGGCTTTTGCCTACAAAAAGAAAGGAGTTTGGTCTGAATGGATCAAAATGAATGGACCGCGGTCCGTTCAGACGTAGGCAAAAGATGTCTACGTCCGGACGACCCGGTGTCAAAAAAAAACAAATGAATAAACAATAATAATTTTTTCAATACGCTTGCTCAAAAAGTGCATTTAGTTAAAAATTACGCACCATACAACAGAGCTTGCGGTAAAATAGGTACTCTCACGTACCTATTTTACCGCACTCCCCCTTGTATTAGCACCGTGCGTATTTTTTTTTTAAGTTCCAAAAAAAAGTAAAGGATTCCACCAAGGAGTTTCACACTACGACAATAAATAGGCTGACTGATCGAACCTCCTTGGAAGTGCTTTTGCTCAATACTTTTGTCTCACTTTAATACAAAAGAGTAAGTGAGATGAAAGATGTAGTTCTAATTTTCACCACGTGCATTTGGCGCCATTTGCAAATTCGCGCCATTTTCATAGAAACGTCAAAGATTGTTGCGACTTTCCGACTGATAAACAAAATAATAATATGAGTTCAAGCGAGGATCCAGATGTTAAGGAATCTACTCCAACTGATATTTTGAATGAGCTGCAAATTGCAGAAAACAGTTTTTGCCGCCAAAATCGCGAGAGCGCTGTGTAATGATTTACAAAAAAATTATAGCGTGGTTTTAATATACTTAATGAATAATTTTCTCGCAAATGTGTTGAAAACCGTTGTATGACACACGTGCAGAAATTGGTACTTACAAACTCGTGACTATGGTAAGCCTTCGAACTTCGTCTTAGGCTTAAATTCGTCTACTCGTTTGTAAAAACCAACTTACCGCACTAGTATCATAAATAACTATAAAGGGACAGCCGCACATTGCTTACGCATGTTGATGCGCTGAGGTGTAGACCAGTCGTACGGTACTATATTCCAAGTGTCTTACGGTCAAGTAACTTCGAAATTCACGAACTTCGTGTCCCTATTTAAACATTGGACGATTTTTTGAAAATCTTGCAGTCGTGCTCAATTTCGTTATATGAACATTATGATAATATAGGACTCGGCAAAACATGTTTCTAGACTTTGGGTGTATGTTAGTTAGTGAATGAATGACAAAGAATGAATGAATTCAGATTTTTATGTATTGATGTAAAACAGTAGAGTACTATAACTGTCCATTTGTGAATGTGCAAGAGAGCTGATAAGATTTTCGGTAACGCCTCAATCTCATAATGGTTCACCATTTTACATCATAGCGAGTAATTCAAAACAATGCAATTTTGATAAATTAAGCTTTAATCGTTATAAAATTTTATCGTAATCATCGTGTCATTTAGAAGGGCCAGTTGGATCCAGTACGGAGACCGTAGATACCATTTCTGAAATTAAGAGAGACCAATATTAGAAAAGTCCTGCCGGGTTCCGGGACCTTCAGCATTCTATCCTCATCCCAAAATATGAGATATTTATTAACTTAAAAAAAAGTTACATAAACTCGTGGTGCAATAAAGAGCTTAAAGGAAAAATGTGAACGTTTCTTTAATAGCTCTTGGAACTGTCACAATTATGAAAAATGTATGGAAGCTTGGCCTTTGGCACAGAGATTTATTTACTTATGTGCTTTTTAACGGTCAACAATATCTTACCCTCGCTTTGAAACAATGCCGTTCCCCATGTTGAGGGTACCACCAGTGCACTGATTGTTCTGGGCTTGTTGGATGTTGGAGCATAATCTGCCTACAAAATGGTTGGTGCGCACACTGGAAGCGAAGAGTTCAGGCGCCCTGCTGTGAGAGCAGGTACTGATCCAGCAACCGGGCTGAGGGTTTCTGCCACCGTTAGGGTAGAAGTCACCGTTAGCAATGCGGTCAAAGATACCGAGGAGACCACCGTCAGTGTGGATAGCTTCTACATATGCGCCAGCGTTGCCGTTCAAAGCGTTGGAGTTTCCGCCCCAGTTGGGTCCGGCAGGGTCCAAGCCTGAAAAATACAATGTGTAATTATTCATCTGTTAATACATGTCCATTGGTATAATTGTTTCTTCAGTACGAATAAATTACCTGTTACTCTAGAGGGACGACCGCCTGCCTGACGACCAGCGTTACCAACGACGTGAGCACCCAAACTGAAGCCAACCAAGTGGACGTTGTTCCAATTACCACCGGCGGTGTTGATGAGCCATACAAGGAAGTTTCCGAGGAACTGTCCAACGCCGGGGACACCGTTGGTGGCAGTAATGTAGTTGGAGTTAGCTAGAGAACGCCAGTCAACCACGATGACGTTAACATCCTGAACTGCGAGGAAAGCAGATGTGATTTGGGGGTTCATTCCAGAGTTTCCATTGCTGTTCCATCCGTGAACGATGACTTTCAAACCGCGGGTGTTGCGGTAGTTCGAGTTCCAGATACTGTTAGCGTTACCATTGACGATAACTTGGGGGTTCGTGGGGTTCTGCCTGAAATAAATGACAAATATGTTAGCAGAAGTAGTATTGCAAAGAAATAGTATTGTGTTCAAGTTCAGAATTATTTTCATGACATAAATAAACTACTTATGCGATTATGATTGCCGATTGTTAACCTAATTTGAATAAATGCAATTTGATTTTAGTTACGAGTTCATACTTGTCTCCATAATTTTAATAATGGCCTGTAGAATAATTTTCCTTTTAATTACAAAATATTCAGATAGCTAGACGCACTTATATTATGACAGATTCCTTTTAGATGATAAGTACACCATTTTACATCAGCGTCAGCGTTAGTAAAACTTAAAATAAAACTGTTTAGAATTGAAAATATGACAATAAAAAATAGTTACCTGGTGTAGAGCCAGTACTGGTTGTTGGCGCCATTTCTGCTCAGAGCAGCCTCATCCACAGGTTCTTCCAGGTCCACTAAATGAGGAACACCATCGCCATCTGGCATCCAGAAATAGCGACTTTCGCCTTCCACATAGTGGCTGTTGTCCCCGGGAATAAGAGGAATCGCGCTACTAGCGCATACTGAAAACAATTGTTAATTTTGGATACTTAGTTATTTTTATTTTTTCAATTTATGGAATTATCTCTTACCTTACTTATAATGATATGTAATTAATTAAATATGAAAACATAAATTAAAGAAAAAGAGTAAAGGTTATCAAAAAAAAATGTAAAAAAACGTTAAAAAAACGTAACGACGACGTAAATTACGGACGTAAATTTATACGTATGGCAAACATTTTTTTCAATGCACGATTGCCAACTGAAATGTGACAATAAAAACTGAATGTTTAAAAAACATGTGTCATAATAGTTTTTCTTAAATTAAGTTGTAGGTAATAATATGTAAATTAAGTAAATAAACTCACATGCGACCAAAGCTGCCAAAACTACCAGAAACTTCATGACTTTCAGGAGAATTAAATCAGTTGAACACGAATTAGTATTTATAGGCGTTTAATCTCCCCTAAATATCAACAAATCTTGTGTAAAATGTTGAATGAGTATGATAATGACGACCGCGATAGTGGATTTGATTGATACTCTAATAGATAATCGATAACACAGTGAAAAAGTTGTTTGTGAGTTTGTTTGTTGGAATAGTTACCAAGAATATAAAACAAATCTTCTGCACGTCGTCGTCGCTTTTCAACATAACGTCAGAGATTTTGATAAGGTATAAGGTGTTTACAAATTATATTCGGAAGTTTTAAGTGTATAATAAACTTAAAATGTACCTGCGAAGCATTGGCTACCAAAAGAATAGAGTCATCTGAAATCGATGTATAGGTACAGTCAACGTTAGGTATGCAGGCTAGCAATCTTCTAACGACTATTATAAATTTAAAAGTCTGTAAACATCTTTTTTTGTTATTCTTTCACACAGAAACTACTGAAAAGATTTGGATGAAATTGCAAACAGATTGATTATAACCTTTTTCCATATAAAATAGTAGTAAGAAGATTGCTAGCCTGTAGGTAAACCTAACTGTTTTGCTGACTGTACCTACAAGAAGTAAGAAATTAAGGATACTTTGTATCTAAGACAAAGCATTAAAGGGAGTGTGCCTTTAGGCACACTCCCTTTAATTTAATGCTTTTCGTCATATTTATATAATGCAATACTTTTCCTTTTGTATTCCTAATCTGGTGTTTTTTTCCATATCCAACGCCCTGGGCAAAAACTAGGTTTATGGAAATATATATATCCGATTTAATTGATCACGTATACTGATTTCCACGATATGTATTGTACAAATTTAAGGATTTACAAAGATAGTAATAATGTATGATGCGTTAGAATAGTGTAGACCCAGTGGTAGCAGCAGCGTAGGTCTTGTGTTTTCGTGTTGATGCGTATTTAATTTTGTGTTGGATTGAAAAAAGAAACCGCGGTGCGGTCCTGAGACCAACAATTACGAAACGTGACGCTATTTATCAATTAGGATTGTGCCCTCGAAGTGGATAATAGAGCTTAACTTACTCTCACGGGGAGGAGACCTAAACTCTGGCCGTCTTATTACAAAACGTGGTCTTAAAAATAGTACCGGGTTTAGTACTAGGTCTAAACCATGAACTTGAAAAAACGTTATTACAAAACGAAGTTTATCGCTAGTCCTAGAACTATCTATGGTACCAAAGTTACACCATCGCGACCCCTAGTTTAACTATGGTACTAAATTGTCAAACGTCAAATTCAGTCTAATTCTTAACTTTGAGGTTACCAAATTATCTTTCGGAAAGTATTATTTTGTGAAAAAAACAAAAATGGATATTAATATTAATAATTAATAATCTTGATGTTTTTCTTGTCTTGAGTTTACTTTTAAGTTGTAACATAGACATTTCGATAACATTACTCGAATTACGCGCGCCGCCAAGTTCACTTCGTTATACGCTCGATAGTTGTTCCAAACCAGAACAATTTAAAATAATTGTGAACATGTATTAAAAAAAAATACAAGTCGAAATATTTAAATACCTTTAAATAACAAAGCTCTAATTTTTATCACTACAAATAACAATTTATAAAATAGTTTTTCTTTAATTTACGTAACAACATTGTGTAAAAAGGAGCGGCACATAGAACGCTGAACGAATGAATGAATGGTTTAAATATTTTTTTGCTTATAATCTGTGGATAATATTTGAACTAGGGACTGTCTTTGGTACTAAGTAGTCCTCTGTTGGTCTACGATTTGTAATACGAATGTAAGAACTAACGTTAGTACCGTACTAAACCTAGACCTTTTAGTTCTGGTTTAAACCTGGTACTTACGGAAGTTTTTATAATAAGGCGGTGGCAGTGTTGAAAGAGATCTTAAATTTTAACTTAATTTTGATGATACTAATCTGTAGCCACTGGCACTGCTACGCCTCGACTGCTTCGTCGGTCTTTTGGTTTTGTATTTTTTTCGAAAATCCCAAGTACCCTAGTTCGATATAACGGAACTAATAGGAAAACATTCTTCTAGAGTCTAGAAGAATGTTTTCCTATTAGTTCCGTTCCATTCACCACACGCACAGTCTAGAATCTAGACTGTGCGTGTGGTGAATGAATGACTTTATGGTTTTTGTTTTACGGGCTTTAGTTGTAGTAGTTAAAATAAAAACATCAAAGAATTCTTTTTTTATTTTTATTCTTATTCTTTATTGCACACAAAAATAATAGAGAAAATTATACACAAAATTAGAATACCTTAGCTTATGTACAACGGCGAGCTTAACCGAGAATTGGGTTTTCTTACAGCAACCATACTTGTGTTGAGAGATTTGCAGGAGAGGATAACTTATGTGCACAAACAATAGAGTTAAAAACTTAAATTAACTTACACACTGAACTAATACACACTATATATATACACATACAGGGTGTAAACCACCTCATCACAAAGCCGTTAACCAAGCATTCTGTACACCAAACTAAGTAACTTTACGCAAAAATTATATCCATTAGCTTTATTTAATTATTGTGTTTATTTTAGTTGACCGGCAAATCTTTTTTTTTAATAATATTAGAACCTTAGGGCTGGCACATGTCTTGTGCCAATGCCAACATACCTAATGTTCCAAGAAATCCTCAGTTGAGGGCTTATTTTAAATCTTTTCTATCTGCTCCACAAACAAACAACCAATCTCAAACTCTCCAAATGATACACTTGGAGAGTTTGTTCCACCGGGATAGGAGTACCTAGTCAGGTACTTCTCCTCGCTGGCAGTGGCGAATGGCGCGCATTTTGAGGGACTGTCTTTTAGGTCAACAAGTGCAGATCTTAGCCTTATTTGAATAAATGCATCTTGATATCAGTTAAACTTCATACTTGTAGGTTTAATTTTCCTTTCAGTTATTAAAAAATATTGCTAACTAGATGCGTATGCATATTATATGCATATTATAACAATTAATACTAGTTACCTGGTGTAGAGCCAGTACTGGTTGTTGGCGCCATTTCTGCTCAGAGCAGCCTCATTCACAGGTTCTTTCAGGTCAACTAATTGAGGAACACCATCGCCATCTGGCATCCAGAAATAGCGACTTTCGCCTTCCACATAGTGGCTGTAGTTTCCGGGAATAAGAGGAATTGCGCTACTAGCGCATACTGAAAACACATTGTTAATTTTCCCCATAGATATAATGATGGCCGCGATAGTGGAATTGATTGATAGTTTGAAACTCTATCATATCACAGTGTAAAAAATTGTGAGTTTGTTTGTAATTCAAGATTAGTAAACAAATTTTCAATATTAGTAAACAAATTTTCAAGATTAGTAAACAAATCTGCATGACCTTGTTGCTTTTCCTAATTAAGCCTTCATCTGTTAAATAATCACAATAAGTAATTAAGTAATGGTATCTTTTAAATATGCTTCCGTTATATTTAACGGATGAATATTTA
This sequence comes from Xestia ashworthii, assembly GCA_950022955.1. Classification (NCBI taxonomy): domain Eukaryota; kingdom Metazoa; phylum Arthropoda; class Insecta; order Lepidoptera; family Noctuidae; genus Xestia; species Xestia ashworthii. Next base: position 9,457,524 of record OX465550.1, read on the forward strand.
AATATTTAATCACAAAAATTAACCCCTGCAAAACTAGGCAACCAAAAGCATAAATTCATCGAATCGATGTTAAGGAATTCAGGACTCAAATCTGCGTTTTATGGGCCCTGGGATGTTTTTTCGTCTTAAAAATATGTAAGACTAGCAGATGTCACGCGGTTTCACCCGCATAGTTCCCGTTCCCGTGGGAGTACTGGGTTAAAATATAGCCTATGTTACTCGCTGAAAATTTTATCCATTGCTGAAAGAATTTTTCAAATCGGCCCAGTAGTTTTTAAGTTTATTCGTTACATACAAAAATGTAACAAGTTAAATTAAATTTAAAAACCCCCGACACAATGTACTAAAAGTTAAATAGAAAATAATTCGTTAATTCACCATTTCGTGGTGGCGGCCATCTTGGTTTTTAATTAATCATAGTGTATAATATTCTACTAGTCAAGCCCTTTAATTTGATATCCATATTGGGGGAGTTGTTGAATAAATATGTAATCCGCCATTTTGTGGCGGCGGCCATCTTGAACTGATTTTTATCAAACATAACTAAGAACACTCCCGACTAATTCACTTTTCAAACAAAAAAAAAACAAAATCCAAATCGGTTCATCCGTTCGGGCGCTACGTTGTCACAGACATACACAGACACACACACACAGACACGCCAAACTTATAACACCCCGTCGTTTTTGCGTCGGGAGTTAAAAATTAAAAACACACGAATCTTCCCTCTTTATAATATTATATTGAGAAAATTAAACGGGGTTCTAGAAATATTGCGAATTAATCTCGATTCACCAAAAACTCAGCCACGGATCAACAGTGGTAATGTTAACTAATTTATCGAGAGCAGCACTGTTTGTTCTCTAGGGTGTCAACACTAGAGGATCGTAGCTAATTAGTAAGAGCCGCAGGGGTCGATCTTTGAGGCTATAAATAAATAAGAAAGCCTCAGAAAGCACATTAAGCCGTTGGACTTGCCTAGGATGTCATTTGTAGACCTTTGACAGTCGTTACAAGTACCTAGTCTTTTTACTCAGGGGTATCGTATAAACCAACGCTAATTGGGTTATGGAGGTCAGATAGGCAGTCGCTCCATGTCAATTATGGGTTTTTGGTTCCAGTCTAATCGGATGCAGCTTATTATATACCACACAGTTGGGAAAACGACGCACACTCAGGAGTTGTCTTCCTAGGAAGATAATGATACAAGTGGAACAAACGCCCATTGCGTTTTCGAATGTGATTATTTTTCGACTTTTGTAAGAATCTCATCAGTGATCAGATTAACAACACGTGTGCCGTGTGGTCTAAAAAAGCATTACAATCTTTTATCATGTTTATCAAGGTTGCCTACAAACAAAGTCGCGGATCCATCCATCACTGAATTATCTTGGAAATCAAAGCGATCAAGTAATAATTGCAGCCGTCTTGAAACGAATGACATGAAGACAAATTAATTTGGCGATAAATAAATAAACTTATCTGACATAATAAATGATTGAATAAGGATTAAGTAACTAATGGAAATAGCTCTTAAATCAGTGTACGGAATTCTTCAGTCATATCTTTTTCGATAAGCAAGGTACGAGTATACAGGGTGGAATTTTTCAATGCCATCTGGAGGGAAAGTACTCGAAATACTGGAGATAGCAAATTTTACTCAAAAGAAACATTCCTTTATTTTTAAAAAGAAACAAATCTGCATTCACAGATTTTCGAAAATTCGCTTGCCACACTCGGGAATCGAACCGACTTAAGTTCGAAAAAATAACATCCTGTACTTTTTTGAAGTCAATCCATAGGGTCAACTATATGGATCAAATCTCTCTAGCAAACATGATAAATTAAATGAAAGGAAAACCATGAAATCTAAAGAACAGTTATAAATTCAACGGGATAAATTCAAAAAGAAAATGCGCTTTTATTCATGGTTTTCCTTTCATTTAATTTATCATGTTTGCTAGAGAGATTTGATCCACATAGTTGACCCTATTGATTAATGTCAAAAGGGTACAGAAAGTTATTTTGTCGAACTATAGTCGATCCATCCCGGGTTCGATGCCCGAGTGTGGCAAAATAATTTTCGAAAAACTGTGAATTCAGATTTGTTTCTTTTTACCCGAGTGCGCGACGCAAAGGAGGGTAATGTGTTTATCAGTCTATGTATGTATGTATGTTTGTTTCTATGTGGCGTTCTAGAGACCAAATGCGTAGGCCGATTTTGTTAAAAATAAAGGAATATCTCGTTTGAGTAAAATTTGCTATCTCCAGTATTTAGAGTACCTACTTTCCCTCCAGGTGGCATTGTAACATTCCAACCTGTATAAGGGTATGATCAAAAGGTACGTACTCGTCGCTATACAGGACGGAGGTACATCGAAGAGAAAACATTTGCAATGTAACCAGTACATCATTAAAAAAAAACACCTGATCCATATATTTTGATCGTGTAAGTATTGAACTTTTGTAGGAAAAAAACTGATTTGTTTTTAAAAATAATAATAACAACCACTCGGGTTTATTTTTAGGTTAAGCCGTGCTTGCCTGGGTTGGTCTGTGGATGGGTGACCACTCATTACATACCGAGTTTCCTCCGTGCCTCAGAAAGCACGTTAAGCCGTTGGTCCCGGCTGCCATTTGTAAATCTTTGACAGTCGTTAGTTAGATAGTCAGTGGCCCAAAAAAGTCTGACAACCAGATTTACCAAGGGGTCTCGTATTACCCGGTACTAACTGGGTTGTGGAGCAGCGGTGGCCCAGTGGTGGCGGCCCCGACTTACGAACAGTAAGTCGTGGGTTCGAACCCAGACAGGCGCATTACTTTGTGTAATTTATTTCATCACCGCTGCTCTCAAAACGGTGAAGGAAAACATCGTGAGGAAACCGGCATGTCCTAGAACCAAAAATTCGAAGACATGTGACATCTACCAATCCGCACTGGGCCCGCGTGGTAGATTATAGCCCATTCCCTCTCATTGAGAGGAGGCCTTGTCCCAGCAGTGGGGGATCATTATATATAGGCTGATGATGATGATGATGAACTGGGTTGTGGAGGTCTGATAGGCAGTCGCTCTATGTAAAATACTGGTATTCAGCTGCATCAGGTAAAACTGGAAGCCGATCCCAACATAGATGGGAAAAGGCTAGGCAGACGCTGATCTGATGAAAAAATTAGATGCTCAGGATGATTTACTGAATACGTGGTAACAGTTTTCGCATCGTATAGTAATTTTTAAGGTTATGCATGTATTGATGTCGGTCAGTGGATGGATTGCTGGCCATCCTTAATATAGCACCAGGCGACCCGCTCCGTTGTGGCTTGACGCTCATTCGCCCCACGCTGGTTCGTGACGGAATTAGGCCTACTTAGGCCTCGCTCTCGTAGCAATAAGAAATAGCATCGCTATCATTTGGTTCTGCTTCTCACAAGTACCTACCTAGATAAATCCAAATTGGTTCATCCGTTTAAGCAAACGGTGCAACAAACAGACACACACCACAGCGGTAAAACTTATTACACCCCTTTTTTGTATCAGGGGTTAAAAATTAAGTAAGAAACAAAAGCACATTTTCATTATGACCTTGAACTCCTAAATATCATCATCATCATCTCAGCCGAAAGACACCCACTGCTGGACATAGGCCTCCCCCAAGTGTCGCCACATTGACCGGTCCCTTGCGACTCACATCCACCGGACTCCCGCAACCTTCACCAGGTCATCGGTCTACCTAGTGGGAGGTCTTCCAACGCATCGTCTTCCGGTGAACTCCTAAATATAGATTGTAATAATAATTTCGTCACTTTGTGCCACAATGATAACACGTTATCGGGTGTACGATTGGGATTTCCAATTTGCGTGTTTTTTTTAATAACGTACCTGTGTAACTTTTCTCCAAATGTCCTTTCCCAAAATGACCTTTAGTTTTAATAGTTCAAGGATCACGTTACCTTTCGCAAATGCGATCATTCTCAATATCGGTAAAACCCACGAAACATTATTTTTTTTGGTTTGGAAATAGTAATTGGGTTTATAAAAGCGATTGTGTTTATTATTTACTAGCCGATGCCCGCGGCTTCGCCCGCGTAATATTATATACAAAAACCTTCCTCTTAAATCACTCTATCTATTAAAAAAACCCGCATCAAAATCCGTTGCGTAGGTTTAAAGATCTAAGCATACATAGGGACAGGCAGACGCAGCGGGAGACTTTGTTTTATAATGTAGTGATGATGATGATGTAGTGATTGTTTATTTTATTGCTTTTATTTAGTTCTTATTTTATTGTTTATTTTATTTTTGTCTTCTTATTCATCACGGGTCAATGTCCTATTTTTTTCTTAAAAAGGGCCTGGAATTTGCAAGTATCCTATTTTTGCAAATGCGATTGAACTCCTTATTGTGTGACGTCATGGATTAATTTTCGATGCAGGAAGAAAGTACTTGAAAGTATCTTGATCCCTACGTTTGGCACTGATTTCTTGAGGTGGGCGTAGGTACTTGGAAACCCTGGTACTCAATTTTGCTAGTATTATAGATACTAGTCAAATCGAGTACCAGGATGATGGGGGTGATTCACCAAAACAAGCAAAGGGTTTTATCTAAAATATCGGGGGGCACGGCAGTGCCCCCGCCAAGTCGAGCGCGAAGCAAACACTGCCGTACCATCCTTTACTGGAACCATTTCGCCGCATTTTCAGGCCCCTATTTGAGAACCTCTGGATAAAACCAGAACGCAAAAATTTTCGTCATCCAGTAAGCTATAATCATATACTTAAAATCCAAAATTTCAAGTCTGTAGGTCATTTAGTTCCGAAGTTAAGCGAAAGCAAAGTTTCGCATTTATTACACTCACTCACTCATGATCATCAAAATAGAACTAGTACTTCCTATAAACTCAGAGAGCTCAAGTTTGGTACAGAGTTAGTGTTTAATAGCCACATAAAGGGAAAACTATAAAAACTAGGATAATCGAAGATCTGGAGTACCTGGTGACCCTGATTAGAAAACACAAGAGCCCAACCAAACTATTAGAGATCGACATACCGCCTTTACAAAAAATATTCAACTTGGTGGGCCGCTTCATTTGATGTCAAAAATCAAAGGTCTGAAGTATCTGATGAAGAACCCTCAGCTGGTCTCAGCTGTATTAGAGATATGGTAATGCCCCCTTCTACTATTGCTAATCTTTAAATATACCCACATTTCTACAAAAAAAAAGTGAAATCCCACCAAAACCATTCTGTAAAAAACTAGCCAAGTCTCGCTGGAGCTGCTTGTTTATCTCCAAAAAGTAATGAAATCTAGACAAAGTCGTGCCAAGTCTAAGGTTCCTTACTGCGATTTCTTTATTATTATAGTTAATGTTGTGTGACTTGGCCGTTTAAATATGCTACGTTTCTACAAAAAGGTCTAGATTTCATTACTTTTTAGAGATAAACAAGCAGCTCCAGCGAGACTTGGCTAGTTTTTTACAGAATGTTTTTGGTGGGATTAATAATTGAAACGATTCAGAAATAAATAAAGGGAAAATAATGAATAATTATAAAACCTCCAAATGTACACTTCTTTAGATAATTTTAATGTACACAACAATTTCTGACAATAAGGAAATAAAAAAACAAGTAGGTACTCGTATCAACAATTTAATATCAAAACTAAGAATAAATCAAACGAAAAAAAACAAAAACGGAAAAGAAATAACCTAGTTTTACATTTCTATTTCTCAGTCTTCCAGTTCAGAAATGCCCGTTTGCAGCAACGTGGAAGCCGAAAATACCGGTCCTGTAAAAAGTAAAACTTGAGAAGCATTTATTTTGTTGTTAATAATATTTTTTGTAATTCAAGAAGAAATAACAAATATATTGAAAGAAAAATAAGTGTAAGCAACAAAAAACTAAAAATGAATTAATTTCTTTAAGTATTCGTATTGACAGGGACTTACCCTTTCTTGTTTACATTGCTATTGCCTATAGGGAATTCAGCACCATCGCAGGCTCCTTGCAAAGCCTGCGAAAAATCGACGCACTGCCTTCCAAAAATGCTGAAACGGACGGTGGCGTCAAACAGTTGGGTGGCACGGTTGTGGGAACATATGTTTGTTACACAGCCTGGCTGAGGGTGCATGCCACCATTAGGGTAGAAGTCAGCGTCACCACTTGGGTTAAAGATTCCAAAGCCCCGACCATCAGTGTGGATGACTTCAACATATCGACCGTCGCCGGAGCTCAGCCTGTTGGGATTGGTTAGCCACAAAGGACCCGCTGGATCCAAACCTGCAATGCAATCATGGAGTTAGGAGTATTTTTATTTAGTGGTAATGTTATTGTCGATAAACCCACAATTGTGTTCTTTTATTTGGTCCTTACTATTTTCACATGGACCTAACTGTGGATTTATTCATTATTAATAACGCCTGACTTGGCGAGGGAATTCTAATTTCTTTGGGTACTACACGAAAGGTAACAAACATCTCTGACAATCAGAATAGATGTGAAATAAGACGTTTCTCAAAGTGACATTAAAATTTTACTTTTTAGTGCCTAAGATCATAGAGGAAAGAAAGAAAGAAAGAAAGAAAAAGCATTTATTAGCACGCACAGGACAAAACACATAAAAAAATATCAGTTTAAAACTTACTAATAAAACTTACACAGAAAAAACAAACATATATTTAAAAATTAAAGAAACGAAACTCGTCCTGTACGAGGCCAAAAGGCTCCTATCTCAGCATGGTGCTGTAACATTAAAAAAAGAAACGTCACAGCGCTGGTATTCTGATAGGGCCCAAAGTGAAGGTGATGCCACGGTCAGGCCAGATACGGATAAAAATAAAAATAAAGTGTAGACGAATAAACAATACAAATAAATCAATGTGTGAAGTATAAATAAATATAAAGAAAATAATAAAACACCTACACCCCACGTTATGAATACTGTTCGCCAATCTGTGCCATGCCTTACACTGGCAACACTGACGAACATAGACAGACGCGGGCTAATATAGTAATCTGTGGACGCGGGCGCAGCATTCACATATTTCACGTATATTTGTTTTGTTTTGTTTTGATTGGAATATTACGTATGTCAGCTAGCTAGCAAGTGAAATCAAACAAAACATGAATACCAAATAATACTGTGATCATAATCATCAGATAGTGTGCAGTGATAGTGTAATGTAAGATATTCATATTAAACTGGGGCTGTCAACAGAGTCAAAACAAGACACAATATTTATGTTTAATAAGTGAGTTACCGAAGAAGGAAAAAAGTGACGAATTATCGGTAAAAGAAGTGCTTCTCAGTGTTAAGGTGACGGGAATTCTTAACCAGACACTAGAAAATGATTTATCATCCAAGTAACCTGCAAAAATAAGAACGACAAGACGCTCCGGCCACCATTGCCAGCTGCGTGCAGAACCATTGGTAAGTTTAGCTGGATAAAACTTTTTGCTGTTGGAGTAGATATTTTTTGTATTTATTTCTAAAAGTACCAACTGTTTTTAGGGCACGAAACGGTGGTGGGAGGTCATTCCAGCAGCGACTGGCGGCGAATTTGAAACAACCACGGAAGGCAGCAGTTCTGTGGGAGGAAGCCAACATCAGGTATGAAGATGCTCTGGTTTTTATTTGGTTAATATCCCGCGACCAAGATAGTTTATTATATAAATAATCTGGTTTCTTTGTGAGAATAGTGCCAAAAAGAAGGGTAGCCAGGTGAAGCTTTCTCCGCGCTGACATTCTCATCAGATTACCCTTATTCAAAAATGGAGTAATATGGGTTCTGGGTGGCACATTGTAACAGAACCGTGCACATGCATTCTGTACCCGCTGGATTAGCTTCTGACTTCTACCGAGAATGCACGCCCCATACACAGTGTCAGCGTAGTTCAGCTTGGATAAAACAAGTGACTCACATAGCATGACTCGCATATCCACACTTATGTAGGGACGGACACGATATAAAAGCTTTAGTCGGTAGAAGCAGTTGCGCACAGCTTCCAGAATGTGCGATTCAAAGTTAAGTTGTCCATCAAAAATTACCCCGAGGTTACGAGCTTCCAGAACCCTCTCAACACCACAACCATCAATCCTTAGGTCCAGGTTGCAACTAAGCATTTTATTAAGAAAATCCCTGGATCCCATCACAATATATTTGGACTTAGTTGGATTCAGAACCAAGGAGTTTCTTCTGGACCAATCAGATATTCTTACCAGATCATCATTGACTTTCTTCACTGTTTCAGCAACATCCGGGGCTCTAAAGGCGAGATACATCTGTAAATCATCAGCATACAAGTGGAACTTGGTGTTGATTAAGCATTTGACAATGTCAGCGCTGTACAAGATGAAGAGGAGTGGGCCAAGGATAGATCCCTGTGGCACGCCCCTGCTCACGTGCTGTGGACTAGAGGACATATTATCTCCATTGTCACATGACACCTGGACAAATTGTGATCGATTGGTGAGGTAGCTCTCAAACCATTTTACTGTTACAACGTCACAACCATAAAAAGACAGCTTGGCGAGAAGAAGCGAAGTATTGATAGAGTCAAAAGCACGTGAAAAATCAAGAAGGACAAGGAGGGTTCCCATGCCCCGGTCTCTGGCCTCAAGTATATTCCCAACCACATCCAATAGTGCAGTTGTTGTGCTGTGGCCCCTACGAAATCCAGATTGTGCCTGGGGTAAAATACCATTGTTCTCCAGATATGCCCTAAGCTGATTAGCTACAACCCTTTCCAGAACTTTCGATAAACAAGGGAGCAGACTGATAGGGCGGAGATCCTTCACCGTGGAGGGGTTGGGAACTTTAGGAATAGGTCTGACAATTGCCATTTTCCACAGATCTGGGAAGGAAGAAGTTACGATTGATCTATTAATGATTGCCGTTATGACTGTTAGAGTACGAGGGAGAGTCAGCATCAGCATCTCCAGAGATATCCGGTCAGAGCCCTGCGCGTTGGATCTGAGACTACGCAGAATTCTCAGCACAACTTCCTCCTCAACAGGCTCAAGCCGGAAACTACTGTCACTGTACCGATGTTGTTCAAAATAAGTTAAGTCTTCAGGAGCGACCTCGCCACTGCCAGGAACATCCAGGAAGTGCTGGTTAATGGTATCTGGATTGTTACAGAAGTGAGGCAGACCGTGCTCCGATTTCTTTGTGTTGGTAATTGTGGACTTGATATGACTCCATAACTTCTTAGGCTGTGTAATATTATCATTGATATATGTTTTAAAGTATGCGCACTTCTCAGTCTCAATTGCCGTTCTTACTAGGTATTTTAACTCAGTGTAAGATTTTTTATGCTTATCAGATTTTGTAGCTTTAGACTTTACATGGCACTTGTCACGCAACCTCATCATTTCCTTCACAGTGAAGGTTATCCAGGGAAGCGACTTTTCTTTAATTAAGACCTTTTTAACAGGTGCATGCAAATCAAATAGTGCCAAAACGTATTGATTAAACATTTCAACCATTAAGTTCACATCTTGGAGACTTTCAATATGTTCCCAGTCCATCTTATTAAGGTCATTATTAAAAAGTTCAGGGAGGACATCCTTAAGCGGCCTGTAGGTAATCCAATGCGGGATAGGCTTCTCTACTTTAAAGTTCAATTCTAGACTTATAATTGCGTGCTGACCGAGTTCAGGTATGTGTGAAACTGAGTGCCGACACACACGTGCGTCAGTGCACGCAACATCAATTAAAGTTTCGCTATGATCTGTAAAATGAGTCGGTTCAGTTACAATTTGTCTGAGCTTGCAGCAATGTAAAAAATTATTTAGAAGCTTAGTTTTGTTGTCAGAGGGGTTTAAAACGTTAATATTGAAGTCACCCACTAAGAGAACCCTGTCCACATTGGCAAAAGAGGAAAGAGAGTCAGTGACCGCATCCAGAAAAACATTCACATCAAGCCAGGGGGGCCTATATGCAGTGCCAACAATAACCGACTGCGAGTTGATGTTTAGTTTAAGCCACATTTGCTCGACCTGCGACGTAGGTGGGTGCGGCAAGGCACGCGCGCGCACTCCGCGGCGCAGGTAAAAACCCACACCGCCCCCACGTCCACCGCGCACGCTGGCCGGTCGCGGCACATGCCGCAGCCGGTAGCCCGGGACTGACGGCGCACGGCCCTCCTCCCCCTGCCTGAGCCAAGTCTCATTTATGGCCATGATATCCACCTCGAGACTTTCCATAGCCACAAGAAATTCGTCATGGCGTGATCCCAATGACCCCGCGTTAAAAAAACCAACTTTAAGATTTTTAGTCTTGTTCATTTGTACGTATGTATATGGAGAGAGTATTCTTTTTACATAGTGTATGATGTAAATAGTGAATAGTTAGCACAGAGACAGAGTAATGTAAGAAATATTGTGAATATATTATAAGGTATGTAGATATAACGATGTTTGTAAAAATGTACATAGAATAAGTAGCACTGTAAAGGAATAGATGATAAATCTTGTTATAATATATAAATAATGAACGTAATATGTAAACAATGATCGGGCAACTAGGCCCCTGAATAGAACCATAGAATACTGAGACAGGAAGCGAGCTGACCCTGCACAGAACAAGCTCAAAAACAAATCTATACTAATGTGTAGTAAATAATGTAGACATTTAGAAAATAGGTAACCTACATGAGATACAATTGTGCCAAAAATGTTACACCTGCCTTTCAACAGACCCCTCATGACCAAAAACCCGAGCAAAGTCCTCCTCTGAGCGGATGCAATAGGTGGGCTTGCCCTCACCTTGCTTAGCCAGGATGCGGCCGAATTTCGTCCACGTGAACTTCCACCCAAGACGGCTGCCAGCTTCACGCACACGGTGGAACAACTGCCTGTTAGTTCTGGTGAGCCTCTCGTTCACGTAAAAGCGACGCGAAGGCGCAGGAAGACCGAGGTCCGCGGTGGTGGCGCCGCGGCGCACGCGCGCGCTTTTCAGCAGATCGTCGCGCAGCCCTCGCCGCGTCAGCCGCACCACGATGCGCCGAGCTCGCGCCGGGGCAGCCCCTGCTCCTGCCGGGCCCGCTCCTCCAGCCGGACTCGCCGCGCCCGCCGACTGTGGCTCACGGAAAGAAATATACCTTACCTGTAATTCGAGCCGGTTGACCACCAGTGTGACGTCCAGCGGTCCCAGCAACATGAGCACCGAAGCCGAACCCGATCAAGTGGACTTGGTTCCAGTTACCACCGGTGACGTTGATGAGCCAGGTGAGAAATTCTCCGAGGTGTTCGCCTACACTGCGGACACCCGTCATAGCAGTGACGTAGCTGCTGTAAGCGACAGCTCGCCAATCAACAACGATGACATTGCAGTCCTGAGCTACGAGTAACGCCCTAGTGGTGGTATCGTAATACGGAGCGTTTAATTCTTCACCAGCCCACCCGTGAACGATAACGTTCAAAGGCCTTCTACTGTTGTATAAGGAGGCAATTATTGAGTTGATATTACCATCGCTGAGTAGTTGAGGAGAGCGTGGGTTTGAACTGAAATAAAGAGTAGCTTAGGTTAGAGCAATAAAGAGGCAGGAGGAGGAAAGCAAGGGATCGACAAATACAAGTATCGAGGGAACTTAAGGAGGCCTATGTCGTAAGACAGCCTGACCTTGTAGGACGAACGAATAAAATGAAAATAATGTACAGATGAAGTTATAACAAAATTTATGTAAAGTTATAATTTAAATTTAAATATAGGTAACAAATAAGTGTAGTTCCTACTTTATTTTGATTTTTATTCTAATTTCATATTACTAAATATTGTGTATACGAAGATCAGAGTAAATATAGGCTATTTCAATTTGTATGTTTTAATGAAGATGCAAAAAGAGAATTTATGAACGACAGATGCAACGCACTGAGCGATGCGAGCGACTAGCAATTAGCACTTTACCGTTGCTTTAAATAATATACGAACCGGGTATACAGCAAGTATTGGTTGTTGGCTCCATTCCTGGTCTTTAGTAACTCTTCATCGACTGGCTCGTCGAGGTCCACTAGTACTGGTTCGTCGTCAGCATCAGGCATCCACACGTAGCGGCTGTCACCCTCGTTGTCGGTCGGGATGACATGGCCCGAACACACTAAATATGTTTTAGGGTATTTTTTTATTGAAGTTTTCTTACACGGTTTTTGCATTAAAATATGGTTATTGAGTGGTGGGATGATGGTCTTACACACCGATACATGATCAAACAGTACGCAAAAGCTTGTTTTACGAACGATGCAATAATATTCCGCAACAATATACAGACGCAAACATATCAAAGAAAGCATGCGGGCCTGTGGACGGTGAGGTGGGCCTGTGGACGGTGAGCTATGGGCTAGCTCGCCGTCCGTCCGTCTTATGACGATAAGCCGTGTCGACGGCGTGTTCGTGTTCCACGCGCGCCTCAAAGAGATGTCAGGAAAATGAAGGGGCCCGCAAGGGCCCAAGCCTGCCGGGGCTGCGGGACTGTTCGAAAGAGATACCGCGGCCCCGGAACATAAAGGGCAAAAAGGAACATGTATGGGTTTTAGTCAGTAAAAGTCTGACACTCCCTCCCGCTCCGCCCAGAGTGAGAGAAATCATTTGATGATTTCCCATCCGAAAAAAAAGGAATCTACAAAAGATCAAAGAATTAACTGTCAATTTTCACAATCAACGTTACGTTGAACATGCTTTAGCGTTCTAATTAAAAATCTATTTAAAAATGATAGATGTAGTGTGTTGATGCTGGCGTCTTCTGTCCGTTTAAAAATAGCATTGCATCAACATTACATTCTGGTGTAAATAAATCACGTAAAATCAGAAGATTTATAGATCAAAGATACTTACAAGCTAGTAGGGTAGCAACTACTGCGATCGTCTTCATTTTGGTATCTACAGCAATTGTAAGCTTCGTAGGAGTTTTTATAAACAATGCTATCTAAAACATGTCGATTAATTAATCTTTACCATCAACCAGTAATTAATAACGTCATCACTTTCTTTAAGTAAGTGTTTACATACCTTTATCTTCATACAATTCGATCATCTATAACCGTTTTATTTTATCTACGCTTCGTGAAATTACATTTTGTGATCCATTATAGATATGACTAAAAGACGTTGTCAGTAAACATTTGTGAAATTGTTATGAGAAATTTTGAAACAAAATAGCAACTTTACAGTACAGTGAATAATCTGCATAATTATATAATCCGTGATTATATGCCAAGAAAATGGTACATTATGATTGTATAATTTGTGTTTGCTTCGAATTAGAAATAGATGTTGCTTGTTCCTTTGATTGGGTGAAATAACGCGTCTTCATTTCTCTTGCAAATGACATCAAATTAAAAATTTCAAAATCGCTACAAATTGACTATTGCCGTCGCGCTGCGTCTAGCCTGCTCCGGTAGAGTACGACAAGGACAATGATAAAAATACCTGTTCTTGTAATTGTATAATGTACGGACAATATTGTATTTTGAAAAAAAAAAAGTTCTACTTCGCGTTCTGAAAGTGATAGTGCATTAACTCCTGAATCAATAATAATAGAAGCTAATAACGTGATACAAAACTTAATTCCTACGAAATCCCGTGAGAAATATTTAAAGGCCTATGACAATTTCACAATATGGAAAAATAGAAAAGGAGCGAAGACATTTTCGGAAAGTGTTTTTGGCCTATTTTCAAGAATTAGCCAAAAGTAAATAAACTTGAACTACTCTTTGGAGTGTAAACTCAATGCTTAAATCTACAGGTAATATCAATAAAGATATAAAAATGGAAACCAACTCAAAATTTGTAGTTTATCTGAAGAGACTGTCTGAAGGACACAAACCAAAGAAATCGAAAAGATTTTCCGGACAAAATGTTAAATCTTTCTTGAATGACGCACCTGATAAGGAGTTTCTCGCCATAAAAGTGAGTATCTTTTAGTTATTCCATTATAAACTCTAACAGAGTGTTTTATAACGTGTACGGATACACGACGTACTGTGCCTACTCGTCTGATTTCCTTTCTGTTTTGTTACAGGTGGCTTTAATATTCGGGGTACATGGAATTGTAGAAAAAACTTTTTTGCAAAAAGTAAAACCGACTTCAAAAAGAAAAAGTGAAAAATAACTTTAGCTTCTGAAGTCGGTGACGTTTGTATGATTGATTTAATTTTTTTGTCACCGACTTCAGAAGCTAAAGTTATTTTTCACTTTTTCTTTTTGAAGTCGGTTTTACTTTTTGCAAAAAAGTTTTTATTTTTCACTTTTTAGTGGTTCACATGGAAAGTGCATACCGTTACAATTACAACAAGCCCAAACACGACTAGGATACATTGTCTCATTATGGAGTTCCGTGACTCTTGGCTTCATCTTCAGATCTGATGGTAGAATGGTTCTTATCAAACGCAAATGCTTCACTTGTTGTAGAAAATATAAAAATTGCTGTACGTTATCCTATAAAATTTGAAGAGTTCCCTCGATTTCGCCAAGATTCCATCATCAGATCCCGACTTGGCGACTATGGGACCAACTTGGAAGTATACCCTTTCAAACAAAAAAAGAATTTTTCAAATCGGTTTAGGCGTCTTCGAGTAATCGGGTAACATACATAAAAAAAAAAAAAAAAAAAAAAAAAAAAATACATACAGTCGAATAGAGAACCTCCTCCTTTTTGGAAGTCGGTTAAAAATACCAGAGCCTGCGTTCTTCCGATATAAAATCTAATTTAATCTAATCTAGACTTTCCATTAGGTATCAAAATGGAAAGTGATTTAAACAGGTTATAGGAATATTAGGATATGAATATTATTAGGTTATAGGGTCATGAAGTTTAAAGGAAAACTATAGTGGTTAAGATAACTATTAGTATAGCAGTAATAGTCGTTGAACTTGGGTGTTGGATAATTTTGTACCAAATACAAAATCCTTAGAATAAATCCTTTAAAGTGACTAAGATGAAGTCGTTGCTTGTTTATAACGGGTAAAATCAAAGTCCACAATAAAACAACTTAAAAACCATAATAAATTATTATAAGTTTAAGAACAACAGAATCGTTCTATATTGTGATAACGGGCTACTATGGAACCCTTCACTGCGCGTGGCCCGAAACGCACTTTGCCGGGTTTTTTTTAATGATAAATTCAAACAGAAAAAAATACTACCTATTTGTTCTTTCAGGTTTATCTCAGTTCCGTGATTGAAAATAAAAGATTCTTAAAACATAAAACAGACGAATTCCCAGCTCACTTAGATACAAGTGTAAGTATATGTATGTATATACTGAAAACTTTGCAAAACTAATTGATGACTGCATTAATTAGAGAAATTTCGATTTTACCTTGCCGACAAATATCTAATCCTTTAATATGATTAATTAATGTAACATGATTGAGATAACATTTTCGATAAAAACCCCTGCGAAGCTAACTATTGCATCAAACTCCAGCATGAAGGCTTTCATAGTAGTGGCAGCTCTTGTAGCTTGTAAGTACCTCTCAAAACTCATAATATTAGTAATGTTATTTTAATTCCATATTACATCTAAAATAATATTTATTATGAAAAGTTTTGTGTATTTTCGAGTCCCTCCGTTTGTGCTGACGTAAATAATTCAAGCCTCATCTCCTCTCCAAATGCTCCAAAACCTCAACCTCATTGTTCGAACGTCGGTGCCGTAATTTTTTTAATGAAGGTGTAAAGTAAAAACTATAATTTATTTTCAGTATGTTCCGGCCATGTTATCCCGAGTGACAACGAGGGTGATAGTCGATACGTGTGGATGCCTGATGCTGACGGCGAACCAGTACTAGTGGACCTCAACGAGCCTGTAAAGACCAGAAATGGCGCCAACAACCAGTACTGGCTGTTCACACGGTTAGTTTATTTTATCTATTTCACACAATATGCAAGAATTCTAGCAATTGGTAATATGCAGTTTCTGCTCTCACGGTACAAAAAGGCGTGAGTTAATTTAATATGTTCCCATGCTATTAAAGTCCGGTTCAGTTTTTTACTGAACCGGACTTTAATAATACACTAACGAGTACTTTTCTATTTCAGTCAAAACCGACTGAACCCTCAAGTAATCGTCCATGGCAATGCCAACACAATTTGGGGCTCCAACTACAATGGCGCTCGACCTCTGAACGTCATCGTTCACGGTTTGAACAATAATGGGAATACTGCGATGAACCCTCTCATCACATCTGCGTTCCTCGACACTCAGGACTGCAATGTCATCGTCGTCGACTGGCGTGCTCTCGCTAACGGCAACTACTACACTGCTGTGGCTGGTGTCCCTGGTGTAGGCCACCACCTCGGAGACTTCCTCACCTGGCTCATCAACACCGCCGGTGGTAACTGGAACCAGGTCCACTTGGTGGGCTTCAGTTTGGGTGCTCACGTTGTCGGAAATGCTGGACGTCGTACTGGTGGTCGCCCTGCTCGTATTACTGGTTAGTTATATTTATAGACCATCTACTGGTCTGGATTCACTCGAATCAAATAGTTTCTTTAATTTACGATTACTCGGATTAGTTTCCGTAAATTCGAAAAAAATATTACATACATTTCCCTGAATCCGCGTTGTAGGCATGAAGCCCCTTTGGTCTAGATTTTTGACCACTTCTTGTTTTCAACATTACAGGTTTGGATCCCGCAGGCTACAGGTGGCACACTAATGCCAACAGGCTGGGCCCCAACGATGGTCAGTACGTTGAAGCCATCCACACCGATGGTCATGCCCTCGGTATCTTCAACCCAAGTGGTAATGCTGACTTCTACCCTAACGGTGGTCAGCACTTCCAGCCCGGCTGCTTAGGTCAAACAAGCATCTGTTCTCACGGTCGTGCCACCGATCTGTTCGCCTCCACAGTTCGTCACAACCATTTAGTTGGAAGACAATGCCCTAACATTTGGGAGGCTTCGCTCGGAAACTGCAGCGGTGCTCAACTACATATGGGCAATGGAAATATAAATAAACGAGGGTAAGTTTGTTCCCCGTAGTTTCGAAATTGATGTGAATGACGGCGGCATATTATGCCGTCGGCCGCGGATCGGCCTGGCGTCTATGACCATGTCAGATTGCAGTTCCATTAGAGTATGAGACTGAGGGAAGAGAAGGAGCATATAAATTTTGCGCGGTGCGCCCACTCAATACGTCTTCTGCGTCTTCACTAGCATAGGCCACTACGACCGAAATTCGGTCAGAAAGACGTTAGTGTTGATTATATTCAGCACTGACCTAATACAAATAATGATAAAGTAATCGTCTTGTTAGTGCAGCAGACCATTGTTGACTTGTTTCACCAACTCCGGATATATTCGGGTTAGCTCTGTAATTAATTCACTCAACAACAACCTTAACTGTAAACCTACTCATTGTATTGTTTTCATTTCCAGAAACGGCCTTTACTCTCTCCGGACTGGATCAAGTTGGCCTTTCTAAACTACGGACGTCACTTTATTAGAATTATGCTGAAGCTAGCTGAAGCTGGATTATGACAACCGTATACAAATTATCTAAATTGGCAGATATTGTGAACCATAATGTAGGTTTTAAAACTGCATACCTAAGTGATTAAATCAGTTTTATAAAGGAAAAAACAATTCTTTTATTTATTGAGACCCCAATTATTGCCCCTTTAAAGATTTCTCCGTGCTTCCTACTTATGAGAATCTCGTGGGCCAGTAGCAATTTCTCATAACAATTTCACAAATGTTTCGTCTACAAACAATCTGACAACGCCTTTTTATCACCTCCATAATAGATACCTAATCACAAAATGTAATTTTCCGAAGCATAGATCCGCGTACAGGCAGAATTCGTTCCTGATCCGTGCGTGCAGAAGTTTTAACAGACTTAATAATGAACATGATTTGGACATTTTCAACACCAGTGTTTCTCAGCTTAAGCGTTTATTGGTGAAAAGCTTTTTTATAGATAAGTCTAGTAGTTTATTTGTGTCTGACTGTAGTCTCTAGTTTGTTTTTTTCTTTTCTTTATTTATTTTTCTCTTTTGCATAATATTTTAGTTTGTGGTTTTTAATATTCGATAGTGTTGGTGTTTTTCAAAACTTGTAATAAGTATTTTGTATCAACAACTTCCTTTTGTTGATTTTGTTTTTGTTTTTTGCTTCGATAATTTGTATACGGTTGTCATAATCCAGCTTCAGCTAGCTTCAGCATAATTCTAATAAAGTGACGTCCGTAGTTTAGAAAGGCCAACTTGATCCAGTCCGGAGAGAGTAAAGGCCGTTTCTGGAAATGAAAACAATACAATGAGTAGGTTTACAGTTAAGGTTGTTGTTGAGTGAATTAATTACAGAGCTAACCCGAATATATCCAGAGTTGGTGAAACAAGTCAACAATGGTCTGCTGCACTAACAAGACGAATACTTTATCATTATTTGTATTAGGTCAGTGCTGAATATAATCAACACTAACGTCTTTCTGACCGAATTTCGGTCGTAGCGGCCTATGCTAGTGAAGACGCAGAAGACGTATTGAGTGGGCGCACCGCGCAAAATTTATATGCTCCTTCTCTTCCCTCAGTCTCATACTCTAATGGAACTGCAATCTGACATGGTCATAGACGCCAGGCCGATCCGCGGCCGACAGCATAATATGCCGCCGTCATTCACATCAATTTCGAAACTACGGGGAACAAACTTACCCTCGTTTATTTATATTTCCATTGCCCATATGTAGTTGAGCACCGCTGCAGTTTCCGAGCGAAGCCTCCCAAATGTTAGGGCATTGTCTTCCAACTAAATGGTTGTGACGAACTGTGGAGGCGAACAGATCGGTGGCACGACCGTGAGAACAGATGCTTGTTTGACCTAAGCAGCCGGGCTGGAAGTGCTGACCACCGTTAGGGTAGAAGTCAGCATTACCACTTGGGTTGAAGATACCGAGGGCATGACCATCGGTGTGGATGGCTTCAACGTACTGACCATCGTTGGGGCCCAGCCTGTTGGCATTAGTGTGCCACCTGTAGCCTGCGGGATCCAAACCTGTAATGTTGAAAACAAGAAGTGGTCAAAAATCTAGACCAAAGGGGCTTCATGCCTACAACGCGGATTCAGGGAAATGTATGTAATATTTTTTTCGAATTTACGGAAACTAATCCGAGTAATCGTAAATTAAAGAAACTATTTGATTCGAGTGAATCCAGACCAGTAGATGGTCTATAAATATAACTAACCAGTAATACGAGCAGGGCGACCACCAGTACGACGTCCAGCATTTCCGACAACGTGAGCACCCAAACTGAAGCCCACCAAGTGGACCTGGTTCCAGTTACCACCGGCGGTGTTGATGAGCCAGGTGAGGAAGTCTCCGAGGTGGTGGCCTACACCAGGGACACCAGCCACAGCAGTGTAGTAGTTGCCGTTAGCCAGAGCACGCCAGTCGACGACGATGACATTGCAGTCCTGAGTGTCGAGGAACGCAGATGTGATGAGAGGGTTCATCGCAGTATTCCCATTATTGTTCAAACCGTGAACGATGACGTTCAGAGGTCGAGCGCCATTGTAGTTGGAGCCCCAAATTGTGTTGGCATTGCCATGGACGATTACTTGAGGGTTCAGTCGGTTTTGACTGAAATAGAAAAGTACTCTTTAGTGTATTATTAAAGTCCGGTTCAGTAAAAAACTGAACCGGACTTTAATAGCATGGGAACATATTAAATTAACTCAAGCCTTTTTGTACCGTGAGAGCAGAAACTGCAGATTACCAATTGCTAGAATTCTTGCATATTGTGTGAAATAGATAAAATAAACTAACCGTGTGAACAGCCAGTACTGGTTGTTGGCGCCATTTCTGGTCTTTACAGGCTCGTTGAGGTCCACTAGTACTGGTTCGCCGTCAGCATCAGGCATCCATACGTATCGACTATCACCCTCGTTGTCACTCGGGATAACATGGCCGGAACATACTGAAAATAAATTATTGTTTTTACTTTACACCTTCATTAAAAAATTACGGCACCGACGTTCGAACAATGAGGTTGAGGTTTTGGAGCATTTGGAGAGGAGATGAGGCTTGAATTATTTACGTCAGCACAAACGGAGGGACTCGAAAATACACAAAACTTTTCATAATAAATATTATTTTAGATGTAATATGGAATTAAAATAACATTACTAATATTATGAGTTTTGAGAGGTACTTACAAGCTACAAGAGCTGCCACTACTATGAAAGCCTTCATGCTGGAGTTTGATGCAATAGTTAGCTTCGCAGGGGTTTTTATCGAAAATGTTATCTCAATCATGTTACATTAATTAATCATATTAAAGGATTAGATATTTGTCGGCAAGGTAAATCGAAATTTCTCTAATTAATGCAGTCATCAATTAGTTTTGCAGTTTTCAGTATATACATACATATACCTACACTTGTATCTAAGTGAGCTGGGAATTCGTCTGTTTTATGTTTTAAGAATCTTTTATTTTCAATCACGGAACTGAGATAAACCTGAAAGAACAAATAGGTAGTATTTTTTTTTGTTTGAATTTATCATTAAAAAAAAAAACCGGCAAAGTGCGTTTCGGGCCACGCGCAGTGAAGGGTTCCATAGTAGCCCGTTATCACAATATAGAACGATTCTGTTGTTCTTAAACTTATAATAATTTATTATGGTTTTTAAGTTGTTTTATTGTGGACTTTGATTTTACCCGTTATAAACAAGCAACGACTTCATCTTAGTCACTTTAAAGGATTTATTCTAAGGATTGTAAGTATTTGGAAGTATTTGGAAGTATTTGGTACAAAATTATCCAACACCCAAGTTCAACGGCTATTACTGCTATACTAATAGTTATCTTAACCACTATATAATAGTTTTCCTTTAAACTTCATGAAGTGCTCTATCATCGTGATTTCTTTCAGATATTTCAAGCCAGCTGTTTAGCTTTTAGAGGGAAGCGCCTTACTGGAATAAATATTAGCACTTTAAAGTTTAATATTTCATAAATGGAGCATTAAAACCAAAAATAGTTTTAGCAACCCCTGAGTCATTTTAAAGACCTATTGAACGATACCACACGATGGGGAAGATGACGATAAATATTTGTAGATTATTTAAGTGTAATAAAATATGTTATATAATAATAATAATGTTATAATAATGTTAATATGTTATTATTTATATATGTTTTTTTTTTTTTCGTGTAACGTCCTGGCCACAGCTAACGGCCTCATGTCTTTACTCGAACCTCCTGGTATGTCCTCGTGTGATGGTTACCCTGCAAACAAATACTCCATGACAGAATTTTGTTCCACTCGGTCAGTCCTGACCAAACTCTAGATTCACCGGGTCAGTGAAAATAAAGAACTCTGTTTTATTTTAACCCAATCCCACTCTAATAAAATCAAACGTCATAACATAACGCCTGAACTCCCCAAAGGGTTAAACAGAGGTGCACCTAATAGTACACTCACACTACGGTAGTTATGTCCAAGTCCCATGTACCATCAACTGGGCACTAATCCAGACTCCATGGCTTCACTGAGAAATTCTTGATGGAAAAACCCAATAACACTTTGCCCGATCTGGGAATCGAACCCAGGACCTCATGCTCAGCAGTCGCGTTTGCCACCACTAGACCAACGACGTAGTTTATTTAATCAAACACGGTTAAATTGGTAATACTTGAAAATAGGTCAACCCTTGGGCCATGTACCACAGTCGTTCAAATCAATCTTTATAACTCAACTGCAATAATAACTACTGGTACGGTCAAACACACTACTAAACCGATAGGGTACTAAAACAGTGGTACACAACGTATGCAACGCACACACTACGCATGTAACGCACACACTACGCAAGCCACGCATGGACTACGTCTGCAACGCACACACTACGCAAGCTACGCATGGACTACGTATGTATCATATACACTACGCATCCACTACGTAAGCACTACGTATGTACTACGTCTACACCACGCATCCACTACGTACGCACTACGTATGCACTACACTTACACTACGTATGCACTACGTATACACTACGTATGCACACCATTAAAGGTCCCAGCCCTACAGGTGCCACACAGGCTCAGGTTGCCACACAGGCACAGGTTGCCACAGAGGCTTAGGTTGCCACACAGGCTGCCACCACTTAAGCTTACTCATTATCATCAAAATCCTTATCAACATCGACTGGTACGTGACCCACTGGTATCTTTCTTAGCATATCCTGTGCATATTTGTAGGCACGACTAAAATTCAAAACTTTCAGGATCACCGTCCAAAATCTCAATCAACCTTTAACAGGAAACATTTTACTCTTTCATTAAAGATCATTCAGCTCCAGAATCAAAATCGAAACACTCACCAAAGTACTTTCATATTCCGACTCGACGGTGCAAAGGTCGACTCGCTTCTCCACCAGTACAGTAGCACTCGAACAACGCTGTCCTGCTGCGCGGCGACTAGCAATCTGCCCCGGCGTGCCACACTTGGATCACACCAGTAATAATAATAATAATAAAAATCTTTATTTCCAGCTTACAATTCCAATGTCACTACATTTTTTCTACAATATAATTATCATTTGAGTTGAGAATTGTACTTAACACAGACGTAATACACCTCTGACACCCAAGCTAAGATTAAACTTGTGTTAAGAGTGCCAGGGCTCTCTTAATTCACTAGAACGTTAAATACATCATAGTTCGGAATTTGGAACACGTCAAACGGGAAACAAGATAAAGAAAAGAAAAATATGCAAGTAAATATTAATTAATTAATTAGAAGGCAAACCATAATTATGTCTTTTGTGTTTATGTTTTGTGTTGGAATGTGTGTGTATGTGTGTGTGTGTGTGATTGAGGAAATGTGGGATGGAGGAGGGTTTGGGAAGGGGGAGGGTAATGATATGGTCATGAATAAGAATTAGAATGCAGAATTCTTTCGACATCATAATAAGAAAGAGTTCTGATCCATTTCGTGACTAGAGCCTTGCAGTCGTATATATTACAATTATAAATATTGCACTGTTTGTTGACCAAGTTGTATATACGACCACCAAGTACCGCGTAATGACGCTGTGCAAGCGTAGTTCTATGTCTAACGGAGGGACAGACGTTAGCAGTCCGACGTCTTGCAGGACGAGCGGGATCCAACGGCAGGCTGGTATGCTTACACAACGTGGAGTTCAGCACAAAGAGCTGTCTCACGGTCAGGACCTTACATTCCTTGTACAGTTGTGCGGTACTATGCCGGTAGTGTTTGAAAGTCATGACCTTGAGGACAGCCCTCTGTGCCCTTTCCAGTTGTATCATGGTTGTTTTAGGAGCACCACCCCAGACCGTAATGCCAAAGGTTAATATTGACTGGCAAAGAGAAGAATAAACCATAGACGTAAAGTATCCGCATCAGCACTATATCGCAGGCTTTTAAATACGGTAATTAGTTTTCTAACTCGGCCAGACAACATCCTGACCAGCAGCCTTATTCACAACCATTCGACTCGCTTCCGAACCGAATCGAACGTCTAAGATATCGAAGATGTCCTTCAAACGCTATTCACAAATCCGAAACCGAATAATTTTGACAGTTTAATTCGATAAGAAGACTCGAATCTTTCCGACAGCTGTTTGCTATCGGGAGTCATATCGAACAAAATTTAAACTAAGAAATAAACCATATTTCCAGCTTATTTCAGTAAAATAAAAATACCAAACTTTTTAAACACAGCCTGAAGTAAGTAAATGAAGTTTTATTATTGTCCGGTGTTGTTTGTGTTTTATTAGTTGTTTTATTGACCGTATTTCATTGATGTATCCGCATTTACATGAATTCAATGTGTTTACAAAAATGTGTTAGTCGTTCTAGATTTTACTTCACAAGCAAGAATTGTATACCACTGATATCAAATACTTTTTCAGTAAATTGTCCTTCTAAGAAAAAGAAAACGACTTAAAAAAACACACCGTTTCCGCTTTGTCAGTTTGACAGTCGGCTGTTTACAAAGCTGGTATTATTCGAAATAAAGTTTATTTTAAAATTAATATTATTTTATTTCAATAAAATCATTTTGTTTCGTTTGCTGTCTATTAAAGTTACTATCTGTATATTTCCTTATATAAGCAGAACGAAATATTCAAATAACCCAATTTTATTTACTACTTTTCATTTTCTACCACGATCATCTATTTACTACCATTTTGTAGCGTTCCCCATAAACACAATTGAATCGGATAGAAAAAAGCGCATCCGTTCGGATCTGTGAATAGCGTTTTGACAGTTCTTCGGTTCGGAAATGAGATAGTCGAATATGATTCCTTACCGACACGGAAACGTATCGAATGGTTGTGAATAAGGGGCCTGAGCATTCCACGAAACAAGATTGTCTATAAGTACACCGAAGTATCTTATACTGGTGGCTCTTGTCAGGGGAAGACACGCGCATTGATTCGGTAGTGCATTGCAAGTGTGCGCCTTAACTGTAAAAGAGTTGTCTGGTTGCGAGGAAGATTTCAGGGAAAAAGTGATGAAATTCGTTTTTTCGACATTTAGGGTCAAACTATTCGCCGCTAGCCAAGACATAACAATGCTAAGGACAGTTTCAGCTCTCCTCTTGGCTTCGTCCCAATTTTCGGCGTGCACCAGAAGGGCTGTATCGTCTGCATAATTATAAATGGAACAATATGGGAGTGCTAATTCACATAGGCCATTTACATACACTAGAAAAAGTGTAGGCACCAGGATGGAGCCTTGAGGCACACCGAAGGACAATGTACACTCGTCACTAACATATGTGTCAATTTTAACGCACTGCGTTCGCTCGGAAAGATAACTTGCGAAGACTGCAAGGACAGGACCTCTAACTCCTATTTGCTCAAGTTTTTTTAGAAGAATAGGAACAGAGACAGTGTCAAATGCCTTGGAAAGGTCCAAAAATAAGCCTAGACACTTGGACTTTTTATCCAGTACCTCAACAACATCGTCAATCAGGGTCGCAAATGCGTCTTCACAAGACTTCCCCTTACGAAAACCAAATTGATTTTTGGAAATGATGTTTTTTTTTTAAGAACGACACAAGACGGTTGTTGAGGAGCCTTTCAAGAACCTTTGATAGTGCAGGCAGGACCGAAATCGGCCTATAATTATTGACACTGCCTCTGTCCCCTCCCTTGTGGATAGGATGTACGACCGCTCTCTTTAAAACTCTCGGGAATTCACCTTGAGAGAAACAAACATCACATATGTGAGTGACGAGGGGCACAAGAGTTTGTCTGCTCAGTTTCAGAAGTTTAGAACTGATTCCATCCCATCCCGGGGCTGAATCAGTTCGAAGACCCATAATAATATTTTCAACCTCGGCATTATCTGGGGAAAGTAGAGCCATTGAGTTGACCTGCTCATACTGCCTCTCACATGACTCATGTTTTGTACCAGAATGTGCATGCCTAGCTGCGAGTTCCCTGCCTATATTTCCAAAATAGCTATTGACTTCATTTAATGAAGCCTTGCTGTCTAGGTTGGATACATACAACAACTCCCTAGGAGAAGATCTGGATGTTGGTTTGTTAATTATATTGTTAATTACTTTCCAGGTCTTTTTAGGGTTACATTTTGCTTTCTCCAATTCATTTTTTTCATGATTATTTTTAAGCCTGTGCAGAAGTTTATTGCAGAAATTACGATACCGTAAATAGGTTAATTTTAGAACGACTATGTTCTAAAATTAACCTATTTACTGGTGTATCTTTGTGTTCTCTATGCATGTTATCCCTATGTCTAATGCATCTGAGGAGTCCTGGCGTTATCCAGGGCTTGATTATTCTCAGCCTAGAAGGATCGCAAATGGTTACGGTATTATTTTGTATGATGGACACAATTGTATTAATAAGAAATTCAGTAGCCCAATTAGCGTTCCTAGACAAAAGAATGGCACTGAAATCGGTTTTTGCTATTTCCAAAACAACTTTATTCAGATCTACTTTTGAGAGGAATTTATTCGTTTGATGTTTTGTTTTATTTTTGACACAGACAAGCACAGGGGCATGATCGGTAATATGACTGTCCACAATGAAAGATACTACAGATTTCCCTGTTCTAATCATGACATGATCTAAGCAATTTTTTTCTCTGGTAGGTGAGGTGTAGGCTGGTAAGATTCCGTGAGATGCAGTAATAATCATGTATTCGTTATAATTAGGGTCATTACTTGTTGAGCTGATGTTAATGTTCATATCTCCCACCAGAAATATATTTCTGTAGGAGGATACCGACGTTAATATATTATTAAGGCTATTTAAAAAGTTGTCTAATTTCCGAAAAGATGGCGGCCTATATATAGCTATGATTACAATGTCAGTGAGTTTACAAATAAGGCAGTTAGCATCAATAAACTCCGGCTCCGTTATGTCATGTTGTAAATCAGAAAGAACGTAGATAACCAGACCATCGTTTTTATTTATGCTATTTGTTGTTGAATATGCTGTGTATCCAGGCAGTATCGGAATATTAATACTTTTACTGAGCCAACACTCTGAAAAAACCATGACGTCACATCTGATACCTAAGGAACACAATAGAACCAGGACGCTGTCGAAGTTCTTAACAATACTCCGTATATTTAAATGTAGTAGTACATTAATCGTTTTGTTGGGGTTTCCTAGGATCTGAAGGCATTTATCGGGGGGACAAATGAACGATTCGTGAGACCCAAATGTATCCAGGTTATTAATAATTTCATTTATATTATTCATTTTTAGTTTTATGATTATCATGATGTGCGCCTAGACAAAATGTTTCATTTACCTTTAAGATATCATAGCAGAACCGATCATTATTATTGCTCCCCAAAATAATCGGAGGAGAAATACAAGATGTTCGATATTGCTTCCCCATAGTACTTCGCTTAGTGAGATAAGTAACATTGCCTAATATCAATAGATTGTGTGATTTGTGAATGTTTTTAATGTATTTGAGTGAATTGTATACTTGTATAATTAATATATTTCTGTAAGTGTGTGAAGTGAGTAGGGGTGCCTTTACAAAAGAGCTAATAAAAATTAAACATAAAATAAAATAAAAAATGAGATCATGCTTACGTAACAAAAAAGTTAAGAAATTACTTTTTTTCATGCAGTATGTTTTGAAAGCTCGATTCCGAAATTATAAGTACTGGCTTTTCCCCTTCTTTCTTTCGAATAAAAATTTTCCAGTTTGCTATCCAGCAGTATTGATATCCATTGCTTTTAGCAAACTTTCGGGCATCATAGAAGAGTTTCCTGGCAGTAGCTGGGAGACGTTCAGCGACGTATATAGGGGTACGTTCTCCAGTTATACCGGCTTGCTCGCTATTTAATTTTTCAGATGGAGGCTTCCCTTTGTTAAAGTCACGCACAGCACGGAGTACTGTGTTTTTTGTGATGACTGCTTACTTAACTTTTATCTGAAGAATATATTAGATGTGTAAAAATTTAATATGCTGCGCAACAAAAGTTAGTGACAGAACCGAATTACTGCAAAACCGACTCCACGTAGTCTTGTTTGTCCTACCCCTAGAGTATAATTTAAAATCGCGTAGGCGCGTAGGGGCGAGGCGGCCTGCGGGCTGAGGAGCAGGCGGCTGCGAGCGAGCCCGCAGTGGCGGAGCCGTGACAGAAACCCTGCCTGCTGCATGTTGCATGTTCGCTTGAATGCTGCATGCGTGCTTGCATGCTTGCTTGCATCTTGCATGCTGCATGCTTGCTTGCATGCTGCATGCTTGCTTGCTTCATGCTTCCTACAGCGAAAAATAAACCCACAAAATTGTTCAATACGTTATATTATATTAACATGTTATATATTACCTGACACCACCGTCTACTTAGAAAAATAAAAAAAAACAACATCAGAGGAATATTGTATAAACGTGTATAGTGTCTAATATTCTAGGTGTTAATAATTATGTCATTGTTATACCCATAAAAATATGTTTTAATATCATAATGCGTAAATAAATTTATGCTTTAGGATCTTATGCAAAAAAAAGGTTATGCTTTAGAACTTTATGCTTAATAAATGTATGCTTTAGAATATGATGCTTAATCATTATTATGGTTAGAGAAATTATGCTTAAAAAATTATGCGTAAGCTGTTATGCGTAATTATATTATGCGAAAATATAATTATGCCAAACAAAATTGTGCTAAGTTATATCAGGTCTTAAAATTTTATGCAAATGGATAGGGAACCGATCTACACACACCCATAACTATTTCCGCCAAGTTGCTGACATTTTCTTTCTCCTTTACGCAGCTCAATCACGGCAGGCCTACGTGAACTGCTGCTGGCCTGCGGTCGCTGCCCAACGCTTGTAGCAGCCGTCACAGGCAACCGCTTCTTGACGGGGCGGTCGTCTTCGTCCGAAAATCCGCTTGTTTGTGTCCTTGTTTGCCGCATTCGCGACACTTGATTGGTGGTAGTGTCTCGCGCCCTGACGACGGGCGTATATTTTACTTTGTTTATGTCTGTTTTTCACTATTCACGTAATTGAGGGTGGTCGAAAATGTCTCGACGTACACGAATCTGGCCTTGAACAATTCTTTAAACTGGTCCCACGACATACTCTAAACGATACAAAGTCTTTATTTTGCATTTCAAATAGTAACCGTCACTGATTGTCATTAACACTAAAAAACGATGTGTATCCCGTTTTTTTCACTTGGTAAATAACACTTGTTTACTGTCTGTTTTGAGTTTCTGGTATTTTGGTGCTGTTGCAAGCACTATGGTCACGGATAAACTAAAGTTATTGTGGGTGGGTGTTTATATGCAGACAAATCAGTCTACCCTCTTTCTTGTTCGTTTTTGTTTTTTTTGCACTTAATAACCGACACATGAAATTACATCACCGCTGCTCTCAATACGGTGAAGGAAAACATCGTGAGGAAACCGGCATGTCCTAGAACCATAAATTCGAAGACATGTGACATCTACCAATCCGCACTGTGCCCGCGTGGTGGATTATATAGCCCATTCCCTCCATAGAGAGGAGGCCTGTCCCAGCAGTGGGAACATTAATAGGCCGATGATGATGATGATGATGACATGAAATTAATCACGAACAAAATTTTTTTTTTCGACACTTTCTGTTTTTACACATTTGACACTGACTGTTATTAATGCTGTCCCCACGAAATGATTTCATTAACACGATTTTATCCCAATTCTGATGTCGGGTTTGGCAGGATTTATTTCGTTAGGATCGAGCATTATGTGGGCAGAAGACGGGTTTCATGCTATGAAAACTCACTGGATGTGATAGGTACACTGATTATTGTCAGGTGCACGGTTCGCGTTGGTTGTTTCCATGGAGAAGAACCGACAAGAAACTCCATGGTTACTCTTTTCAAACATATCTACAGTGAGTAAACTAACAAATTACTTGACATTACACTTTCACACTATAACACTGGGCACAATGAATCGGATACAGTTTCAAGTCGTCTTAACTCCACTGCAATCAGACCTAGCCTGTCCTCCTCGCTGTCAGAACTCTGTAATCAGCACACCATGGCGGGGGTAGACTGGTAAGTAGGTCGCGTGATATCACCACTGGCGCGCTTGAACCGATCATTCGCCTGTCCGTACTCATGACCGGATCCGACATACATATACAGGGTGTAAACCACCTCATCACAAAGCCGTTAACCAAGCATTCAGTACATCAAACTATGTAACTTTACGCAAAAATTATTGCTGGGAAACAACTTTGTTTTTTGAGGTTATAAAATTATGTTTTGTGGTAGAACTCAATGTTACGCACTTAAAACATTGTGCTGATGGATGGATTGAATAGTACGGGGGTCGTGGAGGTGTTAAAAGTTAAAATCTTACAAAAAAACTTTTCAAAAAGTTGTAACTTTGATCCCCCATATCTCCGTAACTAGAAGGTTCCCAGGTATGGTGTAGAACAAAAAAATTATCGCAATGATGAGGAGAACAAGTGCCTTTCGGCTTCGTGAAGAGGTGTTTTACACCCTTTATATAGACGTCCGTCGAAACTTCCCATCTCCTAAATTGACGTCGTTTCCGTTCTTTGTCTGTAGGACACCATTCCATTTCGGCTTTCGTCCATTTTTCTCTGTTCATTATCATAATGTGACCTGACCAGTTCCATCCAAAATCGTTTAATAGGTATTTTCCTTTTAATTATAAAATGAAAATATTATAGCTCTAAGAAAATCTTCAACTCTCAACGACTTTCGTCATTTGATACCTCTATTGAGGGAGTTGTGAAAAAAAATGTAATTCACCATTTTGTGGTGACACCTTGGATTTGAAGCCCTTTCATTTGAAACCCATTAAATGCTTATTAATTGCTTATATTTGCTACATTTAATAAATAATTGCTACATACTATATATATTTAGAAATAACATATTTTTTTTTGTACAGCCATCCTGACGTTTGGTTGGCTGGTCGCCTCCTAGTTTAAAGCCAAGCATGCAGAGTTTCCCGAAATGTATTGCGTCAATAGTTGCTACATATTTGCTTCATTTATCTAATTTAGTTGTATCTTCAAACATATGTTAATTATAGGATGTAGCAATTATTTTTATTATCCCAAGGAAAAGTGCCTGATAAAAAAATAAAGGCAAATAGTTGCAGTGTGTCTTCAGTCAACGGTATTGCTACTTTAGGAGGCTATTATTGCTACTTTTTGTTATGAGTAGGTAAGTGGAAGTGGTGGCAATGGTATGTTCTTACAAAAAAAATATATTATTTTAGGTCGACTAAGAAGTTTGATTTATTCACAGTTTCAAGAGACTGTAGATTTGAGTATAAATGATTTATAATGGAGTTCCGAATGAAAAGTTATTTTGCAGTTTTAAGTGTTTTTGTCGGTATTTTTTGTTTATATGAAGGCTTCCTTTCTGCATGTAGGTACTTGATGCTGAAAGAATTAGGTTGTACATTTTTTTTAAAGATGTAAAGTCATTTTTAATGAAGATTACTGTAGGGAAAGGAAAGAAAATAGAACATTTACAATAGCAATTTAATTGTTTTAAACAAATAATCAGATTCACTATTAAACTTGTACAATTATAACAGTCAGATGTTTGCAGCGTCAATTTAAGTTGTATTCTGTAGTTTAGAAAGGCCAGCCTGATCCGGTCCTGAGTCCGAAGATACCGTTTCTGAAAAGAAAATAAAGATGTTTAAAACGATAAATAAAAATTACACCTACTTTAACCTTTCTTTTAAAAAAAATGTTGTAAGTCTTGGTACTCGTAGTTATACTGGACAAAATTCCCTAAGGAGCTACAGGGTTGAAAAAAAAATGGACTCTTTGTACTTAATAATAATAATAATAATATCGCTGGACATTAACACACAGCGCCACCTAGTGCCACACTAAGCAAAGCTTGTGTCGTGGACACTAGATGCGTGCTTAATGCGTTAGCCGAAGTTACTTTTTAAGTGACTTACCCGCGCTTGGTGACGATGCCATTTCCCATGTGGAAGGAAGATCCGCCGCAAGTGCTGAGCTCAGCCTCCCAAACGTTGGCGCACTGTCTTCCGACCAAGTGGTTGTGGCGGACGGTGGAGGCGAACAGCTCAGGCGCACGACCGTGAGAGCAGGGGCTTGCCCAGCAACCAGGCTGCGGGTTCCTTCCACCGTTGGGGTAGAAGTCAGCGTTAGCAATAGGGGTCATGATACCGAGGATGTGACCATCGGTGTGGATGGCTTCGACGTGCTGACCAGCGTTACGGTTCAACGCGTTGCCGTTGTTATGCCAGGTGGGACCAGCGGGGTCCAGACCTGAAACGAATTAGGTACATTAGTTTAACATTTCAATAGTATATTAATTATATAATTAGATCTTCACAGACAATCAAGTTACACATAACAATGTGTGTTAAGAAATAATGAAACAAAAAATACAAAATACTGACCAGTAACACGGGCAGGACGGCCACCAACCTGGCGGCCAGCGCTTCCAACAACGTGAGCACCCAAACTGAAGCCGACAAAGTGGACCTGGTTCCAGTTACCACCAGCGGTGTTGATGAGCCAGTTGATGAAGTTACCGAGATGCTGGCCTACACCGGGGACACCAGAGGCAGCAGTGTTGTAGTTGCTGTTAGCGAGAGCACGCCAGTCAACGACGATGACGTTGCAATCCTGGACTGCGAGGAATGCAGATGTGATGAGAGGGTTCATGGCAGTGTTGCCGTTGTTGTTCCATCCGTGGACGATGACTTTAAGAGGACGGGCGCCATTGTAGTTGGATGACCAGATTGTGTTGGCATTGCCGTTGACAATGACATTAGCATTGTTGGGGTTACGCCTGAAAATATTTCATACAGTTGTAGGTAAATAAGAAAACATTATTTTTTTTTCATTTGGAAACTACGAGGTAGTATCAACACTGATTTAAAATCTCGAGTTTGCAAACAAGGAAATTAAGTAATCTGAACAGAAAAACATCAAAACAATCCAAGAATTTCAATCATCGTTTACCTGGTGAACAACCAGTAGGCGTTGTTGGCTCCGTTTCTAGAGTTCAGCAGGGCTTCATCGACTGGCTCTTGGAGGTCGACGAGGACAGGTGTGCCTTCACCATCAGGCATCCAGATGTATCGGCTCTCTCCCTCCACATAGTGGCTATTGTCCCCCGGGACAGTGGGAAGAGCGTGGCCGGAGCACACTTGAAATGAAATTAAAAACTCTATTTTATACCTCAATTTTAAACCTTATTCTCTATTTTGAACCTAACGATTTAAAATAAATTGAAATTCAAACTTCAAAACTGGTGATACTATTGTAAAGTGATTTGAAAAGCATTATTGCTACTCCCGTTGAGTTTATTGTCACCACACCGCAGGATGTGGTGACAATGAACACATTTCTATTGGCCGGTATGTTACTAAGAATGCAATAACGTGATTTTTTTTAATGCTCCCACTGAATTTTGTTCAATTGCATCAGTGCAGCATTATTATGAACTGACCAAAAAGGCCAAGACACAGTCGCGGCAGAAACTTTTAAAAACTGATTGGAAAAATTCGAAGCAAATGGAATACATTATATCACTAGTGGATGAAAATAAAGTGGTTGGGATAGATACAGCTGCTTCAATAGTTTAAATAAATAAATTTTGAATACTAACACGCTACGAAGGCAGCAGCTACCACAAATAATTTCATGTTCACGAGATAGTTTTGCACTACTTCAGTGGCCGACTTCGTAGGGGTTTTATAAATGGTGTTATCTGTTTAGACGAGTACGAAATTATTAATTAGAAATTAATTACGATAATCTACACGATACACGAGATTTGTTGAAGATATGTTATTTAATCTTTCTTTTACCATTTGTGTTTGTTTCCATAATACGTTTGGTTATTTAATGTAATTATGTATAGATACACGTAAATGTTGGCCATATTTAGGCACAAATACCATACGGATATTAATATTATGACTGACACTGTATCAACAATAACTAGCGAATTCCTAACTAAGATTCAGATGATCCACATTTAATCAAAATTGTACTTCCTATTTTTTAATAGCGGGTACGCGTCTAGATCGATCATCTCGCCAGCTCTTTCTGGGCGGGCCAAGGCGCGTGGCGTGGCGGCGCCGTCCATCTTGCGGCAACCACCGGGTAGAGACTTTTGTCACGGTCATGGTAATTGTGACCCACCCAATGCCATTTTGCTTAACAGCATTCTTTCTAACATTCACTATTCCCGTTTTGGATCGCAGTGTTTCGAATCTTGTTTTGCAACCTAATAAGGTTGCAATAAGGTTGCTGTGTTCAACCACACAAGACACAACACAGTGCCCTGAGGTACAACACAGGTACCAGGTCACATTAGAATAGTACCTAATAAATGGATAGCATAGAGCTTGCTTGTTGCAACGGGAACTGACAGTAGAGAAAGATCTACGAAATTTTAACTTACGACATAGTATAAACAGCTTACGACTTGTTAGCACATAAAATAGCGCAGACTACAGTGTTAAATGCATTAAATAAATCAATGTCTACTACACCATCGTTTGTCAGACCAAAAATGGCAACTTGATCATCGCAAAAATTGTATAACTAGCTTCTGCCCGCGACAACGGGGTCGTCAAAATCGAAGATCTGAAACGTCTTTTTTTTTTGTTTTTTCTCTTCGTGCATTTGCAATCAGCCCTAAGGCTATGAGCAAGTGTGTTCTGTGATGTTGATCTGAAACGTCTGATGTCGAATTCTAAGAGCCCGGGGAAGGGAAAAGCGGATCTTTCCCTTCTGAGTAACACATACCGTTTGTTTCTTTTCGCCATTTAACAGCTTCACAAAAAGTACAATTTTGAACCATAATATGTGGCGTATTCAATCATAGGAGTATATACGTAAATGCACTCCGCTCCTTATCAACCCAAGGAAGGTCGCCATGCCCTACGGCTATATCTTGAGACACATCTGATTCTTCAGATGATATCGACATTCTGTTCAGACAATGTCGAATTCGATCAGAATTCAAACGTTCGTTGCGCTCTTCTTCTGTCTCTTCATGCCGTACTCCAGCAATTCTTTCTCTCTCACTTTCTAACTGATTACGAATATTTTGTTGTGTGCGTGTTCGGGGCAAGCTATGATAATCTCGAGCAGCAGTTAGTCGCGCATCACGTTAATTCACGTTCATCACTCGTTTCAAAAGACCTGTTAGTAGATGTGCGAATACACTGAGAACTCAAGCGTGATTCTGTATCGGTAAACGTTTCCGACTCGCGAGACAATGCATGACGTTCACGATCAGCCAGTCGCGCATCTATTCTTCACTGGTCTCTAGAGATCTGGATGTAGATGCGTAAATACGCTAAGAACGCAGGCGTGCTTCGCGATCCGAAGAGGTTTCCACGGAGCAAGTTGCAGCCTGGTGTTCTCGAACAGCATCAAGTCTCTCCTGACGCTCTTCGGTAGATTATTGGGATCTTACGATCCTCAATCTTGTAGCTCCTTTGGAACATTTGGGAAAGATTTGACCTCTTTCTAGGCATGGTTATAGTTTTGTTGTGAAGATATCTAATCAGTTAAAATCTAATTGACTGCTCCCCTGCGTTACCGGGTAGGCTACCGAGTCACGAAGATAAATGGAAAAGGAAATTCAACACTCAAATAACATAAACCCTAAGACATATTTATTCGATAAAATTAAATAATAAATGGGAGTTTTGGCCAGTCGAGTCAAATTTTCATTGATATACAATCGTCATCGAAAATCGGTCCTAAGCTGTTACAGCCTTCACCGTGTGGAGGTACTCCCAGTTTATGTTATTTTTAACCGACTTCCAAAAAGGAGGAGGTTCTCTATTCGACTGTATGTTTTTTTTTTTTTTTTTTGTATGTTCACCGATTACTCGAAGACGCCTGAACCGATTTGAAAAATTCTTTTTTTGTTTGAAATGGTATACTTCCAAGTTGGTCCCATAGAAATATTGTCATGATCTGATCACGAACTTCGGAGATATGGAACGGAACTCCTCAATAAATGATAGCAAATGAACTGGGATTGCTGAAATCTATTGTCTGTCTATTGTTTACACCAGTTCATAACATAACATCACGCCACCGCACCGGTACGCTGTGAAGGGGTAAGCACAAGTGAACCACTAAAAAGTGAAAAATAAAAACTTTTTTGCAAAAAAATAGAACCGACTTCAAAAAAGTAAAAAATAACTTTAGCTTCAGAAGTCGGTGACAAAAAAACTTAATAAATCAATCAAACAATGGTCACCGACTTCTGAAGCTAAAGTTATTAAGTCGGTTCTATTTTTTTGCAAAAAAGTTTTTATACAGTGAAATTAGTGATAGCTTTGCAATAATTTTCACATCAAATGTTTCCGACCTTCGATTTTTTCTAAGTCAACAGGAAATGCCCATCAGACCGAACAACTTTTGCTAAGACGTCATTCCTATAATGTGTTATGGTGTAGCTGGGCTATTGGAGTTCCACAACAGGTGTCCCAGATCTTCGATTTTTATAAGTCAACAGAGAGTGCTCATCAGATTGAACAACTTTTGCTAAGACGTCATTCCCATATGTGTTATGGTGTAGCTGGGCTCTTGGAGTTCCACATCAGGTGTTCCAGATCTTTAAATTTATTCTGTCAGCAGAAAATGCTCATCACGTGGAACAATTTTTGCTATGGTGTCATATTTGCATCTCTTATAGTTTAGCTGGTCTGTTGCGGTTCTGCATCAGGTGTTCAAGTTTCCAAGATAAATTATAGCTTATAGCTGACCAACGCAACTTCGTCTGCGTCACATAAATAAGAGAGAGAAACGAAAGGAAAAAAAAAACCCCGTTTTTGCAACATTTTTCATTCCTGCTCCGCTCCTAATTGACGTAGCGTGATGTTATAGCCTAAAGCCTTCCTCGATAAATGTGCTATCCAACACAAAAAGAATTTTTCAATTTGAACCAGTAGTTCCTGAGATTAGCGCGTTCAACCAAACAAACAAACAAACTCTTCTGCTTTATAATATTATAGTAATAGTAATAGTATATAGTATATAGTATAATAGTATATATAGTATAGATACTGTAAGTTTGAGAATTTATTTTTGTTGTTACAGAGACACAAAGAGAGAGAGAGGGAAATAAAATCAGGGGTTGTTTTCTGAAAACACAAACACTTTATAGTTTTTCTAGATACCTTAAAAATATGTTAAATATGTATTAGTTACACATTGTTATTTTACTTAACGTTCTAAGGCATTGTAGCTTATTCACCGCTTAGGAGTGCTCCATCTAAATCACTAATCTGGTGGTGCTTGCACAAAATAACGTCATTATCAGTATTTAGTAGCTGTCTCTGATTTCACACCTTCTTTTCACATTGATCGATTGATGATTTTATGTGATTTTCTTTTGAATCGTGTAAATGCCTAAATAAATATATTTCATTGATAGAGCGGATTAAATCAGATTTAATTGATGTGTTGTTTTGAATGGTTTTATCATTGCTATCAAGATAATTATTAAGACTGGAATTCTAAATTGTGCGAATAGACATGACGATAGTACAAAACATTGACTTGACTTGCTTGAATTGACTTGTTGCTTGCTTTGGCATTTTTCTACATATTACTTCCTTCCTTACTTTTTTTCGAATGTATTAGCTGTAACTTTTCTTAAAATTAATAAAATCAAATAAATAAATAAATTACAAATCATTTTTTTTAGAGTAGTGGAAAATAACGGACACGTATTCTTTGTAAATGTAAAGCAATGAATATTGATAAAGATAAAACGCATCAAAACTCGGGAAAGGGGGCTCATGACGTCAGTAGACTTAAACTTATACCAAGGCGTGACGTATTGAGAATTTAAAAAGCGTCGTGTCTTCGACAATTTTGATTTATGTAACAAAAAAAAAATACGGGTCAAACATATATGATAATCTAACTGACGGACTAATTAGATGTTTTTTCCACTCTATTTCAAGTGAGATTAAATTTATAAAAAAATGTGTATGGCAGCTATTTAAATTGATGTTTCTTAATCATTTATTAAGTAAATCTAAAAAAAAACATCAAAAATATCCATAAATAAAAACTTTTTTGCAAAAAATATAACCGACTTCACACAAAAAAGTGAAAAATAACTTTAGCTTCAGAAGTCGGTGACAAAAAAACTAAACCAATCAAACATAATTTGGGGTCGGCGTTGCATGTCTTCTTCTTTTTTACTGCTCTATTTCTCGTCAACTTAACAGACACTTCTTTTCTTGCCATATCCTTCTTAACACAGTCCATCCATCGTTTCTTTGGTCTTCCTCTACTCATATGACCACATTCATACTCAAAACTTTTCTCATGACATTTTCCTTAGTCCTCCACATAACATGGCCATACCACGACAACCACACATCTTTTCAGTCATCGCACCGGCGCTGCGGCGCCACTTTCAGACTTCCTCTTATACAACGTGTAAAAGAAAGTTAATAGTCATATGAAAGGGTGTGCTTCAAACCATCAAACTAAACAACTTTTTCTTTGGGACCACCATCGAAATTGCGAAAAAATAATCAGCTGTCTCATACATTTGGTCGAGTAGGTATTGGAATTTTGTATGGGGTCGTTGATTATGTTTTCTGCATAATCGGGACTTGGGGCACCCCCACGTTAGGTTAGTTAGGTTCCTTTTGAACCTGCAGACAGAAATAGGACACGGCGGTGCTCCGCCAACGCGGGGAAAACCTCTACCGTGCTTCCACCGTGTCCTCTGGTCGTTCCGCGCAATGGAAACACCCGGGCGTTTCCTCCTGAACGATTTGGTGCAGGAACCTCCCAATTAAACAACCGTGTCCGGTGAGGATGCGTCAGGCGGAAGATGAGGACGCCGTGGTGTCTCTCAATCCACTCCTCAAAGAGAGGACTTATCGCCACTGTCGTGGCGTGCCCTGCTTGGTGTTGCGACAGTCGCTCTCTCCATATCGCCATGAGATCCCGCCGGAAGTCTGTCTGCTGAACGGCAGTTTGCCGCGGCAGTGGAGTTTCTCCCCGGTGTAGCGCCTTCGCGCGCCATTCATGCAGGCGCGCGAGGACAATGCCTCCAGATCCCACGGCGGCAATCCAGCAAGCAGGCTCGCCGCCCAGCTTTACGGCTTATACCACCTTTTGGGGCACGTTCAGGTAATAGCCTCCGCCTCAAGGGACGCGCCCACACCGGGGCCCCGTAAAGAGCCTACGGCAGGAGGCGTTTGGCATTCCCAGATTGGGCAGGAGCCGCCTGAAGGCAGCCCCGGTCCGTTCCAGTTTGGGAGCCAAATGTCGGAAATTCTCCACGAAGTTCCACCAGCTGTCAAGGACGAGTCCTAGGTACTTCAGCGTCGACTCGACGCCGATAGATACCCCTACTAGGATCCCACGGTGGCGCATTTCGAGGCCTATGAGAGCACATGGCCTCGGACTTGTGCAATGCCACCTCGAGACCCAGTTGCCGGATCCTCTCAACGACTATCGCAACCCCGCGTGTCATGGTTTCGGCTGCCGCCTCGTGCGACCCTCCCTGTGTGTGTCCCAGCACCAGCGTGTCGTCAGCGTAGAAAACTACGCTGACACCAGTAGGGAGGTCGGCGCGCAGCACCCAGTCGTGACCGATGTTTCACAGGGGCGGCCCCAGGACCGATCCCTGTGGGTCATCACACGACATAATTGTATTTGCCTTAAATAATCAATTATTGCTATTAATGTAGAAAAAGAGAGTAAATTACTGAAGGAAAAAAAATATGGCCCTCCATTCTTATGCAGGCCCTACATCTGCGGATGAACTTTTTTATAACGATAGATTTTTTTTCTTTTTTTTTTTCTATAAGCCATTTCAAGGTTAACCTTATACAGGTGGTATAAATAAATGATAACAGCTCTTATATGTCATAGTAGGACGAACAGAAACTGGTCTCCCTCGTGGTCCTACTAGTAGGACAAAATAGTAGGACCACGAGAAAACGCCCGTTTTTTTTCCGTTTACGGAGAAGCGGGTCGTGCAAAGGCCCACGTTTCCACACGCCCAAACACAAACATATGGCAAAATACAATGATGTTATATATAAAACTGAGGGCAAAATACGATGTTGTTGTTTACGGAGACGCGGTGGTGCACGCGGCGTTATGTCATCATGACACGTCAAACCGCCATATCCAACTAGCAATTTTCTCTTGTACTATGTGCTGATTTAAGAACTAAGGTGTTACAACTGACTTACATGTGTCTTGACTATGACAGAACATCTTATAAAAGCATGATTCAAGACGTTTTGTACTTAAAGAGTACTAACACTTAGTACGTGCTCTTATAGATGTATATAAAGAATCGTTGTAACACATCTATCAGTACAGTTGTCTTACAAGCGCATTTTTACAGAGCAATTGCTCTTGAATATTATTTACACTTAAAAAAGCATCTTAAAAGTACATTATTTCTTAGTAGAGTCTGCATTGAGTGTTTTATAACACTTATGACCTTAATAAACTTTTGCATAAAACTACTATAAAACCAACACGTTGTAAGTGTGAATGGACTTCTCTGAGTCAAATTAAAGAGAAGACGAATAATGTAGAGCTCTATCAGAATATTTTGTCTTTTAAAAGACTTGTGAACACTTTATTAAGAATCTCACAAAAAAGCTACTTGGTACTAGTAGAACTACGATAGAAAAAGATGGCGCCAGAAAATCGTTCGATGGTTTCGTACAAAACCAAGAATTTAGCAGCTCTGAACACTTTGAACTGGCAGATTCTAGTCTTAATTCTGGTTCTGACTGTTGAATGTGAAAAAGTTACAACGGATAACGAAAAAAATATACAACTTCGTGAAGAAATCAAAATGTGGGCGGTTCAGAATAGTATACCAGACTTTCCTTAATATTTTAGCAATTTTCGCGAGAAATCACGATTGTAACTAGGAGATTGGATCTTTTCCATAAAAATATGAGTTCCAGAATACTATGTACGTAATAACATTAAATTTTAATCAGTACATTAGGAGAAAAACAATTTAAAAAATTTAAAAAGTGTTTACATATTATTTTCAAAGGAACCCTAAATTTATTAAATGGCTGCAAGTAGTTATACCTTATGTAAGTGCTCATTAAGACCAAAAGGTTTAAAATTAACTTAGGTAGTGTAAAATAAGACATTTTAGTATTAAGCTTATCTTAGAGAAGAGTAATTGGTCCTATCAATCTGTAATGGCGTCAGTTTTTATTTTTACAATTAATTAATATTTTTTTACTATTGTTCTAAATACATAATGAAGTGGGCCTGTGAAAATATTTCACTTTATTTCACAAAACATTCGAAGAAATGTACACCGCAACTCTTTTAAGTTCATAGACATAACTATCAACCAAATAATTAAGTAAATGATTACAGGAAAAATACAAATAATAAAAGACATGAATTGACACTTAAACTTGTTTTTGTTTTAATTCCAGCAGCACTCTTTCGGCCGTTGTGATAAAACTCCTTTATTGAGCTTCCAGAGAGCAATATAAGGGGAATTACACTTATAAGAGCAGCCGTAAGATCGCTCTAAGTCCTATTTTCCCTCAAACCATGCCATTATAAAACCATCATAAGTTATTTTGGTATTAAAACAGCAGTAACAAGATTATTATAAGGGTAAAGTAATCTTCAATTAGAGCGTTATAAGTTGACTCTAAGTGAGAATTCTCTTATAAAGATAAGAGATTTAGGCGCACTAAATCGACACTTACAGTTGTTTGTAAGTATACTAAAAGAGTAAAAAATGTTGGTCTTAGGACACTTGTAAGTTTAAATTTTGACGCTCTTTGTGTTTTTCTTCTCGTGAATAAATGAATAAAAATATCAGTCTAATTCGCATAAGTTTATTGAATAAATACTTCGGTCAGTGCAACTTACGAATAACATTGTTATCTAGTTCAAGTGCTGTTTAAATATTTATTCGCGGTATCTCTTTCGAACAGGCCCGCAACTCCGGCAGGCTTCGGCCCTTGCGGGCCCCTCCCCTTATTATTATTTCTTGTTTTTCCCCTTATGCTGACATCTCTTTGAGGTGCACGTGGAACCAGAACGCGCCGTCCACAGGCCCGCGTCTACCACGGGCCGGTAGCCACCACGTGGCCCCCGACGCCCGGTGCGTCTCCCGCGGCGGCTGGGAAGAGAGGCTCTCTCCCTCTCACGTTCCGCCACCTCCTTCGCTAGCATGTCACTGCTTCGCAGAAGGAAGTGACGGCTTCCCATTCCGTCTCGCTCCGGACCATGGATTGAACTAGGTGGATATCCTACCTAATCTATCCTTCATTTTCATTTCGTTGTTTTTGCATACTTTGTATTTACCCGACTGCGGGTCGGGTCGGTCGGTTGACCCGACCGCATGAATCGCGGTGCGGTGCGTGGTCGACTTGCAGTTCCCGCGCTTACGGTTCTCCGTACCCTAGCTTACGGCTCTCCGTACACTAGCTTACGACTCTTCGTCCACGCCGTGCGATACACTTAACGTTCGGATTAAAAATGATTAAACTAGTGCTAAGCGCGGCGTCGCCTAGCTGTAGCCGAGTCGACTTGCCGGAGCTTCTGATCCGCTTACGTTACGTGGTTACCGTTCCGTGGACGCCTGTTTGACGCCAAGGGGAAAGGCGAGGCGGTGACGATCCCTTTCCGAGTTGATAAGTGTGCTACGACCCTTAGGGGTAGAATTTCGGAAAATCCTTTCTAAAGCCTCCTTTATACGTCTGCAGATGCGTCTGCGGACGCCCACAGATGCATCCGCAGATGAATCACCACGAGCTATCCACACGTCTGCAGGTTGATCAGTCTATGTTCATTCTCAATAAACGCAACACGCACGTTTAACAATGGACATTGAGAACGTAGCTGTCGCAGCTATTTATTTATTTAGTACTTTTACTACTACTATAATTTCAATTTATCAACTTGCCTAGACTCTTTTTAAATGTCCAATTACTTGTACAGTATCCATTTATCCTCAATAGAATGAATTAATTGAAATAAGTAAACAAGTGCATTAGGTATAAGTATTAAAATAGTAGCAAGAAGCACGCGTGCACTGATGCGTCGCCAGACGTGTGGACAGACGCCGGACGTCCGCGCCGAAACCTTTTGATCTGTGCCACAAAAACCGACAACAATCGGATTCGAGGCGGACGCGTCTGCGAGCGTCTGCGGACGTGAAATATCTACAACAGGTGCACAAATTCGACGCTACATCTCAAGCAAACACGCGTAAAAACGCGTCTCCGTAAACGCTCTCATACATTGACATATGTTTGAATTTGAAGCGGCCTGCGCCGCCCTACGCGACCTGTGACGGGCCGCGTTTCCGTCAATGAGCCTTAATGAGTACTTATTGTCTGCTTAGCCCACTTTGCTTGACACTTTGACACAGTGACGCTTTGACACAGTGACATTAGGGATTAGGTTCAGAATCTGAACAGTTTTAAAAGGACATCAAATAATAATAAACGGTGCTATAAAATCTTATTTATTAAAGTTGATCGAAATGCTTAAAATAAGTGCTAATTCTTTAGCCCCGGGCGAAGGGCTGCTGGTGGTTGGTCTGGAAGCTGTAGATACCGGATTGACTGAAAGAGAAGAAATGTTCAGTTATTTAGTTATCAAATGAAACTTTCATATACTCAAGTTTGAGACTAGCATAACTTGTATAAAAACTATTTGGCTACCGGCTTGATTTTCAAAAGTATGTGCTTACCCGGTCTTGTCTCCGAGACCACCGAAGACAGTGCCCCTTTCGCCAGAGCAATTCTCAGCAATGGCTTCTTCGTAGCTTGCACATTCTGTGCCGACGAATCTGCTGCCACCTGCAGTAGAGATGGATTCGGCGTAGAAGACGTAAGCCAAGATGTGGGAGCAACCAGGGTCGGCACCGCAGCTTATCTGGTAGCTACCACCGTTGGGGTAGAAGTCAAGGTCTCCCAAAGGATAATCGTAGCCAAGGCTACCAGCAGTAGCGTGGAGTACTTCAACTACTGCAGCTTGTCCAGGCTTCAGAATTTCAGGGTGGTGAGTCCAGCCGACTAAGGAAGGATCAATAGCTGTTGAAGAAAAAAAACGGTTAAAGGACATATTTAAAATAGGGAAGGTCATTTATTTATACTAACCGTGACGCAGGGAAAATAAAGCCCACAAAAAAAAAATGATAGGTAAACACATAGTCTTCCTCTTAGTGAAGAAGAATGTGGCGAGAAAATTAACTAACCGGTAACGAGAGGAATCACTCCATTGAC
The DNA here is from genome assembly GCA_950022955.1 of Xestia ashworthii. NCBI lineage: Eukaryota > Metazoa > Arthropoda > Insecta > Lepidoptera > Noctuidae > Xestia > Xestia ashworthii. The sequence continues at coordinate 9,501,270 of OX465550.1, forward strand.
ACGGTCGGCAGTAATGCCGGCGATATGTCCACCGAGGCCAACGCCGACGATGCGGACGTTATTGGGGCCGTAGCCGAAGGACGAGGACAGCAGGTTGACGAACGAGGCGATACGCTCCGCGACAGGTACTGCGAAGCTGAGACCCTGGGTGTACATGCCCGACACCGCGCTCCAGTCGACAGCAACCAGGTTCACGGCTTGAGCGCCTAGGTGAGCTAGAATCAAAGAGATTTAATATAAGATACTATAGACAAGCTATTACAAGAAATAATGATAGTGATGATGATGAATGTGAATATGACGAGATTGCCAAGTTTGACACAACTTATACTGTCATTTACGGGATATCTTCCGTGATGTCGGGAGCTCAAAATTAATAACAATCACGGAAGATATCCAGTAAGTGACAGCACCTTTGGCTCTAAAAAGTACATACCGATTTTGTTCGGGCTGTCCCGCTTATCGTACGTATTTATCAAGCTATGCATAACCAGTTTTAGCGGACCTCTCATTGTACGGGTAATCCATACAAAGCTAAGCCTTGTTAAACAGGTAATGTATAGCTTGATTTGCCGCCGTGCGTCTATATTTTTACTTTACATATTTTTTTAAGTCTTTGGCTAGAATATTTGGTATACAGGATGTATTTTTTTATATCCTACCAAATATTTACATATGCTGTCATTTACGGGATTGTTATTAATATCGGGAGCTCAAAATTAATAACAATCACGGTAGTTATCTCGTAAATGACCGAATAAGTTTATTAATAAACCGTGAAAGATTAAAACGGTGTTTGTAATTTATACCTACATTTGCATGGAATTAAACTATAAAAATACATACTGGCTGTTATGTAAATAAATCGATTACCTGGAACAAGGTGAGCGTTGAAGTTTCCGGTGACGCCTTCACCATTGCTGTGAATGGTGATGATGGTCGGGACGGAGGGATTGAACGTGGAGTCCATGATGGAGCCAGGGGAGATCAGCAGAGGTATACTCAATTGCGGATTAGCCCTTGGAACGTAAAAGAAAGTTATAATAAATTAGCTGTATGGCACTATATACATTTTTTGGATGCGAATCACACGGGACCGGTCAATATGACTGTAGTGTATGTAGATATCACACTACAAGTTGCCTCATGCGCGCACGTCGCTCGGTTATAAGTACCGGTCCGAGTGGTGGGGCGGTCAGTTTGCCCTGGCTGGAGGCCTTAAATTCAAGGCATCCACAGGACTTGCCCGGTTAAGCAGAAGCCAGTCTTCGTAGACTGAACTGCGAGATGCCCTACACAAAAAAAAAAAAAAAAAAAAAAAAAAAAAAGGTGGGGCGGTAGTAGTTGTCAGACAGTCGGCCGGAGCGGTGGCGCGCTGGTGAGTCAACTAGTGTTGTTAAAAGTGCATATTTTACATTGGCGACGAGGATAAACCTATGGAATGCAAGTGTAATAATAGTGTTAAAATAACCTAAATAAGGGAGGAATACTAAAGTGTGCGACACTATCATTTTAGTTCCTTAACTATGCCAAAACAGCTTACCTATTATGTTCAATCATCATATTTAAATCATTGTGTTATTACAATTATGCAACAAATGTTATAATTCAAGTAGGTAACCAAAACATTATATAAGTAACGGGGCGACGACGGCAGTCTTATAAAGCTGTCGTACGCTTGAATGTGTTACGACTCATTAGATCGGAATGCAGATGCATTGCCAACAGTTTTTAGAAACGATTAATTTGATTTTTATTAGTATTATGTATCTATTTCTAAACTGACTAATAACAAGGTTTACTGGTTTCCTTTGTGGGGTGCAAATAATCACAATCACGTTTATAAAACTCACCAGTGATAACAATATTATGTGTGATGTGTGTACGTGATTCAAAACATAATGAGGCTAGTAAGGTAAGCTGGTGTGATACCTTCATGCTTCTATTTCTCAAAGAGATAAGAAGTGTTTGATTGGTGGTTATTTTGGATAATTTCAAAACATTATGAAGCAAGTAAGGCGACGTAGTGTCTAGTCATTTATTTGATACAAAGGAAATAACATAAGTTATTTTTAGTTTATTCAGTTTATAAAACAGTTATACCGATCATTAAATTGATATTGGACTAACGATTAACTGTTTGGGTCTAGAGACAGCATAAAATACTGATTTTTAAATTGATATCATCACTGTAATGATATGGAAGCAGCATAGGCTGGTAATGTAATTGACACTGTTTGACAATATTCAGGGGAAATATATCGTAAACAATATATATCTATTTGTCTATATAAATAACATGTTTATGAACATACAGAATTATTCCGCATTTATGCTCATAGAAAAAATAACAAAATATGAGGGTAAGCGGTCATAATAACAAAACAAATTTATCTAGTAGCTAATCACCATCCAAGCAAATACGGATCCAAACTAAAAAGTGAGTGACTGTACTGGATGTGGCAATAGAGGGCAAACATACTAATCAATAATGTGTCCATTATTATTGCTATATTGGCTGGCGTCGTTAATGTTATTGGGATGTTCTTGATTATGAAGCTGTGACGCTGCCCGACTTATGGGTCGAGCCCGGGACCTAATGCTTAGTTATTTGATTGGTGCTACATTAAATAATAGAACAAAAAGCACATACATTAAATAAACCAATAAGCAGTAGAACATTCCTACTGGTCATTCAAATGACACTTGTGATATAACAGCAATAGCAATAGCAGTAGCATATTGCTACTGGTCATTCAAATAACAGTTGTGAAATAACAGTGATAGCAGTAGCACATCCCTACTGGTCATTCAAATGACAGTTGTGAAATAGCAGTGATAGCAGTAGAATGTATCTACTGGTCAAATTGACAAGTCATCAGAGAATGACAGTGACAGCAGTAAAATATATCTACTGGTCAAATTGACAAGTCATCAGAGAATGACGGTGATATTAGTAGCATATACCTTCAGGGCCTCAAGTCTGCTAATAGTGTCAGAACAGTTGATCACTGATTTCATAATGGTCAAGTTCTGTAAAGTTCTGTCAAAGTACTGTCAAGTTATGTCAAGTTATGTCAAGTTATGTCAAGTTATGTCAAGTTCTGTCAAGTTCTGTCAAGTTCTGTCAAGTTCTGTCAAGTTCTGTCAAGTTCTGTCAAGTTCTGTCAAGTTCTGTCAAGTCCTGGCAAGTTATGTCAAGTTCTGGCAAGTTCTGTCAAGTTCTGTCAAGTTCTGTCAAGTTCTGTCAAATTCTGTCAAGTTCTGTTTCTACATATAATGACGACAGTCCATTAAAAGAAATGTCATAGAATGGTAATCTCATGCATATTGACAAATGTGTGAAAATGTATTACAAATGAAGTATGGCATGATTAAATGTTCGCATTTAGTAGTAAATTTCGAAAACCATCTGCAGTATGGGTTTTATAATAATGGCAATACGACAATGTCATTAAAACACAATTTTATTACGAGACCATTGACCGACAAATGATCGACCATTGTAAATTTAGTGGATTACGAACTTTAAGCAAAATTACAATGGGATGGATAGGGAATAGTGTTGGAGTGACGAATTTATAAAAATAGCAGACTTGGGCCCCAGGTCATTAAATTGACATTATTAGCAGTAGAATATACATACTGGTCATTGAATTGACATGTCCATCATGTAATGACGGGAATGGCAGTAGAATATACCTACTGGTCAGAAATGACAGATATTTATTTATTAAGGCGCTTAGACGAGCTAAATTAGCAACTCTATTTGTGGTGGTTCAAACTTCGTTTTAAATGCTGTTAGAATAAAGTTCTAATCAGCTTGCACTACAAAGTGGTTGTTACGTCAGCCACTGCTGGCCAAATAGCGCGAAATGAGTGGTTTCGATCGATTTACAAAAAAAACTATTAATTGGATTAAAAAACTAAAACAGTATCATGCTAATATATTGCTTGTAGAATTATTTGCCAAAAAATCAGAATGATCGCATGCATATTAGTATATTTTTTATTGTTTGAAAGATATTTCTAGAGGTAAGTTCGTGATTTCTTTTTATCGAGCCAAATTAATTGTATTATGTTTTCAAAACAGTATCATGCTAGAATACATTCTGAAGAATATCATATATTTTTGTGGTCTTGTTTATAGCAGTGAATCATATACTTTTAGTAATTATAAAAGTCGCGTTTAGCTCATGTAATCGCCTTAAGAGCGGTGATGGCCTAGCCAGACATATGTCATGGGTTCGAAACCAGGCCAGCATTTTGTGTTATTATTCCACTCATCACCAGTGGATGCTCTTTAAATGGTGAAGGAAAACACCGTGAGGAAACCGGCATGTCTTTCGAAGTATTGATTGGTGTTTACTGGTTGTGGGTGGGTTGGGTAGTACGAACCTACATGAAATTGGTTCGTGTACCCTGGAACCGATGCTTCGAAAGACATAACACACTTGCCACGCACTGTTTGCGCGTGGTAGGTCAATGGCATCCATTAAATTGGAAGCAAGGGGCGTCCATTCAATTGCACGTATTGGGCACCGAAGAAAAAAAAAAAAAAAAAGGTTGAACAGCCAAATAAAGATGTTGTAGTTTTTATATACTTAAAGATAAATTGGTAAAAAGGAAACTACGAAAAAATTGGGTGATAATAAGGGCACAGTGTTGTAATTAGGTGTGCTGAAATGGGTATCAAACGACTAAGATAGAAACGACTAAGATCGGGGATCAAACGTATCTTGGTATATTTACAAACTGAGGATAATGGTTCTGGGATGGCAGCAAAGTAGCTCTACCCTGCCATTTCGGTTTCGATTTTTCGAGAACTGGATTAGGAAATTAAAATCTATTATTGTACTCGTAGAACCAATGTACCAAAACAAAAGCTACACATACCAAAATTTATCAATAAAATGTTAAACATTGATTTTAAACCCACTGCTGGTTCCAGCCAGAGATTGGGCATTAATTTGGTTACCAGCCACAAAACATTGAAGATATGATCAAAGTCAAATAATTCAAAGAAAAAATAATTATTTATTTGCAATAAATATGGTAAGTAAAAAAGGTAGTAAAAATAATATGTACTTAACACTCGTACAATGACACATTTCGCCATAAAAATTGGCATGCAAACATTAAAGTATTAGATACTAATTCCAACATACATTGATAACTAAATGTGTAGCAAACCTTAAATTAGATAACTAGGACTGTGTTTAAAAGTTAAGATACTAGAAAAAAAAAATGAAAACAGAAGGAAAATGTAATAATTTTAAAATACAAACACAACAACTGCATGTACCGATGTAAGAGAAATTCTCTCGGTATATGTTACGTTGTAGGAGAATGCTCCTGGATATATGGAATCCTGTACCATGCTGCGTCAATATCAAACTTTGTTTTAATAGTCTACACTCATCATAATGAACACCTACAAAAAGAGTTCTTCTGTAAACTATTCGGAGTAATTTTATAAAATTGAAAATGAATAATTTGATACATTGGTTTTGCCTATGACTCGACATATTTGCAGAATAGACAGATTATACAAACAAGTTATACAAAATACCATAATGAATTAATCTCAACTATACGGGCGTAAACGTCAGATCAAATGTCAGAAGCTCAAAAGTGTGCCTGCCGGGATTTAGGGATAAGATCGATAAATCCAAATCTTTAAAGAAAGAAAATCGACTTTGTGTCAATTAGTAATATCAAACCGAATTGGTGTACTAATTTTACTTGTTTGTTACAGTCATTCAACAAAATAATAAGTAAATATAATAATAAATAAATATCGCTAGAAATAACACACAGCGCCATCTAGTGCTGCGCTGGGCAGCGAGGCTTGTGTCGTTGACACTAGATATTTGATATACTACGCAGATACTTTTTGTTGGTAATGAGTCTGAAACAAATGTCCGCGCTCATCACACAAACATTTTCTCCTACCGGGATTCGATCCTTGGACCCTAAGAACATAAGGTAGCCTCACTACCGCTGTGCCATTCGGGTCGTCAAAGAAAAAAAAAAAAGAAAAGAATATGGAAATAGGAAGACGAAGTCATATCATCGTACTGACCCAATGATTAAAGTAGACCATTAAGTTTTAAAGATATGAAAAGATGTTAAACACTGTTTAACAGCTTCAATCCTACTTTACACTCGGTGGAGATGTTCAAATGTAACTGGGTATAGTCTGAGAAAGTAAAGCATTCTTATTAAAACAAACAAAAAACGGTTTGTCTTGTTTATGGGAGATTGATTGTATACGTAAAATATTAAAAGTAATTCAGTATGATTATCTAACAACTTTGATTCTCTTCTTCTTCTTCTTCTCAGCATCTCAAAGTCCACTGCTGGACATATGCCTCTTGCATGGCTCTCCACGAAGCTCTTGATGCAGCGATTCTAGTCCAGGTCGGCCCTGCTGTCTTTTGATGTCGTCCGACCATCTGGCAGGTGGTCTGCCGGCACTTCTGCTTGCTGTGCGAGGTCTCCAGTGAAGGGTTCTGTACGACCATCTGTTGTCGTCCCTGCGGGAAACATGTCCGGCCCATTGCCGGGTACCTATGTTGGTAGTTCGGGTGCGTTGGCGAATGTCCTCATTTCGTATTCTGTCTCTCAAAGAGACGCCAAGCATTGCATGTTCCATTGCCCTCTGCGCTACTTTCAGGCGGTGAAGTATCCCGAGAGTCAGCGTCCACGTTTCACAAGCATACGTCATCACTGGGAGAACGCATTGGTTGTACAAGAGTGTTTTGAGTGTTTGCGGGATTTAAGACTTGAATACATATGCATTCTGCAAGTTTTCCGAAGGCTCCCATCCTAACCGTATTCGTCTTTGTACAACTTTACAATAAATACAATTTGTTGAAAAGGAAGGGATGTAGTGGTTGTGTCAATGCAATAGATATAATGCATTGTCTCATGACACGAGTGGAGGGGGTCACTGTCAATCGTTCAGTTCAGTCGTTCCGACTACGAGACACCGTGAGAGGTAGACGTACACGTAAGCCCTTGCTGCGTGTAATATAAGTGAGTAGTGATAACCGTGATAGTCAACGTTATAGGTAGTAAGCAGGTAGTATTCTTATAGAAATAAAATAAACTAAAATAAGGAAGGGATGTAGTGTATGTAGATATCACACTACAAGTTGCCTCATGCGCGCACGTCGCTCGGTTATAAGTACCGGTCCGAGTGGTGGGGCGGTCAGTCGTTGTCAGACAGTCGGCCGGAGCGGTGGCGCGCTGGTGAGTCAACTAGTGTTGTTAAAAGTGCATATTTTACAATGACAACACTTGGAGGAGGCCTAGGTCCAGCAGTGGACGTCTTTCGGCTGGAATGATGATGATGATGAACTGTTTAGCACAGTCACATCGAAGTATGATCCAGGTTTTGTGTTGAGAACTTGTTAAACTACACTTAGGTTTACATTTTAAATTTCGAAGGCAGGAATCACCTTAAGCACAGCTAATGGGTGTAAAAGATTCTTTACGAAGCCAAAATGCACTTGTTCTCCCCGGCGGCGTCGCCATTGTGTTTCTTTTTTGTCCTGGACCATTCCAGGGAATATTTTTATAACGGAGACATTTGAGTATAATGTTAAATTGAGTCATACCGAAAACCGTCATTTTTCACCGCAAAAAGAAAGTCGTTTCTCAGCAATAATTTTTGCGTAAAGTTACTTTGTTTGATAGAGAATGTTTGGTTGTTGTAAACTACGACATAAGACTTTGGCAGGTTCTCAAAGTCAAAATATAGATTCAGAAATGAAAAGTTAAACTTCTAAATTAGAAATTAGTTGTAACTTTGCTGTTGTTGCTACGCTGATCTGTGAACGAACGAAACTTTTTTTTCCCGATCGTCAACAGTGTTGACGAAAGGGTGTTACCGAGCGGGAATAACCCGATCTCGATCTCGCGATGATCGCGTACGGTCGGTCACGTACGTCAGCGAGAAATACAGTAGTAACATTTCCGCCGCTAACTTCAGCGTCGCAGTATATGACGCTATATAGAACACAATGTGTGGCGTACGCGCGACGTCGGCGTAACAGAAATTCAGGCCTAAATAATGAAAATTTATAAAGAAATATATTATTTTTTGTACAAACCTGGTGAAAAGGTGAAGTTGGACATCGTTGTCCGCCAAATTGGACCCGGACGCTGTAAAAAATAAAAGTATGTTTGTATTTGCTTGCTCAATATTCTTATTACCAAAACCGCTTAACATTTATTACAAACTTCAGCAGAAAGTCTTGTATTTCGTCGTGTAAATAAAAATACGAGGAAAAGTGTTGCGAAAAATAGAAAACTTTTCCTTGGGGTTCTATTGGTTGATCATTAAATTGTTAAATTATTATGTAATTTGGTTTTAATTCTGTCCATAACAAGATCTGTATTTGTATGCAGAATGTACCACCACCCGTAAAAATATGCATATGCTGTGGCGTGGTGCTTTTGGTAGTAGCATATATGGGGGTAATTTAGGTAATTTGATTAAACCTTGGACCCACTTAATTATGCTAAATATGCTACAAAGCAGAAGGTGCGATAATTATGATGCCACATGAAAAATGTGTGAAGGTAGGTACTAGAGGGGTGCATATTTGCTGCAGCGAATTTCCCGTGGCTTAGCTATTACTGACATACCTACCTAATCAAATAATTCAAAGAAGAACATATTATTATGGTGAAACCGCACTTAATCAGCGGTAGCTAATCAAAGGATTGACATCCGAGCTGATATTATGAACTACTGTCGCGGATTCATGTATTATGTTGATAAAGCATCGGTGAATTATGTACACAGATTAGATTGGTTTTAATTTATGATTAACCTTGGTTATTTTGTACCAAAAAGAGAATTTTCTCTCGAAACTTTTAAAATGAAATAAAAACAATCAAGAAAAAATTAAAGATTAGGGAACATGGAATCATCAGAAAACTTCTAATCGGGAAATAATAATTGCTAAAGATAGCGATGTGTTCGAGATATCGTACGCGATTTTTAGAGCAATGGGATCTCGGTTTCAAGATTTATAGCTATTTCTTGAGACAAAGTGACATTCTTACAGCGTTATCAATCATGTAAAATGATTTGACATATCTATTGGTTTGACATACGCTACCTTATAGCTATATAATGTCAAACCTTTTGAAGTCGTTGTCGAAGCTCTCTGATGGTTGTTTTATAAGTAGGCAAGGTTTGGTTTATTTTAATTTGTTGTCGCATCCATTATATACTGTCTTAAATGAGATCAAAATCACTTTTCTGAGTTGAGTGGAGTAAAGGAATTTTTGCGCAAAAAATCATCATCTGCCAAGCTTATTCCTAACTATGTATGTTGAGGTCGGCTTCCAATTTAACCGGATGTAGCTGAGTATTTTAGATGGAGCGACTGCCTATCTGACCTCCACAACCCAGTAAGTACTGGGTGTGGGTAATACGATACCCATTGGTTAGAGTGGCTGTCAGATTTTCGAACCACTGACTAGCTGTAACGCCTGTCAAAGATCTACAAATGTATTCATAATTATAATTTAAATTGCATACATTAAATTGTATTCAAAATTACTTTTCTGTTTTGAAGGATTTATGCCTAATCAAGCGAACTTTTTATTTTTACTATATGTAATACTTAATCTCTATAATCAAAGTCGTGTGATCATAAATTGCATGAAGCTGATATTTTATCAAAAGAAGGAATTAAGCGTAGATTATGAGTAAAGTATGTTGATAAATATTTTATTTGTTGTTATTTCAAGTTCAAGAAATAAGTCAGGCGATCATGACTCAATCTTAGTCATTATTAGAGGTTGGTCTTTTCTAGACCAATTTCAAAACTTTTCATCATATTTGTTTTGCAGGACGATCATTCATGCGCAGCGGGACTTTATAAACTCCTGGGAATGTAATGGACATCCATGTGCCTACATGTACATAACATGGACGTGGAAATTTTTTGTGAGAATTATTTTCTATAAAACAACAGTAGAAACTCTCTCTCTCGGAGCATTTGGCTGTAATGTAACAATCCAAGATTCGATTTTCTATAGAAACAAAGGGCTGTTATTGTACTGTTCAAACTTAATGGCGGCTCGGAAGATAGCTACAAGTGACGCTCCGGTTCAAAGTTTTTACGCAGCTAACTTCCGAGTAAAGTTTAAACAAATATTGTTTTATTACAGGTTACAGCGCACTGCAATGCTAGGTTCTCCTCACTTACTGATGGAATACTCGAATCTGAATTGTTACATTACAAGCAAATGCTCCTGGTGAAAGAGCGCCTTATCACAAATGTCTCCAACAAGTTAAAGGGAAAACTTTCAGGTTTCAAGGCAGTTGTTTGGATGTTGACAGGCTGTTATTGACTGATTATGCCCCCTATATTATATTGATATTGTGTTAATTAAGCGTGACAATCACAAGTCTTGTATATCTCGTGACAAATGAGGTGGCCTATCTTTTAAAATCAAAAGGTGTATTACACGCTCTGGTATTATTTATCAGCTAAGCAATGTGCCTACCGAAAATATTGAACATGTTTTTATTTGATCGATTATACCTACTGATATAAAAGCTTTTAGTTTTAATTCTTAACAGATATACATAGTTTTGGTTATTTTTATCATTTGATTAGGAGAACGAACAAACAAAAAAATAAGTTTAGAGGAGAATCTATGATCCGACATTAGGTCATCATCATCATGATGACCTAATATCGTTTCATATTAGGTTCCTACTGCCAATTCTAGTACAAGTATGTCTTGTTCTAGTCAAGTCTTGGTTATGATGTTCGAAATACTTACTGATGAAGGGTGTCAAAGATAAACAAAGACTACGAAGAGACTATTGTAATAACAGTACAGTAACGAAATTGCCAATAAGCTCGGTCCCTATTATGTACTACTGCGTTTACTAACTGTTGACCACTTTTCACCCTAGAAAGAAGATTGAAAAGTGGTCGATCGTCAGTGATCGTGATAGAACCTATAAGATTCAAAAAATATTTGTAAAATTTGCGGCCTTGGGGCGCCATCCCAGCACACCTTGACCTACTTTCACACGGAAGCACATGGTTGTTCTAGTTCCTCCAACATTGACGGAGTTAAATAAACATTAGATCCCTACCTGCAACAGCAGCGCACAGGATAAAAGTACACTTCACGAGCCCGAACATGTTTCACAAACTAACTCTACCGGAATAACCACGGGATATATATATTAATACAATTTATCTTAGATTACGAGACAGTTAATCCCAACAAAGATATTGTTAAACTTGTACAATAAAACTACAGAAACCTAGTGATAAGAAGTGCTACCGTTTTTGTTATTCTATAAATTGACTTATAAAACTCTTGGTACTTCAAGGAAAATGAGATACCAAGCTTCATATCAAAGACTTTTAGCGAATGCAATCATTTTAGTCTATCCGGGAATGAGGAATGGATTAAGTGTATTTAATGGATTATTGATTAAATTCAGTCATGAGTTAATTTCGTCGATGTTCATATTATTGTGAATGCTTTCAGTGAATATTATAGTCATCTAGGATGTAAGAAAACAACTCAATTTAATTTCAACAGCTAAGTATCTAATGCTTTTTTAACCTATCAGTGTGGCATGGTGTGGAAACACCTAATTCAGTGTTATTATTACAATTTCATTTACTAATTTGTACAACATTATCGAAACAGGCCATTATTTGGCATCTATTTGCGACGATGCCGCGTTGGCAGCACTCAGCGTATCCTCCTAAGCCTTTGAGCAAGAGTCCGTGTACAAGTCGAGGATACGCACAGTAATAAAAAACGTGTTAAATAGTGCAAATAAATTAATTTACCTACTAAATAAAATGTTTTTTTTTTAGTATTATTTTTTCCACAAGCGTGTTGAAAAACGTCGTATGATACATGTGTGTATTGATGATTATCGTCCTCGGGTCTCAATGGCGCCTCAGCGGTAATCACCAACATTACACACTTGTACCATAATGTACTATTAATTCTAATAGTTGTTTTACAGATTAGGTACCTTCTACATTCAAACTCACAATCTTTGCCTCTTTAGAACAAAGTATAGATGATTAATATTCAGTGAGCAGGGAAATAATAATCACATACTCGTAAATTAAGGGTCCCGATACATTAAACGACGACGTTTCTTTTGCAAAAAATAAAACCGACTTCAAAAAAAAACAAAAAAGTGAAAAATAACTTTAGCTTCTGAAGTCGGTGACTTTTGTTTGATTGATTTAATTTTTTGTCACCGACTTCAGAAGCTAAAGTTATTTTTCACTTTTTTGTTTTTTTTTGAAGTCGGTTTTATTTTTTGCAAAAAAGTTTTTATTTTTCACTTTTTAGTGGTTCACATATGCTTGATATACATGGAAAGTGGATACCGTTACAATTACAACAAGCCCAAACACGACTAGGATACATTGTCTCATTATGGAGTTCCGTGACTCGGCTTCATCATCAGATCTTCTTCAGATTCAGTTGTTGTTTAGCTATAATAGTGAACAGACGTACGATCGCGCGCGCGTGCTCTAGTTGAGAGTATTGTGCAGACGCATCTCAACATCGTCGTCGCAGTGTACCTACGTCCATCTATCGGGGTCATTGCCATGACCTAGTTACAAGTGCGGAAATCATGAAGTGTTTACAATAATTTATTGTTTAGGTGTTAAACTCACCTTACAACAAAATAATGGCTTCACAGTCTATTAAGATAAAAACTGACCTGGAAAAGCGGTTGTATGACTGTTACATCCAGGAGAAATCGGACAGAGAAAACCTGCAACTTATGGTACGTAATTTGAATGATACCATTAATACCTTGCAAGAACAAGTACAAACCCTTCAAGGAGAATTAAATTGCTTGAAGGAAAAAAATGAAAATAAAGAACCCTTAGAAAAACAGGAAAGCGAGAAAAAAATATTTGTCCAGCGTACAAAAAGTGACGTTGAATATTGCACGGACGAGGATGAACTCGCTAAAGAGACTGAGTGGATTAGGGCCAAGAGCAGGAAGAAGAGGAAGCTTAATACCTCTCTCTCTCCAAAACAACAACCCGAAACAAGTGCCCAAGAAAAACAACTGAAAAATGCGAAAGAGACTTCCGTCAAAAAAGTGCCCCCGCCACCGCCACTCATAGTAGATGGAGTTAAAAACTACCAAACGTTTTACGACTAGCTAACTGAAACAATTACAGCTGAATCATTTACCGCAAAAATGATGAATGGGGATTGTGTCAAAGTTAACGCCAAAACAGAAGACTCCTATAGAGTAATTGCAAGGTTTTTAACTGAAAAAGACTACCATTGGCATTCGTACGAGAATAAGCAAGCTAGACCAATTAGAGTTGTAGTGAAAAAATTACATTCTTCTTGCCAACCTGATCGAATTAAAGACGATCTAACAATGCAAGGACTGAAAATAGAAAAAGTAGACAGCAAATTGAGCTGGAAGAGTAAAGAACCACTCAACATGTTTGTTTTATCATTTAATAATGACGAAGATGTCAACAAAATCTATGGCATAAAGTACATTTTAGGGTGTAAAATTGAAATACACCCACTTAAAAATCCCAAACTTATTCCCCAATGCAAGAGATGCCAGGCATATGGACATACTCATAAATATTGCAGAAAAGAGCCAAGGTGTGTAAAATGCACTGGCAAGCATCTTACAGCCAACTGTACTAAATCTCCCGAGGAGAAGCCAAAATGTGTTCACTGTGGTCTACCTCACCCTGCCAATTATAGAGGGTGTGAAGTAGCTAAACAAATTCAAGTTATGAAAAATAAAACAATTAAAAAGAAACTTGCGGTACCAACTACCCAACAGTCTCTTCCCTTACCAAAACTTGACAAACAGGCACAGAAAGCAAGTGTCCAGTCAACTGCAAAACCCATGCAAGTAACCAACGCTGGTTCCTATGCGGAAGCTGCAAGATCACAGCCTTTGAATCTGGAGGATAAGATTAATCAGATCTTAAAGTGTATAACCTCATTTGACAAGAGATTAGAGAAATTAGAATCCAGCACTAAAACAGCTGTTTTAAATAATCAAAAATGAATAACACCCTTAAAATAATGGCTTGGAACTCTAATGGGCTCCTCAAACATCAAAATGAGTTGCAGGCGGTCCTGGACACAGAAAATATAGACGTGTGTTTGGTCTCCGAAACGCACTTCACTAAGCAATCTTTTGTTAAATTTAGAGGATACATGGTATATAATTCGCTCCACCCTGACAACTGTGCCAGAGGAGGTAGCGCGGTTATAATCAAAGAGAACATTAGTCACTACGTGCAGTGTAAATATGAAGAACAAGACATTCAAGCCGTGGCAGTATCTGTTAAAACCAAATTTTGTCACATATCCATTGCAGCCGTATACTGTCCTCCACGGCACATGATAAGAAAAGAGCGATATTTACATCTCTTTGAACTATTAGGCCAGAGGTTTATCCTAGGCGGCGATTTTAATGCTAAGCATACGCATTGGGGATCAAGACTTACCACAACTAAGGGAAGGCAGCTCTTAAGCGCAGTCAAAGATACACATTCCGAAGTTATGAGCACAGGTAAGCCAACGTATTGGCCCACTGACCACCAGAAAATACCGGATCTTATAGATTTTTTTATATGTAAAAATATATCCGCCAATTACGTCAGTTTGGAGGAAGGTTTTCATATGAATTCGGACCACTCTTCAATTATACTAATGCTTAGTCAAAAAATCATATTCAAACAAAGCCACTTAACACTGGTTAATAAATGGCAAAGTTTTGCCCTTGATCTAGATAATATAATTGACCTTAAAACTTCTATAAAAAAGCAAGATCAGCTTGACTCAGAAGTAAACAAATACATCGTTAACATCCAACAATGTGCGTGGAACAACACACCGCAATTAAAATGTAAATATAAGGGATTTATCTATCCTAAGGAAATTGTGGATTTACTATCTGAGAAAAGGAAACAAAGGAAGCAGTGGCAGCAAACAAGGTGCCCGCGAGATAAAACATCATTAAATAACCTAACTAAACGATTAAAGAGGAAAATTCTGCAATTTGAGGATGAATCTCTGAATGCCAACCTTCTGCAGCTAACCAATGACAAATCAACGGATTACTCCCTTTGGAAAGCGACAAGAAATCTAAAAAGGCCGATTACACAAATACCCATCAGAACTAGTGACGGAAAATGGGCCATAAATAATGACCAAAAAGCGTTAAGGTTTGCTCAACACTTAGAAGAAACTTTTCAACCCAATGAAAGCTCGATAGAAATACTTGAGAGTGAAAATGTATCCCATAACCAAAGAATTAAGCTTGTGACACCAGCAGAAGTAATGAGAGAAATTCAAAATAACATTAGCTCGAAAAAGTCTCCGGGTTACGATCTCATTACAGGTGAAATTTTAAAACACCTCCCGCGCAAAGCCATAGTAAAGCTGACCAAGCTTATCAATGCTGCATTTATATTAAAACATGTACCTGAGTCATGGAAGGTTGCTGAAGTCATTATGATTGCAAAGCCTGGGAAACCACCCCATGAAGCATCATCATATAGACCTATTTCTCTGTTGCCCGTGTTATCAAAACTATTTGAAAAACTGTTATTGAAACGGTTAAAACCAATAATAGAAGATAAAGACCTTATTCCAAATCATCAATTTGGCTTCAGGGAAAAACACTCAACAATAGATCAGGTACATAGAATAACTAACATCATTGAAAAAACGCTTGAAAACAAGGAAGTCTGCGCCACCGTGTTTTTAGATGTCGCGCAAGCATTTGACAAAGTTTGGCATAAAGGTCTAATATTCAAGCTCAGACGCATGCTACCAGAATTCGCAGATATCCTAGAGTCATACATTACTAACAGAATGTTTAGAATACGGCAGGAGGACGCATATTCCGAGCTAAAAGCTATAAAAGCTGGTGTACCTCAAGGAAGTGTGCTAGGCCCAATTTTGTACTTGTTATACACATGTGACATCCCAGAACTGGAAAACAACACCATTGCGACCTTTGCAGATGATACTGCAATTATGGCTACCGGATCAAGCCACAGAGAAGCAGTAGAAAAAGTTCAACTAGCTGTGAACAAAGTTTATGACTGGACACAAAAATGGAAGATCAAACTGAATGAGTCAAAATCAATTCACATTGACTTTACAAACAAACACTTGGACTATCACCCAATCTACATAAATGGTTCGCAAGTACCTTATGCTAATACAGCCAAATACCTTGGCATTACTCTCGACGCCAAGTTGCGTTGGAAAGCTCATGTCAAAAAGAAAAGACAGGAACTCGATATACGATATAAAAGTATGTATTGGTTACTCGGAAGGAAATCTTGTCTATCAATACGTAATAAAATAACCCTATACAAGCATATTCTTATGCCAATCTGGACGTATGGCATCCAACTTTGGGGCTGTACTAAACAAAGCAACGTCAAAATAATCCAGCAATTCCAAAATAAAGTACTTAGGGATGCTGTCAATGCACCCTGGTACATAAGAAATGACGACCTTCATCGTGACCTTAAAATGGAATTCGTCACCACCATTATCCAAAAATTTGCTGAAGCCCACGAACACAGACTCCATCGACACGTGAATGTTGAGGCAATCCAGCTGCTAGACAACACAGACTTAGTGCGTAGGCTAAAAAGAACTAAACCTTTTGAATTAGTGTAGTGTACAAAGTGAATGAGTAATAGTAACAATGTTGTGCTATACATAATAACACATGAACATAGTGTTTTATAAATTATATTAGACTCTAAGAAAGTGCTACGGACTTGTGTAAAAGTGCAAATGAACACTATTCTTAGTTTTAACATATTCTATCACGTAACATATTAAGTTAGAGTTAAATTACTTATTAGTCTTTTAGGCTAGATCGTAATTAATTATTAAGAATTTTGTTCTTAGTAATAAAGCACAAAAAAAAAAAAAAAATCATCAGGGCCTCGATTCTGCTATTACAATAGTGTCAGAGTATTCGATCATTGATTTCATAATGATCAAGTTATGTCAAATTTTGACAAGTTTGTTAATTCTACTATCATAATGGCGCCATTATGACTTCTCAATGAACAACCACTGACACTCCATTGAAAGAAATGTCATAGAATATTAATCTTTTACATGAAATCTGGCATGAATAAATGTTCGCATTTAGTAGTAGATTTCGAAAACCATTTGTACTAAAGGTTTTATAATAATGACAATACGAAAATGCCATTAAAACACAATTTTATTACGAGACTATTGACCGACCATTGTGAATTTAGCAGATTACGAACTGTAAGCAAAATGACAATGGGATGAGAATGGAATCGTGTTGGAGTGACGAATTTATTAAAATAGCAGAATTAGGCCCCAGATCTGATGGTAGAATGGTTCTTATCAAACGCAAATGCTTCACTTGTTGTAGAAAATACCAAAATCGCAACACGTTATCGTATAAAATTTGAAGAGTTCCCTCGATTTCGCTAAGATTCCATCATCAGATCCCGACTTGGTGGCTATGGGACCATTTGGAAAGAATACCCTTTCCAACAAAAAAATAATTTTTCAAATGGGTTGGCACGCGACGGAGTTATGCCAGAACAAACATAAAAAAAAAAAAATAGAAACATCCGTATTGAGAACCTCCTCCTTTTTTAGAAGTCGGTTAAAAAGAGCACAAAGTGTGAAACGTGAACACCCCATGTGTTCACGTGCGCACGTCAATTTCGTTGTTAAATGTGTCGTCAAACATTACAACGCAACGCCATCAATCAATGTTTTAGAAATTTTAGATAAAATTGTTCACTATTTAGAGTCCCGACGACTCTAAATTGTGAACAATTTTATCTAAAATCTAAACCATCTCATAAAAACTTTGGGAAAACCACCAGCTTACCTTCATATCTAGAGAGAGATAATCTATAATTTCCTTAATAATTTCTTTATAAATTGTTTTCAAAAGAACTAATTAGGTAGAAGATAGAATCGAAATCGTGTTATATTCTTCTTATGACGTCACTTTATGATAATATCGTTATATCCGTAGGAAGAAGTTACCTTAAGATTAAGATGTCTTAGCCAACATGAAAGTAGTACGCGATCGCTTTTCCTTTACCTGTCCTCCTGATGCTCTGTGCAGATCCCACCTCAGACATCATCTTAATTTCCCATCTCATAAAACTGAATTCTATTCTGAATAGGTCAACGGGAACAATTTTTGATTGTTTTAATCATTCCCCGTTGAGCCCACCAGTGGGACGACGAGCGGTGGGGTTAGCGGGAATACACCCGAAGTAGTATCATTGGGCAAGGGGGACCCCTCCTTCTCTCCCTCTCCTCCACACCGCGTGAGTTGACTATCATCGCATGCATTTCACGAAAAACGTTTTATTGTAAGCAGTATGTTCGTTTGACAATATTTCGAGAGTTTACAATCTCTCTAGTTATTTTACAATCTAACGTGTTTGACAGTTTTACGGTGACATATACATATTATAATAAAAAAATAAAAAATAACTTAACTGCTAGCGCCATCCAGTTGCGTTAAGCTGAACAACTTTTGCTTTATCTGGTTTTATCAGTAAGATAAGTCATATGAGAGACCAAAACAATGTTCAGAAGTTTTATTGTGATAATTACGATCAAATGCAACTTACTGTGTTCAGTCCAAGAAATTACGGTTGAAAATAAATCTTAAATATATAAAACTCAAAGGTGACTGACTGACATAGTGATCTATCAACGCACAGCCCAAACCACTGGACGGATCGGGCTGAAATTTGGCATGCAGGTAGATGTTATGACGTAGGCATCCGCTAAGAAAGGATTTTGATCAATTCTACCCCCAAGGGGATAAAATAGGGGATGAAAGTTTATATGAAAGTCCGTCAGTTTTAAAGTTAGGATCTTCTAATTTTGTGTGTAGGCTGACGATTGAAAATTAATTTATACGTGTTTCAGCGTTTTTGATAATTCCACCCCGAAGGCTTAAAAAGGGGATGAAATTGTGTGTGAAAAATCTTTAATTTTCGACGTAAAAAGTACAAAATTTGTTATCTGGGCTTATGATTGGAAGCTAACGCAACGGCTTTATTAGAATTTCAACCCTTGAGGGGTGAAAAAAGACCATCATTTTGTTTTTAATTAAAGTTTTTTATTTTTTGAGTTACTAAATAGTATCAAAGTTAGTAAGTCGTTGGTTTTTTTTTTTATTTCAACCCACAAAGGGAAAAGGGTATGAAGTTTTGCATTGTATTTGTTCATTCGTTCACCAATAACGGCAGCAGGAGAGACCTTTTGCAGCAGTGCAAGTTAATAGTATAGGCCGTACACAAGTTAATAGTACAGGTAGGTACCAATCGTATGGACGCGCACATGTGACTTCGCGGCTGGCAGTACTTACCGTTTTGTAGGGACCTAGGTAAGCCGAAGATTATGGAGTTACGGCAGGGGCAGAAAAAGAAAGTATGTATAGTAGAACAAGATAGAATGAGTAATTGTCGATGTCGTATTTGATACCAACTAGATTTTTTTATTTTGTTGGTTTCTGTTTTTAGGTAGATTTCCTTTTTTTTTTAAAAAAAATTCTACCTATTGGTCTCTCACTTAGGGAGATTTATATGTATACGTATGTTTAAGGGTGACAAGCAAAATTTAGCCACACTCTACAGGTCGCAATTATGAACCGAGTGCTTTCAAACTTGGCCAAAAAATCGAAAAGGTCAAAACTTAGGCTATGTTCGTGAATGGGCGGAAATCGTCCATGGGGGGCGGCGGGGGGGCGGTTTTTCTAAAACCAGTTTTTTGGCCATAACTTTATCCTATGAAAAATTTTTGTACCGTTTTTCATTTTTATCATTCTGAGTAAAAGTACCGACAACTTTAAAATAAAACTTTTTTGATGCAACCCCTAAATTGGGGAGGGGGTTGAAATTTCCAAAATTTTTGCGAAAAAAAAAATTTTTGAGCGTCGCAAATATTTTTTTTTTGAAAGAAAATTGTTTACTCTACAATTGTTACCTTTGAAGTTTAGCGATAAAACTTATAGTTTTCGAAATAAAAAATCATAACTAAAAATTTGAGGGCGTTTCCATGCGAAACTCCTATGAGAGGATTTAAAAAGGGTAAATTTCCATTACAGGACAACGATTTTGAAATCATATTTTTTTTTGTAGATTGTACACATAAGTACAACTCTTTATACAAATTTTCAATAGTCGGACGCTCCAGCACCTTCTCCGAAATCTACGTCCTCCTGCGGCTTGCCGGAGGGATTTTTAACCGACTTCCAAAAAGAGGAGGTTATCAATTCGTCTGTATGTTTTTTTTTTTTTTTTTTTTTTTGTGTTTGTTACCTCATAACTTTCGACTGCGTGAACCGATTTTGATGATTCTTTTTTTATTTGAAAGCTGGTGCTTCCCATGTGGTCCCATTTTAATTTGCTGAAGATCTGATGCTGGTCTTCGGAGATATACAATGGAACTCTTCAAAAATGTACGGCAAATCTGCAGTGATTGCTATTATCGCTTGTAGGTTTATTGTTTATACAACATCATGAAGTAATATCACGCCTGTATGCTCTGAGGGGTACGCAGATGTGTACAATACACCCAGATTTCGACAGTGTTTGTTACCTCAGTACTTTCGACTGGGTGAACCGATTTTGATGATTCTTTTTTTATTTGAAAGCTGGTGCTTCCCATGTGGTCCCATTTTAATTTGCTGAAGATCTGATGCTGGTCTTCGGAGATATACAATGGAACTCTTCAAAAATGTACGGCAAATCTGCAGTGATTGCTATTATCGCTTGTAGGTTTATTGTTTATACAACATCATGACGTAATATCACGCCTGTATGCTCTGAGGGGGTACGCAGATGTGTACAATACACCCAGATTTCGACAGTGTTTGTTACCTCAGTACTTTCGACTGGGTGAACCGATTTTGATGATTCTTTTTTTATTTGAAAGCTGCTGCTTCCCGTGTGGTTATATTTTAATTTGCTGAAGATCTGATCCGGATCTTCGGAGATATACAATGGAACTCTTCAAATATACACGGCAAATCTGCAGTAACTGCTGCAATCGCTTGAATGTTTATTGTTTATACAACATCATGACGTAACATCACGCCTGTATGCTCTGAGGGGGTACGCAGATGTGTACAATATTCCCAGATTTCGACAGTTAGGTGTATTAAGTTCCATTTATTGGGATAAGTTTTTTTTTATTTTATTGGCAAGGGCACTTCAAGGGTAGTTTGATGACAATTTGGTTAGGTTCTGATTATGGGATCCATGACAAAGGAACGGAGCTCTTCAATTCTTAGAAGCAAATTACCGATTCTCGGCCAAATCTTTTAAAGGCTATCCGGATATTTGAGTCACGTACCATAACGTCGTTATTAACCGACTTCAAAAAGGAGGAGGTTCTCAATTCAATGTTCCCCGATTACTCGAAGATGACTGGACCGAATTTGTTTTTTAATTGTTTGAAAGGGTATACTTCCCAGAAGGTCCCATAATCATCAAGTCAGGATCCTGATAATGGGATCCTGGAGAAATAGAGAGAACTCTTCAAATTTTATAGGCACACCAGAAGCGATTTGGGTAGTTTTTGAAAGAGTAGTTTCTCGGAGTGATCCCATTTAAATTTGGTAAAGATCTGATGAAGAACTTCGGGGAAAGGCAACGGAACTCCTCATTAAATGTAGCAAATGTGTGTCTCTTACTGGGATTGCTGAAATCTCATGTCTGTCTATTGTTTACACCAGTTCATAACAAAAAATCACGCCGGTACGCTGTGAAAGGGTATGCACATATTGTGAACCACTAAAAAGTGAAAAATAAAAACTTTTTTGCAAAAAATAAAACCGACTTCACACAAAAAAGTGAAAAATAACTTTAGCTTCTGAAGTCGGTGACAAAAAAATTAAATCAGTCAAACAAAGGTCACCGACTTCAGAAGCTAAAGTTATTTTTCACTTTTTTGTGTGAAGTCGGTTTTATTTTTTGCAAAAAAGTTTTTTTTTCTAACTCTTCTGCATTTCTGATCTTACTTTTGATGAATGAAGATAAAAATCCAAAATGGCGGCGACGAATATTTTTGGATTTTCCATCATGGTGTCGTTTCCGTGGTTTTTGGTGTCGCTGATAATGAAAATCAGTTCAAAATTAACATGGTAAAAAAAGTTAACAGAAGCAAAAAAAATGCCGTTCTCTTTTTTTTTCTTCGGCTTCCCCTGACACTATTTTCACCCTTCGCTGTTAGGTAGAGGTGTATCTAATCCTACACCCACATTTCGCACATTTAGCTTATTTCCATCAACCGGGCACAAAAATACAATAACACTTTGCCCGTCCCGGAAATCGAACCCAGGATCTCATGCTCAGTAGCGCTTGCGACAACTTGACCAACGATGCAGTCTCACACATGACCCATCAATATTTTCACGCGAACGAAGTCGCGGGCAACAGCTAGTTAAAAATAATTTTATTGTATTATTGAGACAGAGCACAAGGACAAGAAAATAATGGTGTCGTTTTTAAAGAGTTTGGAATTTCAACAGTCCCATACATTTTTGACTTTACCACAATTGCTATCGTTGATTGAATGTCATTGCTTTGTTGGTCTAGTGGTCGCAAGCACGACTGCTGAGGATGAGGTCCTGGATTCTATTCCCAGATCGAGCAAAGTGTTATTAAGTTTTTCCATCAGGAATTTCTCAGTAGCAACCTGCAGCCAGGAGTCTGAATATGTGCCCGGTTGATGGCAATAGGCTCGCCCCCCATTATATAGTACTTAAACAAAACTGGTGAAATCTGGGTGTACTATTTGGTATACCTCTGCAATTTTTTTTTTCGGATGGGATAATCATCAAATGACCCCTTCCACTCTGGGCTGAGCGGGAGGGAGTGTCAGACTTTTACTGACTAAAAACCATTCATGTTCCTTCCTCGCCCTTTACGTTCCGGGCCGCGGTATCTCTTTCGAACAGTCCCGCAGCGGACTTTACCTCGGAGGTATACCACTGCCCAATGTTATGTTTATCAAGATCATCCGAAGAGACGCCGAAAGATTTATCGTTTATCGCTTTAAACAAATTTTCGACGAAATAATCCGTCAGATAATTAGGCAGGTGTTTATCTTGCCGACAATGGTCAAGCACTATTGATTAACTATCGGAATAATTAATTAATACATTTGTGAAGTGACCATGAACAAATTAACAGCTTTACTTTGTTTTTCGATGCTTGGTCTAGGTTATGGTGAGTTTTTTTCTAAATTTGGGTGTTTTATAAGAAGTTTCAGACACATATTTAAATTTCACATTTTTTCCTTTATTACTTTATGCCTGGTTTCAGTGACGTCAAGCCAAATAACATCTAAAAAGTATAGTTAATAATCTCTAACGTGCCTAAGATAAACTCTAAGCAACAACGTTTGTTACACAGTTTGCTAAGTAAGTTTGCTGTCTGTCAATATTGTTAGAGAACTGTCACTTGGCCAAACCGTTAGATTTCAGTCCAGGCGCTGCTGTTTCCACCCAAGAAACGTGACAGTAACGTGATTTTAAAAGTAGCAATTTTATTATTTTTTTTTATGGTAGTTGGCACGTCAGGTCGTGTCATGTCTTGCAACGCGAATGGGGTCTATCTACTCCATACAATTACTTTGAATGTAATTTATGTAATGTAATGCTATTGGTAAGTTAGGGCTTTCGCGGACTTCAGTCACGACAGTTTTAAGACAGACTATTTCTCTACTAGTGTGAACGAGACAGACTATTTATTCTCTTTAGCAATAGTCTATCTTAAAACTGTCATGACCAAGTCCGCGAAAACCCTTACTTGCCAGATGACGAGTCACGTTGCTTAGGTGGGAACAGCGCCATTGGAGAAATAGAAGGTATATGGATCAGTAAACCTGAAGGGGTTATTACATTACATGATTTGTCGAGAAATCGTGTAATGTTATAAGCCCTTTAAGACATACTCACCTTTTAATTCAGAATTCTATTCTCTCAATTTTCAGGGTTGCCAAGTCCTCTGCCTCAACCGCTTGATTTAAATCACCTCGATCAGTATGCAACGTATACACCTGGAGAAGATGGAGCGCTGGAGTCATCGATGACAGCTGGTGACTTCAGTGAAGCTATGAGATACGATCCAGTTCAGACGAATGTCTATCACTTGTTTACAAGGTATGTTTTTAGAGGGTAGAAAGTTCCACTAACTGATAGATGATGTTAAAGCTTGCTTGCACCAAAAATGCACTTAAGAGTAGCCCTCTTCTCACAATTTTTCTTGAAGAGTCAACCACTCACGCACAAGAAAAAATGTGATATTTATATAGAACACTCCCGAGAGAAATAATGAAACTTTCTCTAGCATATTTTTTTTAATTATGTGGCCATATCCAAACTATAATCACACATCTAAACTGAAAGTTTGACTCTTCAAACACTCAAATACAAGAAAAATTGTGATGGCCAATCACAATTTTGCTTGTATTTTAGTCTTCCGCAATTTAAATCTTCGCTTTTTTCCTGTTTAAGTTTTTTCATGTTTAAGTGAGCTTATGAGTGATAAAAATAGCTATGTGTTGCACGTATGTTTTGACTGTGCGTTGCACTTTAACCATATCAGAGTGCTTATACATCTATAATTTTCAGGGATAATCCAGTAGTGAGCCAGCCTCTCATTTTGAACAACCCCACTCTTCTCCAGACCACTAACTACAGAAGCGACAAACGTACAATTGTTCTTGTACATGGCTGGATGGAATCAGTTGTTTCTAACTTTAACAGTGTTCTTATTCCGGGTAAGCATTTTTGATTTCTCAATACCTGTGCAACCCAAAATGCCTAGATGAAGACGATGATGTTCCAAGATGGGATGTCTTAAGTATGTGATGACAATGGATGTCAGTATTGACAACGTTGCAAATATTGAATGACTTAATTATTATAAAATCTCTTTTTGACGTACCGCAAATTTCGCTGTAAAGGAAACAATTTATTGAGTTTTCGGCAATTCGTATGAATTGTAACTAACAATTTTCTCGTCTCATTTCCAGTATTCCTCGCCGCAGAAGATGTGAACATCATCGTGGTAGACTGGAGCGTCGGAGCCAGCGCTATTGACTTCAGGTACATCATCCGTAACACTATTGCTTCTGGTGAAGCAGTAGCGGCGTTCATAAACTGGGTGAACCAGGTGTCTGGTGCTACTCCTGTCATGTACCACATTGTAGGGCACGGGGCCGGCGGCCACCAAGCTGGTATTATTGGCAGGAACGTTGATGGAGATATTGCGTACATTACAGGTGAGAATTTAACTGAGATAAAGGATTCTAGATGAAAAACATAGGTAGAAGAAATAGGTATAGGTATAAGCAACTTACAATAATGAATGAGATATGAGAGGCCCACAAAATTGGCATTTGTAATAAGAATACCCACCAATTATAGGAAAGCAGCCAACAATATTTTTTTTCAGTTGGGCCCCTATCCTACTAATCCAAAGTTATAAAAATTACATTGTCATTTCAGCCCTTGACCCTGCTTTCGTTGGCTGGTCGAGTCACCCGGATCGTTTCAACCGAAACGACGGACAGTACACCGAAGTGATCCACACGAACTATGGCATCAACGGTTTCCTGGCTGATCTCGGTGACGTTGACTTCTACCCCAACGGCGGTATTTCCATGCCTGGCTGCGACTCCCACGCTTGCGATCATGCAAGGAGCTACTTCTACTTTGCGGAGTCCATCACTTTGGGAGGATTCACTGGAAGACAATGTGTTAACTACTTCGCTGCTATTTTGGGCACATGTGACCTGTTGCCTGGTAGGCTGCAGATGGGAGGACTCAGACCTAAAATCGGGTGAGTGTTTTGAAATCTTTTGTAAATTTCTACCTTAAAATCCACTATTGTTTAATTCAGTACCACTAATTAAATACTTTCATTGAAAACATGGCAGATAACGTAATTCGTGTAAGTTAGGAAATAACTTAAATGGAATTACATAATTTGTTTCATCTTTCAGGCAAACTGGTGTATACTTGTTGGAAACAAACGCCTCCCCTCCATTCTCTCTAGATTGAAGATGAAGAAAACAACATACTAACACTCCAAATTATTTATAACTAGGTACTAGTCACTCGCATCACAAAGTTTAAAGCAATAAATAGGATACTGATCATTCATTATAAGCATGAGAACTGAAGTTTAACTTATAACCTAAGATAAATGCGTTTTTGTATCTAACAATTCGCAAAGTATTTTATCACAATTGATTAGGATGTTTCAAGTTTTTGGGTCCTCTTCTTTGTGCAGACTCTGTTGGGTTCTCTTGGGGCAAGGAACTGCTTGGTTCTGTGGAACTGGCTGGTTTGACTGAAGTGCTGTTTGTGCTTGGTGTCTCTAAGAAGCTGGTGAGTAGTGCAAGGCTCTGCTGTGCAGTTTGATACATTCCAGCAAAGAACTTGTTCGGATCAAATTCAACGTCCTCGCCTTCTTCAGTGTTATCATCTGTATTGTCTTCTTCTTCCACGGCTCTGGAATTAAGTAATACATTCGAATATTCATTTTGAGAAGCAATAAAAAAATCAATAGCAACAACATCATAGCAGCATTCGAGAACATCTTTATCTTTATTTCCGCGAAAATATATTTCAGACTGTTATTTTTGTTGTTTTTCAATGTTATCGAGGTAATCCAAGATTTAGATTTAAAGAATTAATCATTCGCAATGATAATGACAACGATAAACGACGATGAAGACTCAAGGCCACCTCCGTACCTAATCCAAAAATTCATTATTTTTTAAAGGTCTATGAAGTAAGTGATTTGTCAATGTATGAAGACTCCTTGGTCGTGAATTTTATTGCAAGCTATTCCGAAACTATGGTGCGGACTATTATTGCGATATTTCAATAAATTAGCAACATTCCTTTTAGAAAGTTTACGTTTAGTAAGTATTAACTTAATAACAAAAAAGCGGCCAAGTGCGAGTCGGACTCGCCCATGAAGGGTTCCGTAGCAGATTGAATGAAAGGTAAATTACTGTTTACGATTTATGACGTATTAAAAATAAACTACTTACTAGATCTCGTTCAAACCAATTTTCGGTGGGAGTATACATAGTAATGGATATCATATATTTTTTTTAGTTTTATCATTCTCGTATTTTAGAAGTTACAGGGGGGGGCACACATTTTTCCACTTTGGAAGGGTCTCTCGCGCAAACTATTCAGTTTAGAAAAAAATGATATTAGAAACCTCAATATAATTTTTAAAGACCTATCCATAAATACCCCACACGTATGGGTTTAATGAAAAAGAAAAATTGAGTTTCAGTTTTAAGTGTGGGGGACCCCCAAATTTTTCTTATTTTTTTTATTTTTGTGTAAAAATCTTAATGCGGTTCACAGAATAATACATCTACGTACCAAGTTTCAACAGCATAGTTCTTATAGTTTCGGAAAAAAGTGGCTGTGACATACGACATGACGAATCTATAAGGGTTCCGTTTTTGCCATTTGGCTACGGAACCCTAAAAAGGAGGTAGGGGGAACCTATCCTTCTTTACATATTTTCTTTCTTTAAAAATACCGTTAACTTACGTTTCTTTCGGAGGGTCCGACATTTCCATTAGACTCTCGTTAGCCTTGAAGCAGCCTAGTGGAACCTTCCGCTGGGACAGGAATATTGTTCCTGGCTCCAGGTTCACGCAGCCTCGCAGGCCATCGGTGGTGGGACCCATGTGACTGAAGGTGGCACACATTTGGAAGAGCATGCCCATCACAAGGCACAATGGATCTGGGTTTGTTCCTGTAACAGAAATTATAAGAATTTTAGAAGGCCTCAGTATTACTTGTTTCTTCGATATCCCATTACCCTATTCCATTAGGTCTACTCTCTAAAGGGTGTGAAAAACTTCTTAACGAAGCCAGAAAGGCACTTCTACTCCCCGTCATTGCTATCATTTTTTTTGTTTGACACCATACCTGGAAACCTTCTAACGTTACGGAGATATTGGGGGTCAAAGTTACAACTTTTTGACAAGTTTTTTTTTAAATACAAGTTTTAGTGTGGGTATTTTACTTTAAGGGGCCGGCGGAGCATGCGTTTTTCATACAAACGTAATACCAAAATCATATGAAAATCAAACATATTCTTAAGGTAGTGTGCATATATTTCGATTGTCTTATAGAATATCTATGTTCACAAATAAATATTTTGAAAGGACAATGATATAAAGACGAGATAATAAGAGGAATTTAAAATTTCTATAGAAAATTTATTTTTCTCATAACTCTTGTTTAAATCAGTGTACATTCAAAATATGTGTTTGGGAACCTATATATTATGTAATCCAATCAAAACGAATACATACTACCTTATGAATATGTTTGATTTACAAATTATTTTGGTATTACGTTGTATGAAATTCGCATGCTCCGCAGGCCTCTTAAATACTTCCACGTACTATTCAATCCATCCATCAGCACAATGTTTTGAGTGCGTTGCATTGAGTTCTACCACAAATCTCGTATCACCCCAAAAAAAAGAAAGTTGCTTCCCAGAAACAATTTTTGCGTACAGTTACTTAGTTTGATGTACAGAATGCTTGGTTGACGGCTTTGTGATGAGATTGTTTACACCCTGTATATTGGTGAGCAAAAGTATAGAATACTGAAATTGTTCTTAGTTTATTTCTCGATGAAGTGGGTGGTAACAACTAGCTATCTAGCTAACACATTTTTTCTCTACTTGGACCTTTTTGGAGAACAAGTAAAGTGACATAACATCACGCCTTGCAGTCACTCAAATTGCCAGTATGTTTAAGTCCCAAGTAATAGGAGGCGAGCCTATTGCCATCAAACGGGCACAAATTCAGACTTTGTAGCTGCTACTGAGAAAGTCTTGATGGAAAAACCCAATAACACTTAACCTGGCCTGTGAATCAAACACAGACCAACGAGGCAGTAAAGTAAGTGTTTCCGAAAAACTAACTGATATTCTTCAACATCAAATTGCTATGTGGTTTCAAAACTTAATATTTGACAAGTTTAAATGAACCAAAAAGACTAATGAAGTTTAAGATCTCAGAACCGCAATGACTGCAGTGCATTTGAAAACATTATTGTTTTAGAAGATAGGAACACAGGTTCCGAAGTAAATGAAAGCAGAAAGGAAGTATAAACCGTGAGAGTAACAGGCATTGCATTCGACTTTCTCGCGAGATTATCTGAGAAACTTCTAGATGCAAATATGTAGGATTGCAGCTGCTCAGTTGGTGGAACAACTTTCTATAGAAATGCGGGTGAGCGCCCTTATTGAAAGTTCTGTTCGAACAAAACCAAATAGATGTGGTTACAAATTAGAAAATTATTTAAAGTCAAGAACGTGTCGTTCCCAATAGATTCAATAACATAAGCGTACTAGGGCTACATAATGGAGCCGTTTCTAAAACAATAACTAAACGTGAATAATTAAACATACCTTGGATTTTTTCATAGTCAACTTTCTTGCCATGTGAGATCTGAACGAAAAAGCCTTCATCCTTGGAAAGATACCTCATGTGGATGCATTCTGAAAATCAAAATAATATCATCATTAAAATAAACATAATTATATTTACTTAATCATGGACTATAGAAAGAGATACTAAGTTTGAAACCTGAGTCAGCATCGAAAATAACATTTTTGTTTCTTTTTACCTCGTCTATATTTTCGCTAGAAATGAATCTAGCATCACGTGAATAAAGAAGATACTTACTTGCGCCCGATGGATCATAGGAGGTGATGTTCTGGTCGATGCAGCAGGCGCAGGCGGGACCCTTGCACTTCCACTTGCAGGACAGCTCCTCACGTGGCTCTGCAGCCGCTGGTGCCCCTGGGTCTAAGAGCTTCTTGGCATCTTCTAAGTTATCTAAGTTCAGGAAATCTGTGAACGAAATAAAAATGAATGAACATTAATTTAGTGTAGGAACATAATATGTTCCTACACTAAATTGACGACCCGAATGGCGTAGTGGTAGTGACGCTGCCTTACGTTCTTAGAGTCCTGGGTTCGAATCCCGGTAGGAGCAAATGTTTGTGTGATGAGCATGGACATTTGTTTCCGAGTCATGGATGTTTATATGTATAATAAGTATGTATTTACAAACAAAAAGTATATATGTAGTATATCAACTATCTAGTGTTCACGACACAAGCTTTGCTTAGTGTGGCACTAGGTGGCGCTGTGTGCTAATGTCCAGTGATATTTATTTATTTATTTATGTCGACTCTTGGACTATTTCATATTGATTTTACGAACGTGAGGATCTCCCGTCGTACCGTATGCACCATTGACCTGCACCATCAATGGTGCAGATGAGACAAATTAGTTTCGTTTGCACCATTAATCCCGTCGTACCGTTTGCACCTTGGGTTAGCTTTGAAAGTTGGACAAAGTGTTTTATTTTTGTTTTTTTTTCAGTAGAAGCCAAGAGTCTGCATTTGTGTTCAATTAATGGCAATTTGTGTTCAATTAATGGCAAGTTGTGTTCAATTAATGGCAATTTGTGTTCAATTAATGGCAATTTGTGTTCAATTAATGGAAATTTAATAGGCTGAATCCCCATTACATAGGGCTTGAAAAAAAACATAAATGTCGATATGTGGGTTTACGATCGAGTACTAATAGTGGACCTCTGGCAAACCCTTCAGCATGTTCAGACCTAATAATGGTCGCTGTTTTAAATGTCTCGCACTATCCCTATGTTGTAAATGTTCGAGTAATTGAACTACTTCCTATTTTTTCTTATAACAGTTAAGCTACCGTAGTAACAAACAATAAAGAAAGAAATCCTAAGATCTAAACGATCCATTTAGGCGTTGTCGTTGTCAAAATGATAGCCATTAAACCTATTTAGGGTGGGTATGTAGGAAGGCACTTGAACTAGAATCTAATCTAGATTATAAAATTTTCTCTTTGTAACAAATGACCTGTATAATTTATTATTAAACGACTGTGGTGAACGTAATCCAAATTAGATTTTATTATATTGTTTGGTATTGTAACGCTTTCTAACCATGCTTGAAAGTAGATCTCTAATATAGGAGGAGCTGAGGCCTACCGCCTAGGTCTCTTCTCTATCAGGAGATATTACCTGGTTCATTAAAAACCAAATTCGTTCTGAACAAACAGGCGTCTGTTTTTCTCAAATGGAATGAAATTGCAGAAACAGTTGCCTACGAGAAATGTACTCGTAAATGAATAAACAAGATAATATAAATAGAAATAAACAAGACCAAAGCGGATTTTTCCTTCGCGTGTACCATAAATCCGAAAAAAAGAACGAACAGGGAAGAATTTGTCGGAAAAGGTCACATTCGATTTTCAAAAAGATTATTCTCCTTTCAGAAACCACCACACAAAATCATTCTATTCTATTTTTGATTGTTAAGCTCCAATACTTGCGTATTTTCGTGGCCAATAATTGCACGTCAGTTCAATACATAATCATACAGTTGTAAGGCAAAAAAACATCCATCAAATGCAGTGGGAGATATGACGACATCCAAAAAAAATTCACGTCCAAATATTGTTCGTCACTTTCACGCATGCGTAGTTCTAACTTTCACTAGTTCTGCGCTTGCGCCTTAGTATTGTTCATGGTTTTCTGTTACTGTAATGATGGAACAATGTCTATTTTGTCTGGTTATGTAAGACGCATGTCACGGTAGTTAAGAGATTTCTTTTGTTTTGATTGGATTGCAGATAAATTTTTATGTGTTTGGGTACGAAAGCGTGACAAGAGTTTGTGTTTTTCTGCTGCATCGGTTTCTGTTTTGAATGTTGTTAATAGTGCAGTGTAGTTACATCCTAAGTTATCTAGACTTTTCTGTCATGTTTCTTTGCATGACATCATAACATCATACCTGTAATCCCCAAATGGTGAAGTAGAGGTGTGCCTAACAGTATACCAACATTTCCCTAGTTATATTTTAAGTTTGGGTAACTTATATTTCAAAAAAAAGTTATCACAAAGTTAGAATTTTGACCCCGGGCATCGAACCCAACCCATCTCATACTCAGCAGTCACGCTTGCAACCACTCGACCTAGATTGTATGAAAAAGGCGTTTGACTGTTGAGCGATTTGTAGACGATTTCGGTGTTGATGTTTCTAGAATATGTATTTACTTTACATTAATACTGTATTGTATTAAGGGGCCGGCGGAGCATGCGTTTTTCATACAAACGTAATACTCGTACCAACATAATATGAAAATCAAACATAATTATTCTTAAGGTAGTGTGTATATATTTCGATTGGATTACAGAATATCTATGTTCCCAAGCAAATATTTTGAAAGGACAATGATATAACTAGACGAGTTAAGAGGAATTTAAAATTTCTATAAAAAAATATTTTATTCATAACTCTTGTTTAAATCAGTGTCCATTCAAAATATGTGTTTGGGAACCTATATATTCTGTAATCCAATCGAAATAAATACACACTACCCAAAGAATATGTTTGATTTACAAATTATTTTGGTATTACGTTTGTATGAAAAACGCATGCTCCGCAGGCCTCTTAACATTCTTACTTATTGTATTTCCTCCATACTAAGTTCATTATTCTCGTAGCTTTTTCCCAACTATATTCGGATCGGCTTTCAGATCACTTGCCCATCTGAC
Organism: Xestia ashworthii; assembly: GCA_950022955.1. Lineage (NCBI taxonomy): Eukaryota > Metazoa > Arthropoda > Insecta > Lepidoptera > Noctuidae > Xestia > Xestia ashworthii. Next base: position 9,534,019 of record OX465550.1, read on the forward strand.
CTTCACAGTTACTGGGTAACTTGACATCCCTTGGTTAGACTGGTAGTCAGCTTCTAGGCTTGTGACTACCTATCTACAGTCGAAGTTCTACAAAAGATAGCCGTAACCAAATCATTGTGGCTTTTCTGGGCATGAAGGGACCGTAAAGGGTGTAAAAATGGTCATAACGAATCTGACAGGCACTTGTTCTCCCCTTCATTATTGTGATCGTTCTAGACTATTAGAACAAAGAAATGACATACCTGGGATCCTACTAGTTACGGGAACCGTACATTTGGGGTCAAAGTTACAACTTATTTACGTTGTAAGTTTTTTTAAATATATGTTTCTAACCTGACTTTTACTTTAAGCACCTTCGCGATCCCCGTACTATTCAATCCATCCATCAGCACAATTTTTTTAGTGTGTTGCATTAAGTTCCACCGAAAAACGTGATTTTTCACCCCAAGTAAAAGTAGTTTCGCAGCAAAGTTTTTTGAGTAGTACTACTTAGTTTTATGTACAGAATGCTTGGTTGACGGCTTCGTGAAGAGTTTGTTTACATCCTGTATCAGTTACGAAATGAAAAGAAATTCCATATCTAGGATAACACTTAAATAAACGGTATTGTTTTATACCTATGTATTATAATCGCTCTCCGCATGGTAGAGTGAATGAACGCTACCGTTTTGTTTCCGCACATGTTAGCATTTGGTGCAACTACGGTATCACTGAAAAAATATAAGTAGGCCTGTGATGTGTGCCGTTTACTTGAAACACAAAAACTTTGCTCAATGTTAAACAGTGGATTTATTTTATTACTTGGTAAGCCATTCTGCGGCATCTCCTAACCGTCTCCAATAGTTATTAGAAAAAGTTAAGCAATTACAAAATTTTGAGCATGACCAACGAGCTACAGACATGACTTATTTTTAAGAGCAGCATTGTCTTCGTAGTAGGCAATAAAAACTCCATTTGCCGGAAATTGAGGACATCACTGAGTCGATCAATTATTTCTCCTTTAGTAATGTTTAATATGCATGACGATCTATTTGCAGCGGTAAATACGAAGTGCACCATCACGGACTCGTATAAAGTATTTCAATTACGAATAAAATTATACTTAGATTTAAAAACTTTTTCCAATAGGTTTCTCCTGGAAATATTTTCAGCAACAACATATTACTTAACGTATATGTATCTTCCAAGTTCCTTAAGTATGTACAGCGGTTCATTAAATTAAAACAAATAATAAATTCAATATTCATTCACACCGTATCTGTTATTCATTAGACGCAACCTTAATAGCTTCCTGTCGCACACAGCTGTCAATCACGCTTACATTAATCACTGGAAGTCAATTGTTACCCTAATACATACACTTTCTAATCAAGTACTTCCAAACAAGATCAATAAGTACTCACCCAAAATGTTTGCACAGTGGGCAACCGCAAGTACAGTGAAGACTAAAGAAAGCGTGAGTTTGACCGACATGTCGATCAGCTGTCACTATCACGGACTTCGACGTAAAACGAACGAAAAAGTCGATTTATTTTATACCGCGTTTTATAAAGGAGCTAGGCTCGTGTGCTTGGAGAAGGCGACCGTCGCAAGCGCCGGCAATACACTGCTCCTTCCCAGAGATCTCGCTGCGGCCGTTTCACCTCGCTCACAATAGAAGGTGAAATTTAAATAAAGCATAACGCAGTATTATAACGACATGCATCAGTGAGATGCATCGAGAAAGCGGCTGTCATCAACCCTCCCCCTAATTCAGCCATGTTTGTTTTCGGTATTGGGGAAAACTATGGTATTTTGTATTATGGACATCTTGGTACGTACTTGGGTATAACGTAGGAGCTCGAAACTTGTTTGTGCGCTTTCTCTCAGACGTTATAGACGCTTCGATGTGTTTATAAGGCAAACAATAAAAGTGGCTGGTGACTTTGGTGACGTTTCTTATTCATAATAATGATGGTCTGTTCAGAGAAATTTAAGTGTACTTACTTACTCTCCTAGCTAATGTTTATTTAGTACTTGTCTATAATTTTAGAAGTAATTTTCCATTAAATCATTTGTTGAAGAGATTAATTTCTTTTTTTAGAACTCGTAGCCAGAATGACTGAAAAAACATATGTATAAAACATTTAATCGTTACTGATATCGATATCGGCGTGAATTTAATTTGCATAATTGATAGTTTTTAATTAGTCGATTTACATTTTGTTTATAATGATGATGGATGGACTTCAGTTTATAATAAAAAAACGGGCCAAGTGCGAGTCGGACTCGCCCATGAAGGGTTCCGTAGCAGATTGAATGAAAGGTAAATTGCTGTTAATGATCTAAGCCGTATTAAAAAAAAACTACTTACTAGATCTCATTCAAACCAATTTTCGGTGGAAGTTTACATGGTAATGTACATCATATAATTATTTTTTTTAGTTTTATCATTCTCTTATTTTAGAAGTTACAGGGGGGGGGGGGGGGCACATTTTAGCACTTTGGAAGTGTCTCTTGCGCAAACTATTCAGTTTAGAAAAAAAATATGTTAAAAACTAAGGACCGACCGAAGGTTCGGTTTCGGCTAGTTTCGGCCAAAAAATCTAGTTTCGGCCACAGTTTCGGTTTCGGCCAATAATTGGCCGAACCTTCGGCCCCGCCGAAACTAGGTGTTCGTGAATTGTCACGCATCATTCGGCTTACTTTGAGTGAGTGAACGTGATTGCCAATTGTGTTTGCTAGCCAGCATGATCGTGATGATTTGAGGTTGTGGTTTTTCTCGCGCAAACATTATTAGGTAAATATTTGTTTTTACTTTTGATTAATGATGATGTATTTTATGGCATTCATTAGAGTCTTGTCCTACAGCGGAAAATAAATAGGTTGTAAGTTGTAATAGAATAGAATTCATTAGATAAAGTCGATCCGTGAACTGACGCGCGGCTCCAGCGCTGCAGTCGTGCTTTTTTTAATTATACGGATTAACCAAGCAGCGAGGCGGCCAGCGCTGTAGCGCTGGCCGCCTCCACCTGCTACAGCCGCGCGGCACTTTGCGGCAAATTTGAAGGCGCCCTAAAAGATGTGTATTTGTTGTTTGTGATGTTTGTTTACCTGTGATGTTTGATTCAAACATTACTCTATTTGTTTGTAATTGTTGTTGGATTCAATTTTGTACCTGTATTCGAACCGCCCCGTAAATCCGATACACAACTACCTCCGGTGATTTAAATGTTACCGTGAATTACCTTCAGTCATGTCGCATTTTTCCCTTTAGTACGCCAGGTGCTTAGTCAATTCGGACCCGTAGTACAGTAGTACTGTACGTGAAAGTTTTCTAGTTATACTTCATTATTTACTTGAATTAATTTTCCTTTTAATAATGACTGCCATAGGTATGTTTACCTTAGTAGTTTTTGTATTTTAATCTGTGAGATATTATTTATTTATAATGACTGATTTCTTTCAGGTAAAAAATGACACAAAAAGAAAAGAATCCTATTTGCCATTTTTTTTAAAAAGCAGTATTTTATGAATTAAGAAATATTTTTGAAACATAGGTACTTTAATTGTTGCATTTTATTTTTTAGACGTGTTTACTGTCTATATACGCGTAAAAATACAAAAGATTTAACATGCTATAAAAATTTAAATAAGTTTCGGTTTCGGTTTCGGCCGAAACTGGGACCAAGACCGAAGGTTCGGTTTCGGTTTCGGTTTCGGCTGAAAATCCTGTTTCGGTCGGACACTATTAAAAACCTCAATATCATTTTTAACCGACTTCTAAAAAAGGAGGAGGTTCTCAATTCGGATGTTTCTATATTTTTTTTTTTTTTTTTTTTTTTTATGTTTGTTCGCGCATAACGCCGTCGCTTGCCAACCGATTTGAAAAATTCTTTTTTTGTTGGAAAGAGTATACTTTCCAAATGGTCCCATAGCCACCAAGTCGGGATCTGATGATGGAATCTTGGAGAAATCGAGGGAACTCTTCAAATTTTATAGGATAACGTACAGCGATTTTGGTATTTTCTACAACAAGTGAAGCATTTGCGTTTGATAAGAACCATTCTAACATCAGATCTGATGATGAAGCCAAGAGTCATGGAACTCCATAATGAGACAATGTATCCTAGTCGTGTTTGGGCTTGTTGCAATAGTCACGGTATGCACTTTCCATGTGTATCAAGCACATGTGAACCACTAAAAAGTGAAAAATAAAAACTTTTTTTGCAAAAAATAAAACCGACTTCCAAAAAAAACATAAAAGTTAAAAATAACTTTAGCTTCTGAAGTCGGTGACAAAAAAATTAAATATCAATCAAACAAAGGTCACCGACTTCAGAAGCTAAAGTTATTTTTAACTTTTATGTTTTTTTTGGAAGTCGGTTTTATTTTTTGCAAAAAAAGTTTTTTGAAGACCTATCCATAGCTACCCCACACGTATGTATGGGTTTGACGAAAAAAAAAAAATGGACTTTCAGTTCTAATGGGGAACCTCCAAAATTTATTGTTTTTTTTTCTATTTTTGTGTGAAAATCTTAATGCGGTTCACAGAATACATCTACTTACCAAGTTTCAACAGCATAGTTCTTATAGTTTCGGAAAAAAGTGGCTGTGACATACGGACGGACAGACAGACAGACAGACATTACGAATCTATAAGGGTTCCGTTTTTGCCATTTGGCTACGGAACCCTAAAAACCGGTAATTTTTACTTTGCTTCAATGCAATTTGTACATTGGGCAATTTTGTTTTCGAATTTTTCATTTCTTGAGAAGATAACAATAATAACCTGTCTCTGTATTTTCAATATGGCTGTGTTTTGTTTAAATTAATAAATCAGGATGTCTAACAAATACGATCGTGTTAGACAAAACATAATGAAAGCGATAATAAATCCTGTGTCCAGTGATTTTAATCAATGGTCGAATCGCATACGGCAAAATAATACTGAAAGTGTGGTAATATAAAGGGTGTAAAACATCTCTTAAAGAATCCGAAAACCACTTGTTCTCCCCGTCATTGCGATCATTTTTTTGTTCTAAGCCATTCCTGGGAACCTTCTAGTTACGGAGATATTGGGGGTCAAATTTTCAACTTTTTGACAAGTTTTTTTTTAAACACAAGTTTTTATTGCAAGATTTTTACTTTAAACACCTCCACGACCCCGTACTATTCAATACATCCATAAGCACAATGTTTTAAGTGCGTTACATTGAGTTCTGCCAGCAAACATGATTTTTCACCCCAAAAAACAAAGTCGTTTCCCAGCAATAATTTTTGCGGAAAGTTACTCAGTTTGATGTACAGAATGCTTGGTTGAAGGCTTCGTGATGAGGTGGGTTCCGTATAAATAGGTACTGTATGTTACACCGTGTTTCCGGACGATATCCATAAACTTCGACCCGTCATTGTACTCATCATTATGAACAACTTTTACTATGGGACCAAACCCTTTTTTCTTTTTTTTTTTCTGATTGGAAATCATCAAATGACTTCTCCCACTCTGGGCGGAGCGGGAGGGAGTGTCGGGCTTTTACGGACTAAAACCCATCCATGTTCCTTCATCGCCCTTTATGTTCCGGGGCCGCGGTATCTCTTTCGAACAGGCCCGCAACCCCGGCAGGCATGGGACCAAACCCTGACTTGCGAAACGGACAACCCGGCCACAAAACGTGTACCTACGCGTTCAATGTATATGGATAAACATTTTTTTTTCTACTTCATTGTTGTTAAACTTTTTTTTTTAAGTTAATTTATTCTGTCATTTGTAGATCTTTGACAGTCGTTACAGGTAGTCAGTGGCCCAAAAGTCTGACAACCAGGCTTATCAAGGGGTATCGTATTCAGTATTAAATGGGTTGTGGAGGTCAGATAGGCAGTCGTTTCATGTAAAATACTGGTATTCAGCTGCACCCGGTTAGACTGGAAGCCAACCCCAACATTGTTGGGAAAAGGCTAAGCAGAGGACGTTGAATTGAATTTATTTCGAAGCGTTTTTGCACCTTTCAAATAATTTCCATTTCAACAACAACAGAATTCAAACTAACGTAAAAAAGGGGCATGCACATAGAAAGCCGGTGTTATTCTGGTTCGTCTGCATGTCTGTCTGACGGTACACAGGTGACGGTCAGGTGCGCACGCGCCACTGCCCCAGTTGCGGGTCGTTGTCTCGTAGACCACTTTACACAACAGAACTGGCAATGCCGAGTAATTGTTACGTGGTTAGAGAAGATTCAGATTATTGATAAGTATGTAACTGAAGATTCAAAAGTTAAGAATAGCCAGCTCATTATTATATAACATAACATCACGCCTATAATCTCCAAAGGGTGAGGCAGAGGTGTTTGAATAGATACAGGTCAGAATAATTTACCAAGGGGTCCATGTAGTCCCTCTATATGTTATATCATATTTTTATATTTAAGGCGCCTATACGAGCTAAATTAGCAACTCTATTTGTGGTGGTTCAAACTTCGTTTGAAATGCCGTTAGAATAAAGTTATAATCAGCTTGCACTACAAAGTGGTAGTTACGTCAGCCACTGCGGGCCAAATAGCGCGAAATGAGTGGTTTCGATCGATTTACAAAAAAACTATTGATTGGATTAAAAAACTAAAACAGTATCATGCTAATATATTGCTTGTAGAATTATTTGCCAAAAAATCAGAATGATCGCATGCATATTAGTATGTTTTCTATTGTTTGAAAGATATTTTTAGAGGTAAGTTCGTGATTTCTTTTTATCGAGCCAAATTAATTGTATTATGTTTTCAAAACAGTATCATGCTAGCATATATCCTGAAGAATATCATATATTTTTCTGGTCTTGTTTATAGCAGTGAATCATATACTTTTAGTAATTATAAAACTCGCGTTTAGCTCGTGTAGTCGCCTTAAGTTACATCTACCACTGTTTTTCTCCGCAAAGATTGAGTGGTAGAAAACACATAATATGGCAAATTTGCTTCTGTGCATTTGTGTGCTCGAATTGACTAATGAATCTATACTTTAATAATATTATAAAGCTGAAGAGTTTGTTTGTTTGAACGCGCTAATCTCAGGAACTACTGGTTCGAATTGAAAATTTATTTTTGTGTTGGATAGTCGATTCATCCCGGAAGGCTTTAGGTTATATAAAACGAAATTCGACACTTTTCCGCTGGGAGTACGCACACCATTTAATAGGCCATGTAAATCATCAATCAGTAAATTATTTACGTTACGTACGTTTTTTCTATTAAGATATCATCGCATCGATTATTTTTATCCAACCGAGTGCGTTTGCGACATATTTGATGCACTGTGGTGCACGTACGTATTGTCAAGTTCATGGACGTGCAAGCTGTTGAAGACCAACCTTTATGTACTTTTAAAAACTAGACTGGTAAAAATAACTTTTATTAATTACCTTTATTTATTTCTTTCCAAACATACATTTTCGAATATTTCTTAAAAAAACATTTAAACTTATGAAAATTGTAGCACAACAGTATCAGAGACGATATCAAGCTACCCGGCGAAAGAGAAAGGAACCTTTTTTGTTACGAGCCGTGTCCAGGAGTACCGTTTTCTGAATTAAACCCTCGATCTATCTGCCTAACAAGAGCCTGCTCAGGTGTTGGTATACCAGAAGCTCGTGGCAAATAAGCCATTAGCTGATACGATTTTCGGCACAATGATCGCTTGCACCTCCTGAAGTTCGTAGGACTGTAGCCAGCGGCATCGAGAGGACGAAGCTACAAACTGCTCAGTATACCAGAGGGTGTAAACCCATAAAAACTTTCTTGGGTGCGTCTTAACCTATGGGTAGTTCTTTGAAATGTGATTCTTCGACTGATGACCATGGCCAAAATTTAATTTCACTTTTAGGTTTGTAACACATGTTCATATAAAAATAGGTATACCAAATAACATATATTTGAATGAGGGACTCGTTTTTATAAAATAGTTATGAAGATATCAACGTTCAAATATTTTGTGCCGAGATTAATCAGAATTTGTAACAGATGAATGAGAAACAGAAATAAAAATGAAAAATGTTATGTAGATGGGCTCTGTATTATAAAAATAATTATGTATTTTGACAACAACATTAAAAAACGCCACATTAATCAGTATTATACGCCGGACATGTCATATTTACTTATTCATAAATACACTAACGTAGTTATAAGTAATACTTATATTTTTTATAGGACAGTTCATTTCCTTTCGATATAATTATAATTTATATTAATTTATCAAAGGGGAAAAAAATGCATTATTTTGTACGTAGACAGCAATTATTTGAAAAATATAATTGGTGCTAGTTAGAGATATACAGGGTGTAAATCACCTCATTACAAAGCCGTTAACCAAGCATTCTGTACATCAAACTAAGTAACTTTCCGCAAAAATTATTGCTGGGAAACGACTTTTTTTTTGGGGTGAAAAATCATGTTTGCTGGCAGAACTCAATGTAACGTACTTAAAACATTGTGCTGATGGATGTATTGAATAGTACGGGGTCGTGGAGGTGTTTAAAGTAAAAATCTTGCAATAAAAACTTGTATTTATAAAAAAACTTGTCAAATATTTGAAACTTTGACCCCCAATATCTCCGTAACTAGAAGGTTCCCAGGTATGGTGTAGAACAAAAAAATGATCGCAATGATGGGGAAAACAAGTGCCTTTCGGCTTCGTGAAGAGGTGTTTTACACCCTTATGTAAACGACCCGTGTTGACGACCCGAATGGCGCAGCGGTAGTGAGGCTGCCTTACGTTCTTAGGGTCCCGGGTTCGAATCCCGGTAGGTTTCATTGCAAATGTTTGTGTGATGAGCATGGACATTTGTTTCCGAGTCATGGATGTTTATATGCATAATAAGTATGTATTAACAAACAAAAAGTATACATGTAGTATATCAACTGTCTGGTGACCACAAAACAAGCCTTGCTTAGTGTGGCACTAGATGGCGCTGTGTGTAATGTCCAGCGATATAAAAAAAAAAACTGTACAAAAAAAATATCCTGATCAATAAAGCTACCGAGTCCACCATGGTCCAGTGTACTCGCAACGTCTCCAACCGGCAGAAATGGAAGCACATTGCTGAAAGGGCAATCTTCGGGGAAGCGAACGACCTACCGAACAGCTTTCCATGTACCTCGTCTGCGCAAGCACGAACACTCTGACAAGAGTATTTCGTCTGACTGAAGAGAAGATGGGTAGTCAAAGTTGTAATTTTCTTCTGATTGAATGTCGTTTATTAATTATTTATTAATTAGGACCGCCATCGTTAGGGCGACTGTATAATATGTTTGAAGTGGTTTAATACGCTATTTACCTTCACCGTTAGCACAATGTAACATCAGCATTTTTAGCTGCACATAACTGAAGCCTACCTATATACGGAATTTAAAGGAACACAAATTGATTCCGTGCTAGCCAACATAACTTAGTTTTTTGTAACAAAATTCGTACATGCATTTCGTTGTTTATAATTAAGCAAAAACTGTAGTCATAGGTAAACGTAATTAATGAAATGGCATTATATTGATTCGTATTAGAAGTTCAATGATTTATATCTTATATCCATAGATACCCCCACACGTAAGGGTTTGATGAAAAAAAATTTGAGTATCAGTTCTAAGTATTCACAATAAATTTTGGGGGTTCCCCACCCCCAAAATTTATTGTCTTTTTTCTATTTTTGTGTGAAAATCATAATGCGGTTCACAGAATACATCTACTTACCAAAGTTTCAACAGCATAGTTCTTATAGTTTCGGAAAAAAGTGGCTGTGACATACGGACCGTCCGACAGACAGACAGACAGACAGACCGTTTTTGCCATATGGCTACGGAACCCTAAAAAGAGAGTTTTACGTGGGAAGTTGAATCGACGTGTCTGTAGGAAGCTGTGGCCCAATTACAAAAGAAAGAAAGAAAAGTTGAATATCGATTATGGAGACCGCTTTCAATTGCCATAGTTGGATTTCAAGTATTTTTATTGCCTCCGAAATTACCTACCTACCGTAGTCTGGGTATTAAAATATGACCTATGTAGACTAGCTTTCATTACTTACCAGTATTATAAGAAGTGTAGAAATGTTATATTTATAATTAAGGTATGTCTCTAAGTTTGATTTTGTTACAGAATAGCCAAAAACATTTTAACAAAATGTAAACAAACGACACTCTGTGAAAACTAAAACATTCATTGCTGACCCTTTTTTGTTTATTGTTAACATTAATTGCTGCTTATAATTTAAAATGAAATAATAAAAAACACTAAAATAAAGACTCGGCCACATTTATTACATAATTTGTCCATCATTATCCTGCCCAAATTCCAATTTATTTGTCCATCATTCTCCTGCCCTTATTCCAATTTATTTGTCCATCATTCTTCTGCCCTTATTCCAATTTATTTGTCCATCATTCTCCTGCCCTTATTCCAATTTATTTGTCCATCATTCTCCTGCCCTTATCAAATTTATTTGTCCATCATTCTCCTGCCCTTATTCCAATTTATTTGTCCATCATTCTCCTGCCCTTATTCCAATTTATTTGTCCATCATTCTCCTGCCCTTATTCCAATTTATTTGTCCATAATTCTTCTGCCCTTATTCCAATTTATTTGTCCATCATTCTCCTGCCCTTATTCCAATTTATTTGTCCATCATTCTCCTGCCCTTATCAACTTTATTTGTCCATCATTCTCCTGCCCTTATTCCAATTTATTTGTCCATCATTCTCCTGCCCTTATTCCAATTTATTTGTCCATCATTCTCCTGCACTTATTACAATTTATTTGTCCATCACTCTCCTGTCCTTATTCCAATTTATTTGTCCATCATTCTCCTGCCCTTATTCCAATTTATTTGTCCATCATTCTCCTGTCCTTATTCCAATTTATTTGTCCATCATTCTCCTGCTCTTATTCCAATTTATTTGGATGTCTTCTTCTTCCATGCTTCTCCATTAGTCAGACACCTCTTTTCTAGCATATCATCCTTCACACAGTACATCCATCGTTTCTTTAGTATTCCTCTACTCTTATAACCATCAACATTCATACTCAAAACAATCATTTTACAATCTAAGAAACTCTCACTTCTAAAAATAAACTCATACAAAACATTACTACTCAAAATATTAACATCCGCATATTACATACAAACATATAACACAATGCAATACAATATGGCGCCACGAAGGTTACACCATAGGCATCATCATGCGCCCGCTAACGATGGCCCAACGATGGTCCACTGTGTGAACACGTGTACACGAGTGGTCAGAATTCGATCGCGTCCACTTTCTCCGCGGGAAAGTGACCACTCATGGACCAAATGCCACCCGACCGACCGAACTGGTTTAGTACGGACGATGTGAATTGGCCACTGTGTCGTTTGGCTTTTTGGTATTGAGGATGTTATGTAAATGGTGGTATGGGTAATGAGTGTACATACATAGTTAATTTTAGTAGTTTAAAGCGGAATTCACGGAATTTTTGCTGTGGTAGTTGATCTTGGGTAGATTATTTAATTTTGTTTTTTTTAAAGAATAAATATTATATTAGAAATATGTATTTAATAAACTACCGGGTAGTACAATAAAATAACTCGAACTCGATGGATTTATTTTCTGGAACAAAAATGCACGGGTTACCGTTTGATGGCAATAGTCACGCTCTCTATGACATGGGACTTAAGCATAGCTGGAATTTGGGCTCACTATACGGTACAGCTCGATATAATCCTTCGAAGATTAATTACAGACGTGAGGTTATGATACGAACAGGAAAATAAGGTGAAAGCGTCAGGGTAGCCCACGAAATTAAATAAGAACGATTTTGACCTTAAAAAATTGTTCCTTGACCTTTATGAACTTGCAGGGTTATATTGATGATTTTGATGATTATAATTCTGTTACTACATACGTCTTACAGTCGCGACCGATATTTTCATCAACATACAACCTACAAAGTGCCTGCAAGTGGCCTGCAAAGTGGAAAAAAACCTTGGAGCATCAACCTTAAGCAAATCACATATAAGTAGCAGATTTATTGATTACTGAATATTTATTTATTTATATAATGTCACTAGCTGTTGCCCTCGACTTCGCTCGCGTTCATTCAGAATTTGACAATCAATTCGCTTTGTATTTTGATTGTAATAATAAAATTTAATAATGATTTGAAAGACACGTGGCGCTATCTATTATCATAACTACGTTATTGTTTTTTTCTTTGGAAATAGTTATTTTTTTCGGTATGAAAGGTACCCTATGACCGTTTCTGTATTCCTGACAACGGATATGCAAAATTTCAGGATTATCAGTTCAGTGGTTTATGCGTGAAAAGGTAACAAATAAATTTACTTTCGTATTTATAGTATTAGTTTTTTTATTTTAGTTTTAGTCAATCATTTTAGTTCTTTAAACACTTTATCGATGATTTCCAACCCTGCATGAAAACACAACACACGTACATAATTATACTGCCACTAAAATAAGTTTTACGCCAATGCGTAGTGCCCCTGTTATATCCGAGAGCATCGTTCTGTATGAGATGTTTCTGGAAGTTACGGAGAAATGAAACGCCTTTCTGAGAAGCAATCACGGTTTCTTAATTTCCATGGAAATTCCACTATTAATATATGGTGTTCGATTGAGTTACGTAAGATTTATTAACCAAAATATATGAGCAAACAAAAAAAATCTTATGATCAAGGTACAAAATAGCAGTTTTTTACAAAGTACAAATTGTTTAGCTTAATATTGACCAACTGTTGCTACAATGAAGTAAGACTCGAGACTATAAATCCAACGTAAACACAAAATAAAAACGTCAAGCAATTAAAGCAACAAAAACAATTGCCTCCGTCAATTAACCTAGCGAATCGTTTTCACACCCCAAAAAAGCTCACACTAAGTGCCTATCATTTCCTTCCCAAGTAGAATGTACAATCAACACTTGAATGCCGACTTTACTTGACACTGAATTCTACATACCCGACCAACTGCGTCTCGGCTTTCACCCATCCTTCACCGTTCATACAAGAGTGAAAGAGAGGTCCGAACGGCAGTTTTCCTTTCTCGCCCACTGTTATACGTCACTGCACATTTCTCCCGGTACGACTCGAGGCTTACAACAAATCAGTGTAGCTGTTACTACGGTGTCGTCTGCGTTTTTAGATCCGTCAAGTGTGAACTCGTAATAATATTTGTATTTATTTGAACGTGGATCGAAGGTGTTGGATGTATTTGAGTGTTTAATTAATTAATTGATTATTGAAGTTTTGAACTAGAAGGTAAGAATTAATTTTTAGTTGTATTTGTTTACAATTTTGGGCAAGATAAACATTTTTAGAGGATTTTTTAAATTACGTATTTGTGAAAATTCAATAAATAACATAAATAAAATATGTACAGATAGGAAGCAAGTTCAATAGTAAAACATGCATATTAATGTAAACACGCATGCATAACTTCTCATAAGTGTCGGTGCAATGCGCAGTGAAAAAGACTTCAACGCGCTACTAACTCTACTTTGTAAGAAAATTATGTTTTCCAATTCAGTTGTTTTTAACTGATATGCCGACTGTCAGTCCTATATATTTTCGTTAATATCTTCATTAGTATGATGTCACATAAATTATTTCATGCAATAATGTACATAAAATGATATTAAAAACTAGTAATCGATACTTATTTTATGTTTGTGTTTATTTTAAAGGCAGAAAAAAATGTGTCATCTTGGTTTTTCAATATTTTATCTTTTAACATTTTTCAGGCAGGGAGCCAGTCTTCAAGATGAAGCTCTCCCTGGTTTTTGAGTTGCTTCTAATATTCATACTCTTGGCCTTTGCCGCGTCGATGAGTGTCAGTAAGTATCCTGGACTATAATGCATCACTAACGAACTAACTAACCTAACTAGTCAATAACCATGTTCACATTAGCCAAGCGTTAGAATTTAATTATTTTTATTTTATTTATTTTATTTATTTGGGAAAACAAACAATTACACATTAAGAATTAAAAAAAGATAAGGTACAAAAATGATACAAATGTGAAATCAACCACGTTCTCCACAGATACACAATGAGACAATTTGTTAAATTTTAAGATTAGCGTTGTAAACAATAAAAATAAGAACAGTGATAGTAGTAAAGTATCAACAATACATAACCTAAAGCCAATAGTGCCGCAAAGGTGGAACAACAACAATGTAATACTAATTTTTCAATATGTTAAGTAACATGAGTCTAAACTTTCCTTGCGGTAAAGCAAACAGATCCAAACTGCAGAAATTCTTATTAAAATTGCTCGCAAGGCGACGAAGAGGAGCACGCAAGCCGGCGTTTGTACGACTGGTAGTAGTAGCAAATACAGGTCGTGCGCGCACCTCGCGCCCCGGCATGTTCTGGGAACTATATAACACAACTTGTTACTAATGTCTAAACAATCATACGAGTTATTGCATAAGTCATATAAAAATGTAGTTTCAAGAAATGTACGCCTTGAACTCAAAGAAAGCAGATTAAATTTTTTAAGTAACTCACTATAAGGGAGATAGCAACTCTTAAAGCAGCGATAATGCATAGACTTTAAAAATTTACGTTGAATGCTTTCTATACACTCGATGTATTTATTGTAGTAGGGGTTCCACACAGGTACTGCATATTCTAATTGAGACCTAACTAATGATCGATACAGATATAAATATGTACTAGGGTGCTTAAATTCTGTGGCCGATCTCATCACAAAGCCGTACATGCGATATGCATTATTAACAATTTTATTAACATGTGCATCCAAGTGCAGTCTGTTGTCAAGTAATATTCCCAGGTCGCGGATACAAGTCTCCCTTGCCAGAGTTACATTGTGTATTGCATAGGGATATTTAAATACATTTTTATTTTTAGTAAAACTAATACAACAACATTTAGAAATACTAAGTTGGAGTTTGTTTTTAGTGCAATAATCTGCAAGACGATTGAGGTCTTGTTGAAGCAGTTGACAGTCAAGCATTGTTTTGATGGGTCTAAAGACTTTAAGGTCATCCGCGTAAAGCAAGAAATTAGAGTTAAGAAAGCACATGTCAATATCATTAATAAATATAATAAATAACAAAGGACCCAGAATCGAACCTTGAGGCACCCCTGATGAAACAGTTATGGATTTGGAATGGAAACCATTAACTACCACTTTTTGCGTTCTATTTGTAACATAGGAAGTGAACCAACGAAACAAATCCCCACGAATGCCGTTAAATGCTAATTTGTATAACAGTAATTTATGATCGACCTTGTCAAAGGCTTTACGGAAATCAGTATAAATAGAGTCTACCTGTACAAGTCTGTCTAAATTATTAAATAAATAATCGGTGTATTCAATTAAGTTAGTAGTTGTAGATCTTTTCTTGACGAACCCATGCTGTTGCTTAATGATCTGATCATGCATAATCGGATACAGCTGATTGTGGACAAGTCTCTCGAAAACCTTTGACAAGATTGGCAAAATGGAAATAGGACGGTAGTTCTCAACTTCATGTTTTGGACCAGATTTATGGACAGGGGTGACATTAGCTCGTTTCCAAACTTCTGGGAAAATTCCTTGGCTCAAACATTTATTATAAATAATATATAGTGGGAGACTTAAAGTGTCAGCGGTATTTTTAAGAAAAAGTGGTGGTATACCATCGGGTCCTGGGCCTTTAGAACAATCCAAGGATTTCAATGCACTATGTACTTGTTCAACACTGATCACAATGTTGCTAATGAGACGACTATTCTTAGCATCATCGGATGTCTGCTGCTGCACATCGTTGAGAGTGGAAGGCTCATAAACAGAATTGAAGAAGTTCAAAAAGAGATTACAGATTTCGTCTGGATTGTTGGAAGATTGTCCCTCGTAATGCATAGTTGAAGGAATGGAAGCTGTGGATTTACGGTTAGATATAAAAGTCCAGAAATATTTAGTGTTAACTTTTATGCTATCCTCAACTGACTTCATGTATAAACTATAACATGTTTTAGATTCAGTATGAAATCTCAACCTATACAGTGAAAATTGTTCGTAATCTGATAAATTTTGATACACCTTCCATTTACACCACGCCTTAGCTTTATTTTTAAATATATGTATCAATGATGGTGAAAACCAGACCGGATATTTAGACGACTTGACCGATGTTAAGGGAACGTGAGCCTTAATAACTCTGAAAATTATTTCATAAAATGTATTTACCGCATCTTCTGCAGACTGCCCTTGTAGTAATTCGTCCCAGTTAACTTCGGCCAAATCACCATTGATTTCTTCGTAATTCGCCTTATAGTAATTGTACCTCTGTATGGATTTACGTATCATGGCTCGATTACCTAAATTGAAAGAAGCCAATATACATAGGGGTGGGTGATAAGGGTCTGAGGTTAATAGTGTATCAGTGGGTGTTACAACAGAACACTCATTATTACTGATCACCAGATCCAAAATCTTTCCAGTCGAATTTTTTATATTATTATACTGATAGGCATTCAATATGGACATAAAGATACTTATTTGTCTACAAATTGGAGAGTTGATGTTATTTAAATCGATGGTAGAACATGAACTGCTAGCAGCTAACCAATTAATGTCGGGGAGATTGTAATCACCAAACAGATAGAAATTTTGAACACTTCCACTCTCAACAACCGCTTGCAAAAGCTCCAAATATGCAACATAAACACTCTCGGGGGTTTTTGGTGGAATGTATGCTGAGCATATGACATCGTACTTTCCTCTCGTTGCGCTCGGGATACGCAAAATGACATGCTCAACGTACTGGTTTAGTAAGATAGGGGACTCAATTGAGACAGAACCCAGTCCCTTCAGTATCGCTATTAGGGTACCACCACCATCCTTCTTTTGAGTAGCCTTGCGATCCCGATCACATCTATATACAGAATACCGTTGATCAATAAACTCTGAGTCGAGTATTTCAGGGGTTAACCAAGTCTCCGTGAGTATTATGATGTCGTAGCAATTGGATAAAATATTCATAAATAGAACATGCAGTTTGGTGCGAAGCCCCCTACAATTTTGATAGTATATCATTAACTTATCAGCCATAATCACAGGTGTATAATCGGAGCAGTAATATCGAATAAGTTCGAGCAAGTACATAAGCATCTCTTGTCTGATAATGATAAATAGACACTTTCAAGATGCACAAACTGAGGTCAAATATCATTAAAATTTGCAATAAGAATAAAGTAAAATTGTTAAAATTCCCTTTTACATATAATAGCAAGTGTAGATGATGCACAAATAGTATAAAATTGAAAAAGCAAATGTAAGTTTCGGAAAGCTTGAAAACAGTATACCGTAAAACTACAACATATATGAAAACGTATACATTAGGCAAACAAGAAATATCCATGTTATCATCATTCAAGATGGATACAACTAAAAAGCACATAATTGAAAAGCAAATAAACACTACATTATAAAGTTCATTACTCATCTCTAGTGATAGGGTCGTCCCTAGTGGCAGCAGCCCCTGGTTTAATTTTACTGAGATCTTGGTGTGACCGAATGGCAAATGACTTCGATTGTTCCTTTTCACGGACAAGTATAGTGCCATGCTTAACCCACACAAATTTAAAATTATGTAATGCAGCGACATTCTTACATTCACGAAATAATTGTTTTCTTTTTAACGTGATATGTTCATGCACATATATGCGAAATGGAGCTCCTGAGATATCCAGTTGGTCGGACGTCAGGCCCTTACATAGACGATAGGCGCTGAGAAAATTGTCTCGCAATATACGTGAGGGCAATTTCACGACAATGTTTTTGGGTTTGTTACTATCCTGGTGTGCATGAGGAACCCGATGTATCGCGATGATATCCTTGATGTTTATATTGAAATTGATTTTAGAGCCTAATTTTTCAACAAACAACAAAAAAACAATGTACTGATGATTGATAGTTGTCGCGCCCGAACCTCGAACGCACTACTTATACAGCCAATTAAATCAAGTCAAGTATATCAACATTTTTATGCCAATACAACGTACAGGTGTCCTTTTAAAAAAACTGTGAAAGTCGACGATCGACCGGTCGTCATCAATTTTTTTGTGCTGAATTACTTTCAATAAAAAATCAAGTTGCGTGTCGAGTATCGGTTTTTTTTTGTAATCGAGATGTATAAACCATCGTATGATATTGCTACGACAATATTTCAGAGTTTTTCCTCAATGTGTTTTAAATGTTTCATAATTTGTCGGCGAATGTTACCAACACTTGTATGGAAAGTGCTATATTTATGAACAGAATTAATTAATCTTTATGCATTAGCAAAGATGCAATCAATCTTTACTCCTGTCAAGTGCAAAACGCGATGATTTAATACATCAAAGACTATACTTATAATTACAATTAATCAAAGATACTAGCAAAAAATGGCTCCTCAACTTTTATATAAATAAATCAACCGGCATAAAATCTCAAATGAATGACGTTGTGTAAAAACATTATCAATAGCTGTTAATTGTGTCAGTGAGAATTTTAAAAACAATAGTTGATTGTAGCTGTTAATTATGTCTATATTAAAGAAATGCCTGTTTTTAGGAAAAGAAAAGAAAAATGTGAAGAAAGGTATCGCAGTTATCCAAAATAGGAATGATGACGACAAAATTGAACAGAACGACATCAACAAATACTGCAAGTGTGTGGAGTCTTACTGTAACTGCTGCCGGGAGTTCAGACTGCCTGTTGTTGAACTGCATGGACCAGGTAATGTCTTGTTATGTATCTGAAGGTTTTAGGCCTCTCACGAGTATACTATGTCCTGATGAAGGCCGTGAGAATCACCTGAAAAAACATAGAACCGTTCGATGTGATGACGCTTGGGAGAGGCCTATGACATTTTTGATTAAAACTGGCGTGTTAAAGTTGTGTCTGAATTTCAAGTTTCAAGCTTTCGTACATCATCGGAATAGAAATCGGATTGCTTATCAGTATCGTATGCAAAGTAGACTTAAGTGAAATCGGTTGAATAATATCTTACTTTGTGATAGTGATTCGATTTTAAAGTGAGTTATGAATATTCAATAAAGAATAACGTCTTTCTATAAGCTCATACTTCTTTAGAAAATCAAATATAACGGCGCAGCGCTGGCGCCGTCTTCACAATAAATCTTCACATCCATATTTCATATTCTTTAATTTCACATCCATATTTTTGTCCTCCCTAAGTTTACTACTTTACTCTGGTTGCTGACGGTGAAAATATAATATCACTATTTCTAGTATGTTCTTTAGCCCATTCAACTCTGTTATGTAATGCCATTCATGAGTTCTAAACTACTCGTAAAAGCCATAACTCGTGAAAGTAAGTCGAGGTCAGTTACAACACTTGCACTGATGGTAAAGTCCGGAATATCGAACTGACTCATGTCGATTATGGAAGAAACGTTCAAAACGGAAAACGGATCTTCAAATTGGAAATTACGTTTAAGCTGACGAAATTTGTCAGAATGTATTAAAACTAGATTAGACAATGCAATTTCTCCTTTTTAAGAAAGTTGTTGACAGGAAGTGAACGTCGAATTTCGGCAATAATTAACTGAGTTGCAATTATGTGACCTCAAAAATATGTTTTGAATGCTTCCAGGATGTGCCTCCTTGATGTACCTCAACGGTGACAAGATGTCCGTGTCACTGAGTTTCGGAAAGAAGGTCATAACAAACCGGACGCTGTCGAGTAAGTTGATATTTTCACTTTTGTTTTTAAGCTATTATGACTTTTACGGATGTCATAAACCTCACGATGTCGTATTATGCCTTGGAATGGGGTTACTATACCTTCGGCACTAAGATTGTGTTTGATATTTTTCTCCACAGGTCGTAAGCCCAGCCCTGTCTGCATGCCACTGCCAGGTGGTGTGTCCAAGTTCTGTGGACGCGTTTACAACATCGCTAGAGCTGGTGAAGAATTCAGAGCTTGTCTCGGCTTAGAGCTTCAATCGAAGAAAACAGTGGAAGCTGCTGTTCGAGTTTCCTGCTTCAAGTTCGGACCAAGAGGCGTGACCTCCGAACCAGCTGACCCATTGCCTTTAGTCCCTCAAGATGAGAAATCTGAAGACGATGATGATGACGATTATGAAGATGATGATGCATTTGGACTCGGAGCCGGAGAAGACGATGATGACGACGACGACGATGATGATGATGACGATGACGGTAGGTGTCATATTAATAATAAAATGGTTTAAATTAATTAAGTAAAACATAGTAATCTAACAAAGATGTTTTACATTTTCCAGGTACACTCGATGCCGTCAACGACGTAGACTCTGCGGATTACACAGGTTTCAGTCTTCTCGGAGAAGATATATTGGGAGACCTGTTTGGATCTACAGGAGGGAAAAAACCGAACAAAAATAAGAATAAGAAGAAACAAGCACCTGCCCCATCTACAACAACGACTACCACTACCAAACGCCCTCGGCCCTCACGAAGACCTACAAGAAGACCAGGTACCAGGTCTACAACACCACGCCCAAGGCGCACTACTACTGCAAGAGTAACGAGACCTGCCGGAACCAGGCGACCAACTCGCCGACCTAACAGGAGAACGACAAGGAAGCCAACTACAGAAAGTACTTCTACTTCAATCCTCACGACAACTACCACTACTACTACAGTTAGGCCAAGTTCACCAGCAGTACCCAGTTCAGTAGCCGCTGCTATTCCAACAACAGTACGTAGTCCAGTTATGAGCACCATTCAAGAGCAATCCCTTGCACCAGTATCAATGATGGTTGAGAAGAACCCAACGCCGATCATACCAGCCACTACACCTAAAAGTGTTACCGATTTTGAAGATCCTGGACTAGAAATGTCATTAGCCCATATCACTGGTCAATTATCTGCGATGCCTGTTACACCCATGGTTTCCAATGAAGGCAAAGACTCAAACGTAATGAACAAAGAAGAAGAACCAACCAACTACGAGAAAGTAATTACAATCACTCCAAAAACCCCATCAACCATCTCCTTCATTCCCACTTCTGAGGAAGCCGTCAATGACGACATGATTCAAATTGTACAAAGCCTCGACTCCACAGAAACCGTGGCCTCTGCAGAAGCTATGCCCGAAAGAGAACCAATATCTGGAGATGAAAGTAGAGCTCATATGTACCAATTCGGTGCCCCTGTCCCAGAAAGTTATTATGAAGGTCTGAATTTCCCTAAGAAGAAGAATAAGAACAAACAATTTAACCTGCATGACTTGGATGTGCTCAATCTGGGTCAGATCGGAGAGACCTTGGGTGATGAACTGGGAATATTTGGTAAAAATAAGAGGCAGGATAGAGACAACAAGGACACGAAAGTGCATGGTGAAAAAGATCAGAGCAATGAATACAATGACTTTGTTGATGATTTTAGTGAACTAGCTTTGATGATGAGGAAGTCAAATGACAATAAGAACAATAAAAACAAGAAGGATAGAAGAAGACAGAATAAAATGATGCGCGAATGGTCACAAGTATGACGTCGTAGTCAGGCTAGTTCTAAGTAGCTCTAGACATTATTTATTTTTGTACTTTAACTTATTTATTGTGTGTGTTGTAAATAGTAAATTTTTGTATGAGATTATTTATTTTGCATGAATGAGTAAAAACTTTTTCAATTAAATGCTTCTGTTTATTTATCCAAATATATTCCATGATGATTGATGAATTGAAAAGTGAGGTTCCGAGATACAGAGTTATGAGTACGTAATTCAATTCAGTTTTGCAGTATTTATGAATGATCCCAAAAATACTGTGCAGATAAAACTATAAGATCAACAAAATCGAAGTTATAGGAAACATAGGAAATGATTTCACCGTCATATTCATTATCATCATTGGTAGCCTGGTTTCACCCACTGCTAAGTCTACCCCCCTTTTGTGACATTTCTTCCCTGGTTTGTACGAGTCTCAACTATCACGTTCTTCTACAATTATTTCTTAAACAATGACAAAGATATTTTAGCAATAATTAGTGAGCGGCAATGAAATAAACGATGGATGGGCTGTGTGAAGGATGATTTATGACAAGAAAAAGGTATCTGATGACATGACGAGTATGGAATACGAAGATATTATGCTGCGCTGACTTCAAATAAATTGGGATAAGGGCACGAGAATTATGAACAGGTGACCGGATTTTGCTATGTTTTGACTTAAAAAGATTGCTAATGTAACTTCAACAGGCGCCCGAAACAACAATAAAATTATTAATAATACAGTAATCGTAAGAAAATCGAAATTACCCATCTCGTAACACGAAAAGACCCCATCCTCATTAAGGTTCAGTTAAAACCACAAATGCCTTATTATCAATCATAAATACTCCATTAAACAAACGGAGTGACTACGCATACTCAAATGACGTTTAAAAAAACGTGATTGCGTAATCACAGCTTACGTAAAATTGTAATGAAAGACTTGTGAATACTTCGAACTACTCGTATTATCCTCAATTTTGTGAACAGTTTTTAGAAGGATAAGACGTTTGGTGCTCTGTGTGTTAACAAACAATTTATTAGCAGTAAATGTGTGGAGTGACTTATTGCACAATCACTTTCATTACTCAACTTGCACAAACATTAAATAACAAACTTTAATGTAATTTATCAATACAAATTCTTTTCACGTATCCATATTGAAAGTACGCAACATAATATAGTTTCAAACTTCAACTTTCTCTTGTACTGGCATTAAAATTTAAAACTTGTTCCTGTCACTGACTGTACAGCTTTAAATAAACATTGAATGTTTAGTGGTCGACCGTTAAATACTCCCGGTTACTTGCTACGCCTACAATCCGTAATGAGGAGTCAGGCTTAACTGTTCAACATTACTTTACTTGCTCTATTGAAAATGGGCCCTTCAATAAAACTGTTTATATTGCTAATGATATCCACTTGCCATTTGGGATTCGGTGAGAGTTTTTTCAATGCAAATGTATCATTATTTCGAAATTTTGTATTGGCGAATAACTTTTTAATTTATTGCAGGTGACAAAGCATACAAAGTCATAAAATTCAAAGTTCCTGAAACGGTTTGGAAGCAAGCATTGCAACCGACACCTGTACTTAGATCTCCTGTTACCATTACTCTGCCAATAAACGTTCAGGGTGAAGACATTGAAGACGATGACAACGAGATAGAAGATGAGGTTGAACAAGAAATAGAAGAGGAAGCTCCACTAGTAGCCGATGCAGTTGTGGAAACTGCCAATGCTACTCAAGCCCTACAGGAACCAGTACCAGTGGTCAGTACTGCTGCACCAGTTGCACAGGCTCCACTTCTCCAAGATGAAGTGGCCAGTGAACCACCTGCGGGAGGTGTTCCTGGCCAAGTCATTAGATTCCCTTGTGCGTGTCGAGGTGGACAATGCGGATGCTGTACAGGTGCTCTTATGGACCGATTCAGAATGAAAGCGTGTGGAAACATCACCTTTATACCAGAAGACTTTGTATTCGACGTAAGGATGAGCATCAACAATAACACTGTTGTACGACGAAGAGTTTCAGGTGAGAATGAACATTAGCCTCCATCTAAGAAAGTTTCTATTCTTTTGTACTGAAACGTAGTTTGGAATACAAATAAGGTTTCTATAGTCAACAAAGTCATAAGTAAGCTATTTAAAATCAATGACATATGTTAAGACAAAGGTGTTAATAGAAAGTCATTTCAGCCAGTGACCCGCCGCCGATTTGCTTCAATCCTAGACGAGCTCCATTCGTTCGTGTTTGTGCCGAAATATCTAATATTCAAATTAGAAACAGAAACGCTCATGCCTGTTTAGACATCAGTGCAGATATTGGTGGATTTCCAGTTTATTCAGCGTCCTTCAGATGTTTTAGGTAATATTGACTGTTTACTACCCTATTACAAAAATTACGTTTAAAACTATTCTATTATTGGTCG
Organism: Xestia ashworthii; assembly: GCA_950022955.1. Classification (NCBI taxonomy): domain Eukaryota; kingdom Metazoa; phylum Arthropoda; class Insecta; order Lepidoptera; family Noctuidae; genus Xestia; species Xestia ashworthii. The sequence continues at coordinate 9,557,961 of OX465550.1, forward strand.
AAATGTTGTATTCTTCTTTCTTACAGATTTGGGGCGTCTGGAGTCCAGACAGGATTAAAACCAAGGCCAGTTTCATCAGGACCTAAACCCGTCAGTCTTTTTGGCAGCAGCAATAGTGATGACGACGGTGATGGTGGTGGTGGTTTCTTAGAAAACGCCGCTGGCGATGTTTTCGGTGGAGATGGCTTATTCGGAGGTGGAGACTCTAGCGATGACGGCCCTTTCGATGGCATCGGTGACGCGTTCGGTGACTTGTTTGACGGCGACTCTTAAACAATTGTGATTGTAACTTTACATATCAGTATTCTTAGGAACGTTAAACGTACAAATAATTTATTATGTAACTAAGCTAATTTAATATATTACCAATAAAATTACAATATATTAATTAAGTTGAGAATTTTATTCGAATAATCTTGGTGAATAAATCTCAACGTGAAAGTGTAAATAATGAGATAAACAGATCTTTCTCTGCCACTGTTGAACCGGTTCACTGTTGTGTATGTGAATTGGAGTGTCGGGCTTGTTCAGACGATAGGCGCACGCGCAGATTCGCGCCACAAATTCAAGGAAAATGTGTTGTTTAGTGATATTCTTATTCGCGATTTTTTGTCTCCAAAATATCCAAGGAGGTAAGGTTACTCAATCACTAATTTCTAAAAATTTTATTTGCGTTTTTGGAATTAATTCTAACAGTGAAACTGACGTTGTTGCAGCAACATTAGAAGATAATGTAAACAAAACAAAAGTGACACAACACATCAATGGAATGGAAGTTCCAGACGATTTCTTGCTGATGCTGGATCAGTTAAGAAGCAATTCGTCACTGATGGCAACAACACTATCAAGACAGAACCAGGAGACTCAAAACGGGACGTCTTCGACCAACAGGCGCTGTGTTTGTGACAAGGGTATCTGTAAATGCTGTACTGGTTACTTCTTGGATTTGTTGAATCAGAAGGCTTGTATGAGAGTGACGTACCATCCCGGAGATTTTGCTTTCGATGTGGCCATGTCCCTCAACAACAGGGTGCTTTATGAAAATTCTTTGTCAGGTGAGCTATCATTTTATACTGTTCGTTTATGTATCGTTAAAAGTACAATGACTTGTTTAATACTTGGAAATGGTTTCCCCAAAAATGATAATGATACCTAATGGCGGTTTTATTCATGAAAATACTTTTTTTAATAGGTTAATGCAATAAATTATGTGTGTGTCAGAAAATGCTTATAATGTCAACGAACTCATTTTAAAAGAAATATTAAAGTGTTAAAAATTTTGTAAATGACTCGAGGAATAAACTCAACCACTCCCGAATGAATGTTGGGGATTCACCTATTTCCTTTTACCACACTTTTCAAGGAAGCTCTCTCTTGAATTATTTTTATTATCTAATTAAGAGAAAATACTGCCTCCTTGGTCTAGTGGTCACACTGGCAACTGCTGAGCTTGAGGTCCTGGGTTGGTTTCCCTGGTCGGACAAGTTGTTATTTTTTATCAGGAATTTCTCATTAGCGTGCCCGGTTAATGGCAATAGCTTCACCCCCAAACATAAGTGGCGAACCGTGTTTGTACCTACTATTAGGTACCTTTCTGCCTAACTCTTCAAGCATTACAGGCGCGATGTTATGTTATATTGTTACAATCTGTTTTCAGGAAAGAACCCTAGACCAATATGCATAAGTCCACCAAGAATAAATAATTTAAAAGTGTGCGCGAAGTTCTACAACGTATTCTTCCCAGGACGCAACTTTCACTTCTGTCTAGCAATGACAGGACAGTGGCGTTCGTTCGAGCTCTTCAATTTCGCTTTTGACTGCCTCCGGTGAGTGATACGACTATTTAAGTATCGGATAAAGAAATTAACCACACTTTCTAGTTAGGTTTTGCTGTTAATGTTAACTTTCTTCGCAATTTAAGTTTCGTAAGAAAAAAACTTTAATTCCTTAACAATCACCTACCTAATATTTGGTAGTAAATATCGATCTTTTTTACATATTTTTACTAGTTATGAAAACTCGTTTTTTTTTCAAATCGAATCATTTATGTTAAATAAATGGTACATTACTGGGTTGTGGAGGTCAGATTAGGCAGTCGCTCCATGTAAAATACTGGTATTCAGCTGCATCCGGTTAGACTGGAAGCCGACCCCAACATAGTTGGGAAAAGGCTAGGCAGATGATGAAATGGTACATTACAAATATGTAATATGTATGGTTATAATAATAACCAAACCATAACCATACCATACCATATTGTACTGGGTGTAAACAAACACATCGCGAAACCGTCAATTTACTATTTCTTGTAACGGATGTTGAGTTGTTTACATAAAAACATTATGTAATCTCTCACTTGTGTTCTCTGAGGAAAAAACAGAGGCGGATGTTATTCCTTTGCTATAATTGCAAGTCTAATATTTATTTAAGCACATTTTCTTAGGCTGAAAGCCACGAGGACGCTTCCGAGTTGAAAATGTACGGAACGCTTTGCCTTATACGTTACTATCTGTTATGTAATTTTCATAATTTATTACATGTACAAACCGTAGGTCGTTTGTAATTAATTATGCTATGTGTCATAAATATAAGTCTTAACTTATTAAAGGGAACTATAAAAATGAATAACTGGTTTATTCCTTGTCTTATTTTCAATTGGTAGATGATTATTTTTAATTAAATGATGATGGTTAGCCATCTCTGTTATCAATATAACGATTTCTGGGAAGGTTAACGTTTTAATTGGCATTGCAAGGCAAGGCCCAAGTTTCCCACACAGATAGGAGAAATAAGCATTGATAACATTTTTACAAATCATATTTACAAAAACAATAAAATGACGAGCTTTCTTATTAGTGACGACAAAAAATAATCGAAAATTGGGGGAATTACGTTTCTTCTATATGCCTCTTTCCCACACGATTTTTGAGCAAGTTCCTATAAGCTATTTTTTTCCTGTCCTACCTACTACTTGTTCACCAATAAAATAAAATATTCT